>VXBW01004165.1:330459-418091 GCA_013400375.1 Thinocorus orbignyianus
GGTTGGCTTTCTGGGCTGCCAGCGCGCACTGCCAGCTCATGTTGAGCTTCTTATCCATGAACACTCCCAAGTCCTTCTCCTCAGGGTTGCTCTCCAGCCATTGTTTCTCCAGCAACTGTTTCTGAATCATCTCAATCTTTTCTGTGGTAAAAATAAACCCATTACCTGAATGTCAAGGCGTTCTGCTCTGCATGTATGATGTATCTGAACTTTCTGATTTCCCGATCTTTCTGTTTATCATCCATGTGCGGAAAATCAGCATATTCAGACCCAACAGGAAAGGCGTTGTAACCACAGCCTACAAAATACATCGCTCCCGTTCCATCACAGCTCCTCTGCAACAGTAAGCAAAGCATCAGATTTGGAGACACTGAAACGGAGTACTAAGTCAGTGTGTTGCACAATGGATACTTTCACATTATCAAGTACAGCATTTAAAAGAGAACTTGGCTCTTGCAAACTGCTCCATGCCTGCACGGAGCTTTTCTACTGAGATCCATAGGGGCCACACGGGCAAACTGTAACACCGCGGACAACGCACTGCACCAGGCTTTAGATGACACTGACAGCAGGAACAAGAAGTCTAAAGGACTTAGGCCTTAAATCTTTCTGTGATTGCACTGAGACCTCACCAAACAAGGAGTTGTGAAGAAGGACCATGCAGAGCAGGCACATGCTGCCTGACCAACAGCTCTGGCACTGTGTAGCACCAGGACTCCTGAAATAACTGACACTGAAAAGCGAAGCAGAGACACTACAGAAGTTACTAAACTCAATTATACTTCACAGAATCACAGAATGATACAGGGTTGGAAGGGACCTCTGGAGATCAATTAGTCCATCTCCCCTGCCAAAGCAGGTCCACCTAGACCAGGTTGCACAGGAACATGTCCAGCCAGGTTTTGAATATCTCCAGAGACGGAGACTCTACCACCTCTCTGGGCAGCCCGTTCCAGAGCTCTGTCACCCTCAGAGTGAAGAAGTTCCTCCTTTTGTTTAGATGGAACTTCTTATGTTCAAGTTTGTGCCCATTTCCTCTTGTCCTGTCACTGGGCACCACTGAAAAAAGATGGGTCCCACCTTCTTGACACCCACCCTTTAAGTATTTATAGGTGTTGATCAGATCCCCCCTCAGTCTTCTCTTCTCCAGACTAAAAAGACCCAAGTCTCTCAGTCTTTCCTCATAAGAGAGATGCTCCAGGCCCCTAATCATCTTTGCAGCCCTTCATCTTGACAGCGTAACAATGAGATAGTCATTAGCTTAGTTACCAAAGAATGTGAGGTGGCAGCTTTCTCTAGCACTGCACATGTGTATGAAAGACACACGTATACAAACTCAAAGCAAAACAACAGCTCAAAGCAGATACAAGTACATGAATTGTGAGTACAAGTAACTTTTTCAATACTTACTGATTTTTCTTCTGCCCAAATAATAGCCCCAACTCCTGTTTTATGATCCTCTAAAATACATAAAATTTTAGCAGTAAATAACAAATAAAGCATTTCCGAATTACCTACGCATTAACATATGACATCCCAGAGTAAGGAATAACCTTCATTGTCGCTTCACAGCCAGGAGAAAAGAAATGCAGAACAATTAAGAGCTTCAAAGTCAAGTGAGTCTACTGCGAAAGTTGAGTGTGCTCTAACTGCAAGGCCAACCTCTCTGAGACTTTGCTACATACATTTGTTCACAAATGCTAAGAAGCTACCAGACAAGAAAACATGTGCCAAGAATTTATGTGGGCAGGTTCACTGATGTGAGATGGCAAACTGATAAAAACCTTCTTGTTGTTCACTACTTAATTTAATTACATAATTTTCTCATTCCTTAAGCGTATGGATCTGTGGTCTGAATTCCTACTCAAATTAGTTGTAATTTATACCTAATTCAGAACTTAAATGTTGACAATTGGATTTTGGTGAGCATTTCCTATCGCCACCACAGGAAAACCAGAATGGAAATTTCATTATGTGACTTGGAAGATTTTTATGGAACTTGGAAATCTTCCCCAGTAGCTACTGATGAGAGTCTTGACCAGTTAAAATAGAGCATACCAAGGAGAGAAAAAATATTTACAGCTTTCAGCGATTAATATTATAGAATACAATGTTTCAATTAACTATTTCCACCATCCTTAGCATCACTACCACATAAAATCACTCAAAGATGGTCTTTCCTGCCAAAGACATGTATTATGAGGGCTGACTTTATTTATATTCTGCATATTTATTAGGCACTGATGTATATTACACCAGCATAGGAAATATCCTACTATCTTGCTCCCCTTATACCCACCTATATAATAATGTAAAGCATCTAAATACGTATTTGGGGTTTTATAAACATGTGTGTGTGGTTTTAGGGTTTTAAAAAAGGATCTATCCTATGTAGATGAAAAAATCATCACTAAGGAGTACCACTAAGTTTTAAGACTTCATATTGTCTTCTTTGGAAGAAGAACATCGCTACCCAGACAGAATAAAGTAGCTAACAGAAGTCATCTGTATCAAAACATAGTCAGCAACTACCCTTCCACCCTGAAAGCCTGTATATCAAAACTCCAGCACCTTTGCAAAGAAAGCCCCCATCAGGTATATAATCACTTTCACTAATAAGATTGGAACTAGGAAGCTTAACATAACTGCACTTAATGCCCGACTGGAAGGATTTTATCTCACTGCTCTTTTCTGAAGAAGTGCACATAATATGCTTGAAATATTGGCACTTATTTGATAACAGAAACATCTTGTGAGATCTCCTTAAAAAAGAGCCATAGAGCAGCTTGAAGAACTCAAAAGCCATTGTATTCTATTCTATTTTCAGCTAGGTGTTGGACATGTTGGCAGGGCAGGCTTTGCTAGCACCATATGTGAAATACTTGCCCTGATTCTTGCTTGGAAAGCTCAGTGTTTTCACACATCTACCCCCGTGGAGATTTTACTTCTACTGCTACTCCCGTTTCACCCATGTAGGAAGGGAATTCAGCAGCTTACTCAGGGCAGTATTTGGAAGAAGTAAGACTGAAATCAGGAGACTTGCTTTCCACACGAGACCCATTCGTGTAACAACTCACCTGTCCGGTAGGCAAGCAGCCTGGCTTGTATCATACAGTGCCTTGCAATTTCCTGGGGCAAACCCTGATGGTCTGTGTCATTTGTGCGCCAGGGTTCACTGTTGTAAAATCCAAAGGATCCAAATTCAGGGACGCTGGCAGCCACCGTCGCCAAGACCAAGACAAGATCTTTCATATTTTGCCTGAGGTTGCTGAAGTAGGGGTTTTCACAGAGGTTCTCCAGCCCTATGGTCATCAGTATCTGCTTGTGCGTGTCCTCGTTTGAAATGAGGAATATACTCTCATACTCCTTTATTCTCTCTTGTCTACATGCAGTATAGAAGTCAGTATTACAGCCAGGCTGAGATTTTGCTATTTTTTGAATAAAATCAAGCTTGGTGGAAGTTTCTTCAATAAATTGCACCATGTAGCACACCAGGGGCTGAAGCAACACGCACACTCGGGCACGACTGTTTGACTTCAGTCTTTCTACCGCTTTGGCATCTAGCTTTGCATCGTCAGTAGTCATGGGACTGGACGCCTCATTCTGCAAGCTGATCTCAGGATCTGCAGGCCAGTAAGAAATCCTGTTCACCCCAGCTGGAAAAGAAGATAACACAGCAAAAAGAACCATTCAAGCACAGTGGAACATAAACATAAACATGAACTGTGTCCAGTTCTGGAGTCCTCAATATAGAAAGGACATCGAACTGTTGGAACAGGTCNATTTTCAACACAGTGCTGCCTAATCCCATTTTTCCTCCTTTAAGGTCACGAATGCTGTTTCAGTAGCATCTGGACAACAAAAATGCTACCATGTACGAGTATTAAGAGCTTATCAGACTACAGACAAAACCTGAAATTTCCTAAGTTTTAAGAGCTTTGTGGCAGCCTAATTTTGCATCTTACCCACAACAAATAGATTAACATGGCAAAAAAAAATAGTTAGCACTAATAGAAGCTGCTGCTGAGATTAAAAAGCAATCCTTTCAGAAGGGTTGTACCAACAGATCCCATCTTAGGAAGTGAATAACCTGACTCGTCTTCATCTCCCTTGGCAAAAGGAAACCATAAAGTACTCCCTGTGATTTATGCATAAGAACCACCCTCCCTCTGGTGCCACTGACAAGCAATGGGAGGGCAAGGAAAAATGTAGCAATCTAGGCCTAGTCATCAGGCTTAGGTTTTCTCTGGCAAATCCCAGCTGTACATCTCAACCAAGGGACAAGCACCACCACCAATAATAATAACAGGTGCACAGAGAAACAAGGTCTCAGCAGCAAACCCTAGCTTGATCATCAGCTCGAGGAGATGTACATTCAATATTCCTCTCAGTCTTGTGGAAAATACCAGTGCAGGCTACACACATCAGGGACTGGTATTCACATATGGGACGGTGCAAAGAGAAAATGGGCTTTCTGATACCACCGAACACAAACATAACATTTACTTCTACTCTACTGCAGTCATTGCTTACCGTTTACAATCATTTTCAAACAAGTCGAGCAGGGTTTTCTGGAAAAATAAAGATCACAGTTTTTAAGTCTTGACCCATGCTTGATGAGTGCAATCTGGCCAGCGTGCAGGTCTGCACTGGAACAATGAAGACCAACAATCTTCATGTTTTTCACCACAACTAGACCACTCTTCTTTACCTACAGGAAAATGCATCATCATTATTATTATTATTTTACTGTTTTCAGCATCAAATCCGTAGAGATGTCACAGTTCACTAATCAGCCAGGATCCGAGCGTACAGCTTTTCAGTACAAATTGTGATAGGAATCATTAAACAATTTCTGTTACAATTCCTTTAAGTAGAATTTTTTTTTTGGTGGTGGTTTCTACATGTGTCTGTCAGTATCAGAGTGCTGTGCCCCTGTCAAACTCCTAACGGGGACTTGTTGCAAATTCCCAATTTTTCTGGTCATAGCTCTGACTGTAAGAACACCCAGAAGCAGCACAGAAAATCCTGTCATTTACAGCTGAAAACCCCTCTGAACCATCCAGCATCTGGAAATACTCCTGAACTTAATTTATGTCTTAATATTGACCATCCTGGGAGCCAGCAGCTTCCCCAGCTTTATTTCTGCCTCTTCATTTATAGAAATGAATCCTGGTTCTAAAGAATCTTCTGTGGAAAAAGTCTGCATACCACATACAAGAGCTCTTACACCTGGATTCCCGTGTGCTGTGAGGGAACTGGATACAGGCTACTTTGATGAAGGTGGTGAAACAGATCTCATTGTGTAATCCAGCTGCTACCAGAACACTGTTGCCTTAGATGTGTAAATTATTCCATTTCTTTGAGGTTACAGAGAGGAGGCTATACCAAAGCACTACTGCTGCCCAAGTGCCATTCCTAACTGAATTACTAAATTTGAAACTGCTTTTAAAGTCTGCATGGTGCTCATCTGCCCTTCTTCTAGATCTACTCCAGCATGCACCAAGCTCCACAAATCAGGCCTAATTGTCACTCAGATTTTTTTCCCATCTTTCCTTGTCCTGGTTGTTACATGTGCTACGGATCTTAACACGTGTATGCTCTGCACAAAGCAGTAAGCATTTTAAAGAGCACAATAAGAACTCTGATCACAAAAGGAAACACTTTGTCCTGTTCCGGGACACTCTGAAAGTCCCCTCTACTTTGAAGTGTAACTGCCAGTGGAGACCCACTCTCAAGGATAGTTTCTTTTCATGGTCACAAGTTCTTGGTCAGAAAACATGTCAAGTTGTTCTGTGCATCTCCACTGTATAAAAGAACTCCTTTACAATCAACCAACATTGACATTTTAAAGAATTATCTCTACCAAATCAACTACACTGATTTTGAAGTTATAATTTGCATGTACTAAGAAGTGCTCAGTAGACACCATGCATCCTCTGTTGTGCTCTTCAAAACACTCACCAGCATTTTTTACTGTCAGGGACATATTTTGCCTTTCAAAGTTTTTCAGAAATAGCATGCTACTTAACCGTTTCACTATTTTTCTCCCACTAGTGGATTTTTTCCTATTTCTACAAAACATATGAAAAACATTTATCAGTCTTTTTTGGCTTTTGCCCCTCTGGACTATCTGTCATGTAGTGAGTAGTCAGGTTAAATTCACTGCAGGAGCTATTAGCATCTGTGCAGAAATATAATTTAACAGCAAACAGACATTTTACCTGTGATTTTTTCTGTTGCTCAGACGAGGGGAAGAGCTCCATCCAGAGACTGAACAAAGTAAAAAGATTGACCTTGGAAAGTCTTGGCATTTGACCTGTTATTAGAAAAAAAAAAAAAATTCATTAAAGAGTATTTAGAAAGAACTCCCACATTTGCCCCATCCCTGGAAGTGTTTAAGGCCAGGTTGGATGGGGCTTTGAGCAACCTGCTCTACGGAGAGGTGTCCCTGCCCATGGGGAACTTGATGATCTTTAAGGTCCCTTCCAACTCTGACCATTCTATGATTCTATGAACAGTATTTTCCAGGTCTTCTACATGTCAGCTGCTACAGAAGTTGCTCATCAACCACTTCTGCTGTCACAGACACTAAATCCACACTGTCTTCTTTAGGGCAGCAGCTGGCAACTCAGAATGCTCACATCTGGATACAGAGATCAGATTTGTGCGACAAGAGAAAGTGATGAAACTTTCACTGAAATTCAGCCAGTTAATTCTGCTGAGAGGTAAAGAACAGAAATCATAGATCAGATCCCACATAACTTAAGTGCTCAAACGATTCACGGATGTTTATGGAAATTTGAGACACGGCTTGTGATTCAGCTTCGGGCTCACCACAGAAAAGAGCAAAAATATCATGATCTCATAATGACATCCCCAGCAAAAGTGGACGAGCCATTGTGAAATCTTCCGGTTACATGAGTTCTGGAGAAAGCCACTTCTGGATTTTTACAAACTGCTCAAATTTGGTTAGATTTTTACAAAAATTAAAACCTATTGCTCAGGCTGTCACTTCTGATGAAGTAACAAAAGAATCCCTTCTCGGACCACCACACTGTGCCGTGTTGCACTTCTACTCAAACTCTGGACGTTGTCCTACGAGGGCCAGCGCTCAGCACTACTGACTGTCCTAGAAATGAAAAAGGAGGAAGTAGTGCATTGCTCACCAATGCTTGCACCTTTCCACATGTAAAGTTGTCTTGCCTCACACTTGGCAAGAAGTTAATTAAATCTTCAAAAATGCTCCAGTCCCTATTTCAGGGGTGCTTACAGAGTGCTGTAATGAACATGTATTCCTCCCTGTGTGCTCTCTCACAATGGCATTATTTCTGTTTTTACCCCTTCCTGCAAATGTTGAAGTTTTTGCAAAGGAGTAAAAGGCAGAGGCAAGAACAGAACAGAGAAAAACACTTCTTTGACTAGTTCCAGGAGTTATTGAAGAGACATAATCAGATATTAAGATTGCTTTGGTGGGGGAGTGGGTTAGTTTAATGACATGCCTGTGAACCCAAACAATTAGGACAGCAGATAAACATATGCAATCCACAACTGGAATACCATTTCCAGGCAGCATTTTAGCAGCTTTTTTTTTTCTCCACAGAAGTGCGATTTTGGAAAGCAAATACAGACCTCTCAGCAAGCACCATCTGATGCCACACTGTCCACTACTCCTTTAGGCTGCCCACCTGTGCTGTCCCAGGGTGCACAAACTCCCCAAGGGGCACCTGGTTAGCACAACTGGACACCTGTGCTAGAAATGCACACGGCAAGTAGCACACATGATTTGTTATCACTTGTACTAAAAGAAAACCCCATAAACCTAAGTCTACCAGCCACATCTGAACAAGCAGAATTTGTTTTCTTAAATGGGCACCTGAGCTTGTTCTCATTGTTCACTCCTGTGGTAGCACACATACATACAGTTCCCAAATGGCAAGATAAATAAACACTGCAATTTATATCAACTCACATGTATACCATCATGTTTTCTAAAACGCATTACAATTTGGCATACAGCGTAGTTTTCAAACAGAATACACCAGAAACAAGTTAGTTTCCTTGGACCTAATCTGGGTGTGACCTGTCAAACACATGGGGAACAAATTGAAGAACGTACCAGTCACAACTCTGTTGTGAATTGTCATGAAATCTTGGGGCCTACAGGAGAGATGGGGAGGGACTGTTTATTGAGAAGTATAGCAATAGGATAAGGGGTAACAGTTTTAAACTGAAAGAGGAGAGATTTAGATTAGATATTAGGAAGAAATTCTGTACTTTGAGGGTGGTGAGGCACTGGAACAGGTTGTCAGAGAAGTGGCGGACACCCCATCCCTGGAGTTGCTCAAGGCCAGGGCTTTGAGCAACCTGGTCTGGTGAAAAGTGTCCTTGCCCACGGCAGGGAGGCTGGAACTCGATGATCTTTAATGTCCCTCCTGACTCAACCCATTCTATTATTCTATTAATTTATAATGAGAAGCAGAGTATTATGATGAAAAAGGAAAGACCTGTGGTCACAGTTCTTGTATCTATGTATCCGCATCTTTATTTACTTAGGCAGTTAAATGTTCCCTTAACTTCAACAGAGTGAAGAGAATACTGACAAAGTGGCCTGGAAAAAAGGTAGATGACATCTTACAGAATTTAAAGCAACTGTAGAAGATTGAGGAAGAAAAGGAATCAGAATCTCTGCTGGAATACAAAGGGAGTTAGTGAGGGACCTGCTCCAACACCCTGATATAAACAAGTCTGTGGGGCCAGATGAGATCCACCCAAGGGTACTGAGGGAGCTGGCAGAAGTATTCACTGAACCACTTTTCATCATTTACCAGCAGTCCTGGCAAACTGGGGAGGTCCCAGCTGACTGGCATCTAGCAAACATGACGTACATCCACAAGAAGGGTCAGAAGGATGATCCTGGGAACCACAGGCCTGTCAGTCCAACCTCGGCGCTTGGGAAGGTCACGGAACAGACCATCCTGAGTGCCGTTATGCAGCACATGAAGGACATCCAGGTGATCAGGCCGAGTCAGTATGGGTTCATGAGAGGCAGGTCCTGCTTAATAAACTTGATTTCCTTCTATGACAAAGTGATCCACTTGGTGGATGAGGGAAAGGCTGCGGATGTTGTTTCCCTGGACTTCAGTAAGGCCTTTGATATGGNCGATTGTCCCCCTATACTTGGCATTGGTGAGGTCTCATCTTGAGCACCATGCCCAGTTTTAGGCCCCCTACCACAAAAAACACCATTGAGGTGCTGGAGTGTNGGGGCCAGGGAGTGGTGGTGAACTGGAGTAAAATCCAGTTGGCGGCTGATCACAAGTGGTGTCCCCCAGGGCTCAGGATTGGGGCCAGTTCTCTTTAACACCTTTATCCATGATCTGGACAAGGGGATCGAGTACATCCTCAGTAAGTTTGCAGATGACAATAAACTAGGCGGGAGCGTTGACCCGCTTGAGGGTAGAAAAGCTTTGTAGAGAGATCTGGACAGGCTGGATTTATGGGGCAAGGTCAATGGAATGAGGTTCTATACGGCCAAGTGCCAGGTCCTGTGTTTAGGTCACAACAGCCCCATGCAGTGCCACAGGCTTGGGGAAGAGTGGTTGCAGAGCTGCCTGGCAGAAAAGGACCTGGGGGTGTTGGTCAGCTGAACATGAGCCAGCAGTGTGCCCAGGCGGCCAAGAATGCCAATAGCATCCTGGCCTGCATCAGGAACAGTGTGGTGAGTAGGACTCGGGAAGCGATTGTCCCCCTATACTTGGCATTGGTGAGGTCTCATCTTGAGCACCATGCCCAGTTTTAGGCCCCCTACCGCAAAAAACACCATTGAGGTGCTGGAGTGTGTCCAGAGAAGGGCAACGAGGCTGGTGAGAGGTCTGGAGAACAAGTCTTATGAGGAGAGGTTGAGGGAGCTGGGGTTGTTCAGTCTGAAGAAAAGGAGGCTGAGGGGAGACCTTATTGCTCTCTACCACAGCCTGAAAGGAGGTTCTGAAAAGGTGAGGGTCAGTCTCCTCTCCCAAGTCACAGGCAATAGGACAAGAGGAAATGGCCTCAAGTTGCAACAGGGAAGGTTCAGATTGGATACTAGGAAAAAATTTTACATGAAAAGGGTTATCAAGTATTGGAATGGGCTGCCCAGGGAAGTGGTTGAGGCACCATCCCTGGAGGTATTCGAAAAACGGGGTGACATGACGCTTAGTGACATGGTTTAGTGATGGGTTGTTGTTTTTTATGAGTTAGTCTGATGGTTGGACTGGATGATCTCAGAGGTCCCCTCCAACCAAGACAATTCTATGATTCTACTGAGAACAAAACCATACAGGAAAGGAGTGCTCTTTTCAGGTGCATCAAATCCTCACAGCTTCCCTGCTTCACACAAGAGTATGATTTAATTCCTCCAGGTTAGTGATCTCACTCCAGTGAGCCAAAGCGTGCTCCAGGCAAAGCATGCTGTCAAGGCCAGTGTCGAAAACCCTGCTGCTCCTGCACCTCTGAACAAAAAGGAGCAGGGCAGAGCCCATCTGGACATGTAGGAGTGCCTAGTTCAAAGTCTGACAGGCTTGTGGGAAGTCATCTTGCAGGTACGAAACTAACACTGTGCCTTGACATCATCAAGGAGGAGGCAATCAGTGACACCACACTCCTGCCCGGGAAAAGGAAACTAGAAGTCATTTTCAGAGTTATCTCCTTTGCTCGCTTGGAAGCAGGATTTTCATAAAACTAAGGAAGAAACAAAACCCCGTTTACCCACCAAGGAGACCTGGCCACCCTGCCACGGTCCTCAGTCGGAGAACTATTTATACATCCCAATGGGAGATCTGTATGTGCGTACCACTTCCCCGGCACTGTAGCAATGGGATAGATGAAATGTATAGAAATCTATCAAATAGAAATAGAAATCTATCAAAATCCGCTTCACCTGGGCATCCCCAGCCTTGTGAGAAAGTTGCTGTCAACCACATTCATACGTGGACCCTGCTATGGGGGTTACTAAGAACACCTTTCAGAAGGCAAGCATTAAATGTTACACCTCAGGCACATTAAAAATATAGGAAATAGAACTGGAAAAGCAAATCATTTTGACGGGGAGGGGCGAAATTCAAAATACAAATGTACGTTACCGAAAGGCCTTATGAATAAGGGCAAACGGGGGGGCATGGCGGGGGGCAACACTTTATTGGGGGGTCTGTAGGGGGCCAGGAGCTCCCTGTGAGAGAGCAGGGGAGGGGAAGGCAGGAGGTCCCTGAACAGCCCCGGGGAGGGAAGACCTTACCGGCGCCCTCAGGCGAGGACAAACCCGACGGCTCCGGGCATTTCGTTAAAACACCTCGGAGTGGTGAAGAGACCGGCGAAAGGGCTGTCAACACACCCTCCCCCTCTCCTCCCCTCCTCTCCCTGCCCGGCGGGGCCGGGGCTCCCTCATAGCCCGGGCAGGCCGCAGCCCAGCCTCCCCCTCCGCAGCCCGGCCCCTGGCAGCGGGCACTCACCGGTCATGCTGTCGGTCTGCGTGCTCGCCGCCTTCGCCCGCGACCCCCCCGCCACCACCGTCGCCTCCTCCGCGCCGTGCATGGGTGCCAGTGGCCGTCCCGGTCCCGGTGGCGGTGGCAGTGCCACCCGCTGTCCCCTCCGTCCCGCCCCCCATGGCGGGCCCGCCCCCATGGCGTCCCTGCTCCGCCCTCAGGCCGGGTGTCGCCATGGCAACCGCCGGTGACGGGCAGGCGCCTGGGTGTCATGGTTCAGTGATGGGTCAAGGCGGGGTTTTTGCTGTTTTTTGGGTTTATTTTTTTTTTTTAATCGAAGTTAGGTTGATGGTTGGACTAGATGATCTCAAAGGTTCCTTCCAACCTTTACTCTGAGGGTGGTGGAACACTGGAACAGGTTGCCCAGGGAGGTGGTGAAGGCCCCTTCCCTGGAGATATTCAAGGTGAGGCTCGATGAGGCCCTGGGCAACCTGGGCTAGTTGGGGGTGTCCCTGTGACTGCAGGGAGGTCGGACTAGATGATCATTGGAGGTCCCTTCCAACCTGGATGATTCTATGATTCCATGGTCGAGGGCACCTTGGCCAGGACCGGGCCCCAGCGTCTGCTCACCAGCACAGAAGTTGCTTCTGCAGCTGGTTTGACAAGCAGGTGGCTTGTGGCGTGAGGTTTTCTGTGTGTTGGGGTCATCTCTCTGAAGCGTTTCACTGGTCTTAACCACCTTGGTTAAGCATCTGGAAAACCGTATTTCTTTTCTGCCCTTGCTGCAGCACAACCGTTTGTCAAGTGAGGTGTTGTACCAGCAAAACTCATCCTGACTCCTGCGCTGCTTGTTTCCCCGGGTGGTTTTGTTGGTAGAAACTGTGTCTTTCCAGTATGGATTTGCTATATGGCAATTACACCTGTGGAGGGAAATGAGCAAGGCCTTGTCTGTATAGAGCAAGCTATGAAAATGGATCTTTTTTTCACCTTTTCACGTGTGCGTTGTCACTGCTGTGACTAGCTGAGGGCAGCCAGTAGAGATAGTGTCGTGGTTTCAGCCAAATTTACCGAAACCAGATTGACAGATGGCCCTTCCTCCCCCCAGAAAGACAGGAGAGGAAGAGTTAAGGAGACCTACAAGTTCAGAATGAACTAAACTACTTTAATGAAGTATTAATACTAAAGTTAAATTAAGAAGAAATTAATAAAATAGATAGAGTATATACAAAACCATATCAAGCTCCCAGGATGATGATCACGCTGCCAGAAGGTATCGAAAAAAGTCCCAGAGTGGACTCAGTGATCAACAGGAGCTGGATTCCAGATGTGGAGTCAGGAACAACCAGATCGGAATCAAAGGCAGACGAACAGACAGAGTCCTCCTTGGATGTCAAAGAAAGAGAGTTGACCCTTTGATCCCTCAGCTTTTATACTGAATGTGATGCGGATGGGATGGAATAGCCCAGTTGGTCAGTTTTGGGTCACCTGTCCTGTCTGCTCCTCCCTACAGGTGTGACCCCTCTATGCTTCTCTGCTTCTGACCCTCCAACGGGGCAAATAATGAAATTCCCTGACCTTGGTTGTTATAGCAATACGTATAAGCAAGGGTCTCTCTGCACACCATTCCTTGGTATAATCGGGTCTTATACTGTGAGAGGGACCAGTTTTCTGAACAACGTGCTGTTAATTTCAGAGTTTAGTTAGTTAGATGAGGCCCAGCTAAAGAAGTAAAATTGTAAACAAGAAACTTGGTTCGTTTTATCTCAAACCAGGACAGGTAGCAAAACTCCTTATCATTTATGAACTGATATTTGGACTCACTGGTGTTGCTGCTTTGACTATCTAAGGCTGTAGAGTGAGGTTGGAAGAGAACAGAAAAGAGTTGGGGGGTTTTGTTGGCTTTTTCTGTTTCTTGGTTACTGTTGTTCTACTTTGTTGTTTGCTTGTAGGGGCTTTTTAAACAATCTTTGCCTTGAGTCAATAATTAAGGGTATATTTACTTACTGAATATCAGGATATTAGGCTCCTGAAAGGTGAGCTAGTTTGATGGGATTTGATGGCCTCTGTTCCCAGGCTAACAGGTTAATGCATGTTAAATTAGAATATACCCAGACTTCATATTTAATACCTTTTATTATAATTAACTGGATAACTCTTACTGATTATAAAAAAGCTGTAGTATGCAATAGCTTCAAGACTTTGAAATTTAACA
Source organism: Thinocorus orbignyianus (assembly GCA_013400375.1). Lineage (NCBI taxonomy): Eukaryota > Metazoa > Chordata > Aves > Ciconiiformes > Thinocoridae > Thinocorus > Thinocorus orbignyianus. The sequence continues at coordinate 344,131 of VXBW01004165.1, forward strand.
CAAGGGATTTACTTTGTCCCACAACTGTACACGCTTATAAAGAACAATAAATGGTTTGTGGAAGAAAAGTGATAATATCCCTGAAAATGGTTGAGGTATTAGCTGAAAGTATGTGAAGTCTTATGGTCCCAGTAGGGCTGTGGATGGAGTCTGTTGTAAAGAAAAAGAGGGTGAGAATCAACTGTATGTTGCACTCATTAAAAATAAATGCCCAAATCCTTTCCCAGGAAATAATTATTCACAAGCAGCCTTTCAGAAGGAACCTGGTGCCCACAGAGGAACACTCAGACTTTTTGCTTGGTTTTTGTGGGTCAAATCTCAACAAGGCTGCTGAGAGATGAACAGACAAGGTACTAGCAGGTAAATCTGCTGCACAGCTGAGGTGATGTTAACATCCCCTAATTAGGTTGCTGTTTGGGTTTCTTCTTTTTCTCTGATAAGATGCTATTTTCCTGAAGTGATGCGTGTGGGATTCAAGGGTGGAAAGTTCTTTACCTCCTTGGGAAACTTTGTTAAAAATAATGATTGTTCAGAGGAAGATCTGAAAATACAGTTGAAGTTGCCCTTGTGATATTTCCAGGAACATTAAACAGGGATGTGTTTGACGGAGCTCCTTGAGTAGCTGGGCCTCAGTGGAGAGGCCAGTATCACCCTGTCTTAGAATTGCTGGCTCCAAAGTTTGGGCTGCATGCCAAGGAAACAGTGCAGCAAAAGTATGCTTGTGAAAGTTATCTCCTTCTGAAAGTTATGGCTGTGGGTGTTTGTGCAAGTGCTAGGTTTAATATATTTGAATTTCTTTGCACATAACTCAGATGTGGATTAATTGTATGCAGTATTTTACCCTGTGAAGACAATTTGGTATTTGAATACTGCTATGAAAGTGTAAGAGAAGCGGGAAGAAGCCCAAGACTGAAATACTTTATGCCTATGCCAAGTAACAATTTGTCTGCTGCCTCATCTCCCCGCTCCTAGGGACTGCTGTAGAGCTGTGATGTTTGGGTTGTGTTGGCACTCTCAACAACTGTGGTTCACTGGGAAGCAGTTTTGGCTGTCTTATGTAGTAGCCAAGAGTCTAGTTTCAGAGTTCAGTGGTGTACACCCTTACAGGAGATTGCAGCTACCTGCCTGGACAGGTCGGCCAGGCTGGAAGGGGGCCCCAGAATATCCTTTTCCATAACAGGTGGCGCAGCTGCAAAATGGTGCAGCTGGAGCAAGAACCAGAGCCTCTGCTACCATGCTTTACTTTCTGGTGTTATGAGGCATTCAGGCTTTGTGCTCTGGCAGTTTATTCAGCTTTTACTGTAGACATCTAGAGGGATCAGCCTTCGTTACTAACCTTGGCTGAGCTTCACAGCCTGTATAAACCAAGGCATCTGCCTATGACCTGTGGGTGTTTTGACCAGAGTCTTTGTGGTGGAGTGTTCAATGTCTCTGCTGCTTTTTCTGAATATCAGGGCATGTAGAAGCTTCTCTGTGACAAAATTTTCAGAGGTAAATCCATAAAGTGCTGTCAAGTATGAAAAAACCCCAAACCACTCCCAAATAATTATTCAGAGCCAGTGACTATGAAATCCCATCTTGAAGAGTTTCAGAAGTGAGTCTTAGACCATCAAGACTAAAAGGACTAAAAAATACATAATGGATTCCCAAGAACGTACCCTAAAGCAATACAGAGTCTTTTGTGAATCTCAAATAAGTCAATAGAAGTCTAGAAGCTTAATTCATGCTTTCATCTAGTTATGAATTATTTCCTGTTTGAGGAATATTTTGTTTTGTGTGTAGCCTAAACCAGATTCCTTTGCTGTGCAAGTTACTGCTTATTGCGTGACTATCTAAGATGAACTTTTTTTCCCATTTGGAAAAATTCCTTTCTAGACCCAGTCTTTATGAAAGCCTACAAAACGACATGTGCGTTTTCACTTGCCAGTCTCCCAAATGTGTCTGGACCATTGCTGAGAGCAGAGGAGGAGCATTTTGTGTTCAAATAGACACACAGAAAGCTAAATCTGCAAGCCCAAACTAAGAGTAAATCAAGTTCACAGCAAGTCACCTGTAAGGTGCAGTGACCTCATCGTGCAGGAGTTGTCCTCATAAGAGGGAAAGCAGCACAATTTATAGATGGATCCCATCCCATCCTGATTTTTTCATCTAATTCTGATCTTGAACTTGAAAGCTCTCAATGGATTGAGACTAAAGGATTTGCTGCTCCTGTTTGCTTCTCACTGAAAGCTGCAGCTTAAAGCTAGAGGGCAGCTGATGACAGCATCTCTTGGAGCTTGCCTGAAGAGGACACTTGCTTATTCTAGGACTAGAAGAGACCACATACTTCCTGAAAATCTGTTGAAAGGAGAATGACACCAGCCCTACTGCAGAAAGCATCCCTGCCCAGGGTCAAATCATGCTTCTCTTGGTAAGATATCAGCAGAGAAGAGGATGGTAGAGGAGCATAATGAGGAAAAGGGGGTTTTAGCTTCACTGCCTCTTTTTTATACAGTTCTGCGTTTCCAGATAACCAGTATGTTAGCCTCTGAGCTGCCATTCTGACTATGTCACTTCACATGTCAGCAAGAATTTCTGGATGGGCCTTTTCTGCTTGAATAAGACCTACTGGAAAAACCTACTGCTTCTTTCAGCAGCTGCAGTTTGTTTCCGCATCTGTGTCTTAAAAACCCAATTCATTAAAGTGATTGTTTGCTTAACATTCCTCTCCCCCTGCCTTTTTCTTTACTTAGCAGACTCATTCACTAGGATTTCCCATTTTGTAAGTGCCCCAGAGGGCTCTCATCTCTGATGTGTTATGTTTTGATCTGGTAGATGAGAGAAAGCCCATTCCTAAAGCTCACTCTGCCAAAATGTGCTTTGGAAGTTGTCATGTCAAATGGTCACATTGTTTGTGTTCTCCAACGTCTGACATGTTTCCGTTTGTGAAGGTACCATGTGATATCTCCAGTGCTACAAACCTGTTTGTCTCGGTGGAGGAATGTAAGGACTTTATCCTATTCAATAATTTAATAACCATATGATATAACAGTATTTACTCAGAATTTACTGAGCTGTTTTGCTGGGCTTTTCTGGTGCTTCTTCTATCACTGTCAGTACATCTTTACACCCATTTCTTGACGATATCTGTGGACTGAGAATCTTATTCCTTACTATTACCTATTTTTGGAGTTGGTCTGCTGAGAAAACGTTTTCCTGCATTGTAGTTACCTGCTCTGCAGTTGTGCACTGCAGGTTGTAGCTCCTGAAACATGGTTTCCTGCGGTACCATTCACCTTCTTAATGCAGACAACTTTACATCTACCCCAAAGTCTTAGCCAAAGCATAATGGTGTATCATGAAGCCGATCATCTGCTTCAGAACTAGCAAGAAGAGCTTTCTGTGCTTAATTCTTGGAGTTTCGAGTCTTTCTTCTACTCTAGTAGTTTCCCTCTGATTCTTGGTTCACCTTCTGGATTTAAAAAGAACTGAAACAAACAAAAAACCCTCCCACAAACAGACAGAACACCCAAAAACCAACAGGACACCCCTCTTAAAAAGTTTTATTAGCAAGCTATTAAACATCAGTGTAACAGCTAGGCCCTTCAGCTCAAACAGAAGATACCTCCTATTTGTTTGTACCATGCAAATACAACAAGGTTCTCTTTTTATGTCTGCAAGCCATGTTTAAGGAGTTTCTGCTGGTGATATGTTTTTTGACAACTCATTAGAAGTAAGCTTTTGTGCTGCTGTCAGGTAAAATCAGATACATCCTTCAGCCTTGTCACTCAGTTAAGTATGAAATAATATCTATTAATCTGATAACTGAAATGACATCAAGCAAGCAATCAATCAGGAATTAATTATGTTAATTAAAACAATTAAGAAAGGAAAATATCTCAATCTATGAGCAAGAGGGCCATTTCTTCTTTCCAGTGCACTGCATTAAGAAGGGGTTGTGTGTACCTGTAGGAGGACAGGCCCTTACCTAGGGACAGGGGCATCTGCTGCACGTCAGCTCAGCCATAGCTCGGTGTTCCAATGGGATATAAGCCTAGGAGCTCTGATACTCCAGGCTTAGAGTTGAGTTTGCTGGCGCTGTGTTCTCTGCAGCTTCATGTTTCACCCATGTGACAGATGGAACTGACTCTTTGACCACACTAGCAGTAGTTTAGTGTCCAAAGGAAGCAAAGGCCTGGGCTATAACTGGACCAAAAACTTCTCTAGATACACAACATGTTGTCTGAAGACCCTCGCAGGAACAGGGTGACATGGTGAGCATGGATGCACATGGGCTTGGAAACTAAAACCCCGACCATGGGAGTAGCACATGAGTAACAGGTGGTTCTTCCGGGACTTACTGACCAAGGGACTAAGTTGTGGGTATAAGGTGTCTCATTACCTTTTCCATCACAGGCAATTTGATTATGCTCCAACCACTTTAGTCCATCAATGACAGCCTGAATGAGCCTTTCTTCGAGCTCTCCCTGCTAAGCAGATGGCTGCATGGCAGAGATGTCCCCTTGAGCTGGAACACCTCAGGAGGTTACTCCTCAAGGCTGAGAGGCCCCTTACCAACTACAGATTTTTGTTAAGTGACCAATATCACACATAACCTTGTATTATAGTGCACTAAGATTTTTGTATTTCAAATCATTATTATGTCCTCTGCAGTAACTGTTGCCACTGGAACTTCAAATCTCATTTTCACACCAGCTTACTTCAATAAAACCTCTTTTGCTGATACCTATGGAGTGGTTCTTTAGCAGTCTAATTTCTGCCCTCCCACCCCCTGACAACCTCAGACATGTCTGTTGTCCCGTGAAGCTGTCCCTGCACTTACTTACTGTGAGCAGTAGAGGGTGGATGTTGCTGTAGAGTGAGGGTGTCTCTATTTAGACACAGCAAAGACCGCATCCTGGGATGCATCAAAAGAAGCATGACCAGCAGGTCACAGGAGGTGATTCTTCTCCTCTATTCTGCCCTCATGAGACTCCACCTGGAGTGCTGTGTCCAGCTCTGGAGTCCTCAGCATAGAAAGGACACAGAACTGTTGGAACAGGTCCAGCAGAGGGCCATGAAGATGATGAGAGGGGATGGATGGAGCACCTCTCCTATGAGGACAGGCTGAGAGAGCTGGGGTTGTTCAGCCAGGAGAAGAGAAGGCTCTGGTGAGACCTGATAGCAGCCTTCCAGTATCTGAAGGGAGCTCCAGGAGAGCTGGAGAGGTACTCTTTGTCAGGAAGTGTAGTGACAGGACAAGGGGTAACGGTTTTAAATTGGAAGAGGGGAGATTTAGATTAGATATTAGGGAGAAATTCTTTGCTGTGAGGGTGGCGAGGCACTGGAACAGGTTGCCCAGGGAAGTTGTTGATGCCCCATCCCTGGAAGTGTTCAAGGCCAGGCTGGATGGGGCTTTGAGCAACCTGCTCCAGTGGGAGATGTCCCTGCCCATGGCAGGGGGGTTGGAACTGGGTGATCTTTAAGGTCCCTTCCAACTCTAACTGTTGTAAGATTCTATTCTATGATTCTGTGGTGTTGCTCTGGTATCAGAAAGGCAGTTGGTTTTGGGTCATGCCGAGGTTGTGCTATGTTCAGCAGCTGAGTAACGAGCCATCTTTTCACCAAGCCATATTAACTAACAGCATTATATACATATATATTTAATCTGCAGCTCTATTGAAGGTTCCTTCAGACACTTGGCTGTGCATGCCCACATCTTTGCAGATATGACAGGAACACAAGAACTTATTGCGATCTTGCTTCTGTGCTTTGAATCTACAATGTTAATTAACACAAATTAACTTTTTACTCACCAACAAACACTCAGCAGTGTCCTAGACATGAAAATATCAAGACATGATCTTATGTTATAAAATATGACTCGGGAAGAGATTAAAAATAAACCTTTCAGAAGTGGTTGGGACAAATGGCAAACATTTTCCACATGTTTAAATTCTTTTAAGAAATTGTTTGTATAACTCTGATACAGATAACAGCTCGGGTATCACACAAACAGGACCTGTGTAAAGGAACTTGGGACAGACTTTATAAAGCGGGGTACCAGAGTATGTGCAGTGGAAAGGGAAATGTTTTGAGTTTGTGGGGGCAGGAGCGTGATTGGTGACAGTGCAATGCTGTGCAGGGAAACCTGCCCCGAGCAGGAGCCCCCCTGAGAGCCCAGCCCTGGGGACAAGGGCTGTGGGAGGATGATGGGTTTTCGGCTGATCTCGCAGGGCACGTTGGCTGTGCCCAGACTGCAGTGTAAGAGCTGTCTTTCAGGTGGCTGTGAGGAGGGTTCCTCACTGTTTTCTCAGTTTCCATCTGTGTAGCTTCTCTATCATCTTTGCATCCATGGTGAGGGTACTGGCACGGTGGCTCTTGCTGGATATCTGAGATCCAAGATGCTGTGCAGGCTGTGCCTTTTTTGTTGTTTTGAAAGAGAGCAAGATCAGGCACCATGTAAAAGTCAGTTTGGTGGCAATGACAACGGCATCTGTCAACTCCACAAAACGGGGGCAGCAAAAATGGCTGTGCAACCCCCCCACCTCTCTCCTGCTGTAGCAAGTCCTAGTCCTTTCCTGTGAGGGGAGAGCTCAGTGTCCTGCTGTGCTGGCAGCTCACAGCACTGCTGGTAACGGGGTTATGAACAGCTCTTTCCATGCTGGTCACCCAAAGCAGCCAGTGATGTCTCATTCTTCCTCCTAACAGGGTTAGGCTTGTGCTGACAGCCTGGAAGCAACTGTTTTTGCAGATACCTGCAGATACATGGGCTCCAGCCCTGACCTAGTTATACTTTCTAGTAAACAGCAACCACTGAGACACAGAGGACATGTCCTGCGAGGTGGTGAGCACCCTGTGCCTGTGCTGGGGTTCTCCTGAACGGTGCTGAGCACTGGCAGGGTCCTTTGGATGCTCTGCAACCACTCCAGGTTTGCCCCACTGGCTTGAACATGGGCATAAGGTCTTGGGCACCTCACAGCACCCTGCCTTGTGGGTGTCTGACCCGAATTCATTCACAGTCAGACTCCCCTGAATTTGGGCGTGGGATTTTGTTCCCTGTCATTCATTTGATAAAACTCATCATTCCATTGTGCAAGTATCCCAAAGTACCCAAAGTGTCTGCAAGCCAACAGAGACAGTTTCTTCTGTGTTTCCTTTTGGACATCCGTTAGAACGCAGTGATGTGTGCTGTCAAATGTATTTTTATCCCATTCCATAACAGAGATTACCTGTCAGTTTTTCTTACTGTGATGTGTTCCCTTTGACAGTTCTGCCCCATGTTTCGGGGATAAATAATTCAATTTCGTCTCCCTGTTTAGAAATAAATGCAGTATTCCTAGAGCCCAGGCTGAAATAAAATACATTTGACATTTCCACATGGAAAGCTGTCCTGGAGACAGATTGCTCCTTGCACACTCATGCACTTTACAAAGCAAGAAGTGTCTGAGAAGAAGGAAACCAAATGAAAATGAAGATTCTGGCTGTTACAAGCTCCTGACAGGAATTGTTGTTTCTCACCAACAGCTGCAAAATGGGCTCTGGACATTCAATCAGTCACTGAAAAGAAAATATGTAAGGAGGGAATAGATCATACAAGGAAGAAATGAGACCGAGTGGGTCTCTTCTGTGTGATGGTGGGATTCTGCTCCATGGGACCACCTCCTGCTGCTCTTCCCATGCTTTTCCCAGGCTTGTCTCAGCCAGGGCTCTCTTCAGGCAACTCCATCCTCCCCTCCTTCCTTCCTTCCCATTCCCAGATTCTGCAGGAGGGATGTCCCTTCGCAATGAGTGGGACAGAAAGGAGCAAATGTTACTGTGTTCTCAGTCTGTCCCTTCTGCATCTTTACATTAACTTCCCAGAGGCAGGAAAAATCTTAGCTCCCTCAGCCCCGTTGCTCAGTGCAAGGACTAGGTCTGAGGGTGCGGATCCTGCTGAACAGGGGTCACTCGTTTCCACGTGGGCGTGCAGAGAACTCACTTTTGTGAAGGTGTCACTGAGAGAAAGAGCTTGTGTAAGGCAAAGGGTGGAGGCTTCTCCATCCTCCTGCTGGGCTGAACATGGCAGCCTGCCCTCAGCCAGCCCCTGGCAAGAGGTGGTTCCCTTGCACAGGTACAGCTTGTCTGGGTCAGCCCAGCAGGCTCTGCTAATGCCTATAAGCCCCAAATAACTTCCAGGGCCAGGAATGCTGCCTGTCTTGGAGTCGGCAGAATCGAAAGAAAGAAAATGTTCCCGATGTTGTGTTCAGCTGCTGAGGAGAGGGGGGAACTCAGCCTCTCTCCAGATTCTTCTTCTTTTTCCTCTTCTTTGTGGACAGCCTCTGCTTTCACAGGGTCAAAACCTTTGGGGCGTATGTGCACTGCACAGAAAAAGAGCAGACCTAAACTCAAATTAGGAAACTGATTTCCCTGCTAAGACAGGCAAAATTTGTTGCACAGGAGCTACTTGTTTGTTGGGCCTTCTGTTTCCCTTCATAATCAGTTTAGCTGCAGGCTGGTCCATGCTGGTATCCTGGATTTACAGCAGAAGCAGAAGCCAGGGCATTGTTGGTTTTTTTTTTGTTGTGGCTGTTTTCAAACGCTTCCTGGAATTGCTTTGCAACCTCTGCAGAGCTTCACAGTGCGGAAACATCGTAGAGGCCTGCAGTGCACAGGTACCCCCGGTACACCAGCAGGCAGGTGCTGAGCCTTGTGGAGCTGTCATGGGCTTCGTGACACCCAGCAGGAACCTGACATCCTACCCTGGAGCTGTTGTGGGCTTCGTGACACCCAGCAGGAGCCTGACATTGTCCTTGAGTTCCTGAGAGGTGAGTTGCTTCCCCTGGGGCAACTATAAACCTGTTAGTGACCGCTGCCTGGGAGGGCAGGGTGCCAGGGCGCCTGGGGTCCCACTTGTCATGTGGGATATCTTAAATAAGTTTGGAGAGAGGGAGGTGAGCGTTGCTTTAATTCTTTTGCTGCCTTTTCTCTCCTGCTCTGGCCACTGTCATCTCTGATACAGCGACTGCACCGCTCTTCAGAGGGATCTCACCGCCTCGTGTGGCATCCATACACTGGTGGTGGTTTTCCTTGCATCCCAGGTAAACACAGCCTCTCACCTGGCCTGCGTTTCTGCCTCTCCTTACTGGGCTCGGTGACCAGATTTGGGCTCTTTGTTGCTAACAACAGTGGTATTTGGTGAAGTTCCAGGTGTAGGACACAGTTGTAGTACATCATATCCAACCTGTACCCAGTTCTGGCTTTGGTTTAGAGACTTTTCAATAAGCATCACAAGAAAGGTGAGTCCTTAAGGAGAGGTTTGAAGGCTGGTGATGATCAGCTTCAAGGCCACTTAAGGGGAGACCTTTTCCCAGCTATGCAGGTGGGCTGGGGCATCAATATTGTTGTCCAGGAACTCCTTCTGCTCACCCACAGCAAATGTGGATATGGAGGTGGGCCTGGAGTAACTCTCTTACGAGGAAAGGCTGAGGGACTTGGGTCTTTTTAGACTGGAGATGAGAAGACTGAGGGGGATCTGATCAACACCTATAAATACTTAAAGGACGGGTGCCAAGAGGAAGCGGTCAGGTTTTTTCAGTGGTGCCTAGTGAGAGGACAAGAGGAAATGGGCACANCCCTCCTGGACACGTTCCTGTGCAACCTGCTGTGGGTGACCCTGCTCTGGCAGGAGGATTGGACTGGATGATCTGCAGTGGTCCCTTCCAGCCTCATATCACTCTGTGATCTGTACAGCATCACAGTACCAGGGACAGAGACAACAGTAAACCCATCTGTACATAGTTCCCTAAAGCAGTGGGAATATATTTGTGGCTACTAATTTTGATACAAAAATGGCTTATTTTGGTGAAGTTACACCTGTTCCTAAATCAGATGGGAGGTGGGACCCTGGGGATGCTGGGGTTTGTTCGCATCGGGCTCAACTGTTTGGAAATCAGGGCGATCTTCAGTCAGTTCAGCTAATTCAGAGCAGTTTTGGCCGTACCCACGTCACTTCATGCCCAGCTCTTTTTCCAATTTTCTATTACTTTGTATGATCTCTTTCTTTGAGTTGCAGAGATGGCCTCAGGCTTTGTGTTTCCCGTGGTACCAAATGGGATTTTAAGGAAAGGAAGAAAACACGTGTCCCTGCACCTCTCTGTTCTGCCAGGCCAGCTGCAAAGGGCCTTTGGAGACAGCATTGTTTTAAGCATGAAGTAAAAGAGCACCTTTAATCCTGGAAAGCCTTTGTTCACCAAAAGGTTGGTTAAAGAGAAAAATGGATGGCAAATGCCTCTTTTATTTTCATAGCCAGGCCAGTGCCATCCAAAGGGAAAGCCTGGGGTTTCTGCAGCAGAAGTGCCTTTTTTCCCTGGAAGGATCCCACAAAACTGGTGCTGCCAGCCAGTTCCTGGCAATTGCTTTTTGGAATGGTGGCATCTGGAAGCTGATCTTTAAAGGTTTCCATTCCTTGTGGGAGATGCCCTGGAAGAACATGACTTCCGAAGAGACAGGGGAAAGGAAAATAGGATTTGTTTGTCTTTTTGTAATAAAGTTCTGTAAAAGTCTTTGTAAATTGTGCATAATTGGTAAAAAAGAAATAAAATGTGGGTGTTCTGCAAAGACAAGAACCATTTGCTTCCAACACAGAAAAAGTTTTGGTTAAAACTGAGCACACCAGACCTCTGAGTGGGAAGTAAAGCAATAAATCTTGAAAAATCAACTTGCTAGTTGTGAGAGGTGCTTTGATATCCATTAGGAGATCAGTCTGATCAAACTGAGGAGAGAAGTAACTGCTTCTTGCAGTAAGAAACAACTAGTTTTCCATGTGTCTTTTGGAACAGAAATTCCATTTTTAGAAGAGATTTCTGATAGCTGTTGTCTCTAACACGTATTTAATTTACAGTCATAGAATCATAGAATGGTTAGAGTTGGAAGGGACCTTAAAGATCATCAAGTTCCAACCCCTCTGCCATGGGCAGGGACACCTCCCACTAGAGCAGGTTGCTCAAAGCCCCATCCAGCCTGGCCTTGAACACTTCCAGGGATGGGGCATCAACAACTTCCCTGGGCAACCTGTTCCAGTGCCTCACCACCCTCACAGCAAAGAATTTCTTCCTAATATCTAATCTAAATCTCCCCTCTTCCAATTTAAAACTGTTACCCCTTGTCCTGTCACTAGACTTCCTGACAAAGAGTCCCTCCCCAGCTCTCCTGGAGCTCCCTTCAGATACTGGAAGGCTGCTGTCAGGTCTCCCCGGAGCCTTCTCTTCTCCAGGCTGAACAGTCCCAGCTCTCTCAGCCTGTCCTCATAGGAGAGGTGCTCCATTCCTCTAATCATCTTGGTGGCCCTGCGCTGGACCTGTTCCAACAGTTCCATGTCCTTTCTATGTTGAGGATTCCAGAGCTGGACACAGTACTCCAGGTGGGGTCTCACAAGCGCAGAGTAGAGGGGAAGCATCACCTCCTGTGACCTGCTGCTCACACTTCTTTTGATGCAACCCAGGATACGGCTGGCTTTCTGGGCTGCCAGCATGCACTGCCGGCTCATGTTGAGCTTCTCATCCATGAGCACAGCTTCTCATCCATGAGCACAGTCACATTAAGTGAAGCAGTGACATGGTGTTGTGCTGCAAATGCAATTATGTCACAGCCAGGTAATATCATACCCCAAATTTATTTTGGCGTTGTATACACCCCGTACAGCCGTTTAATGAAAATGGAAATTTAGACAGAAAATCAGAAGGTGGCCAAGGAGCAACTTTCTGGTGCTCTCCCCGGTGTTGCTGGATGCACAAGCAGCCAGGGGTGGATCTCATACTGATGATCTATTAATCAGAGACCGTCGCTCCTCTTTCTCTGTCACAACTGTTTAGACTGTAAAGCTTCCACAAGCTCTGCGTGTCTGCATCGGACTTGTAAGGTTTCGCAGATCTGGCCTCCCCAACAGAGGAGGGTTTCCATGGATTTTCCGGGTGTCTTTTCTCAACTTGAGCTACCAGACCCCTTTCAAATTTCAGGTGGTTAATTTAGGTTTAATGTCTTCCCTGGTACAGTCATGCTGTAACAGGTTCCCAGGTCGTGGGCTGTGTCAGATCACTGATTTTCCATCCTCTACCTTTCAGCGTAATTAAGTGTTCTCTTATGACACAGCGTACCTGTGCTTGCTGTCTTCTTATCATCTGTTCTTTGTGCTTTTCTTTTAAATCCCTCCATTTTCTCTCTCTTAAAAATTATCATCATTATTTCTTTCTCTCTGCCTGGCAAAGTTGCTCTGTACCTCTAGTCCCTTTTCCCTTATATTTTACAGCCTGTACGGAAACTACTTCTGAAATATTTCTTGCAAAGACAGCCTGGCTGCACCTGAACGCAGACTTCCTGGGAATAAATAACTCTGCTATATTTTTTATTTACAACATCCCTCCTTACACAATCCAGTGCTGGCAGCCAGAGACAGCAGCGACAGGTCTGGTTAATTCTGAGGAAACTCCCCAAACTCCATCTCTGTCCTGAGCGTTTATTCTGGCGGCAACAGGCCATTAACAAAAAGGCACCACGTGCTCCCAAGTGCCGGTTGCTCCTGAACATGCAAAGGGGATCAGGGATACAAATGACTTTCCCAGAAAACCAGACCGTTTCCATGGAGCCTGCCACCAGGAGCAGAAGCCTTCTCCTGCAGTGTCTGAGGCTGAGCAGGAGCTGCCCAAGCCTGAAGCTCCCACAGACACACGGTGTCCCCCGGGCAGCAGCTTGTGAGGGGGCAGCTTGACAGAGTCCCAGCCACCAGGGACAGAAGACATAGGGTGCTGGGCACCTCAGAAAAGGTTGGGGGGTCAGTGCAGTGCCCCATCAGGGCATTTCCCTGCTTCCTCCTGCTCCTGCTACCTCTGAGATTGCTGTTTGTGGACATTTCTGCCGGGGAATTGCTTATCTCCCAGTGGAATTCAACAGCCAGCGATAAAGGGAAAGCCTTGCCCAGCAGATCTCAGGCACGCAGAAGAAGAGGCTGCACAGCTACAGATCAATGTGACAAAGCAAAAAAACTTCTCCCCTCCGTTCACATACATTTACAAAGATTACTGTTAAAAATAACTTGTCCAAACAAACAAAACCCACCAGCTGCTCTTTTATTGTAACAGTTTAATGACACCACCCTCAAACCCCCCAGGAAAAAGCAACCCAGCCCAAGCCCTGCAGACGACTGGTATGAAGCTGACAGGAGAAGAAAGCTTAATGTGTTTGCAGCAGGCCAGGGGTTTTCTTCTGGCTTTAAATATTTTTTATCTTTTTTTTTTTTAAATCAATGACTCAGAGCTATAGATTGTTAAATGGAACATTGGTTGTAGTTTTTAAAACCCGGAGAAAGCTGAGGCTCAGCTCTACCGACTCGAGATCTCTGAGCTGGATGTTGAATTCGTCCTTCGTGTGGCAGCAACCACCACAGCAGTGAGCTCCAGCGTGAGGGAAACACCACTTTTCTTTTCTGATCCACAGACAAGTTAATTAACAGAGGTTAATTGACAACCAAGGGCAAGGGCAGACATACCCCCAGTGATGCTCCTGTAAGCGCAGTCCCACTTCATCAACGCTGGTCCAGGACTGTAGGTAAAAGCCTTCTAGCTCTTCCCTCACAACGAGCTTCCTTCCTGAACTGTATAGTTTAAGTCTGTATTTAAAAATCTCGGGAGCAAAATTAGTGACTTGGTTTTTGAGGACTCACAGCGCAGTGTGCATCCTGGGCACAGTCCAGCACGTTGGGTGACGGGTCTTGTTTGTGGTAGGACAGGTTCACCTGGCGTGTGGGGTACATCATGAGATGCAGAGGGGACATTCCACTAACACTTACCCATCACTGTGGGTCTATCACCAGGAAGCCATCAGGAATATCTAAACTCTTACAGATATAGGGGATTGGTGGCCAGGATATAAATAAGAGACCTTATATGATCGCATGGGTTCAGGCCAAAGGGCTTAAGCCCAGGGGCTGCTGCACAGAGGAGATGTTTTCCCCAAGGGAAGAGCCAGTGAAACTGCCCAGAAAACTCCTGTTCATGATTACAAGGGCAGTTACTAAAAATATATCATAGAATCATAGAATGGTCAGAGTTGGAAGGGACCTTAAAGATCATCAAGTTCCAACCCCCCTGCCCTGGGTAGGGACACCTCTCCCTAGACCAGGTTGCTCAAAGCCCCATCCAGCCTGGCCTTAAACACTTCCAGGGATGGGGCTTCCACAGCTTCTCTGGGCAACCTGTTCCAGTGCCTCACCACCCTCACAGCAAAGAATTCATTTCTGGTATCTAATCTAAATCTCCCCTTTTCCAGTTTAAAACCATTACCCCTCGTCCTGTCACTAGACTTCCTGCCCCCTTTGTCCTTCTTTCAGGTGGTGGGAAAATTTCTTTGGCCTCCATCTCCTCGCAGGCAGGACTGTGTTTTGAAAAATCTCATTTATTAGAAACCCATTTTAAAATGGCAAAGGCTGCCTGGGAGTAATTTACCCATTAATGTTATAATTTACCAGGCAGAGCTGCGGCCTCAAACTCCCTCCTCCTCTGTGGTCCTTGGTGCTGGGATTTTGAGCAGATATTAGAAATTGCACAGAGTGCATTCAACCAACAATATGGAATAAACCAAAACCACAGCTGCCAGTTTACTCCAGCTTTTCCTACTGAGTTCTCTTTCACAGTTGCAGATGATTCGCACTACTCGTGGTCTCTGCTTGCTCTGTTAACAGAAACACAAGTATTTCGAGATACAAACGGCCGTGAAACACCACAGGCCCTGCCAAACATCCATCCCTTCATGACTCTCCCATGAAAAGGGAAAAGAAGTTTCCTTCCTCAGCAGGGAAGGCCTGGAGGAGCAGGGGCTCAGGCTCAGAAGCTGGTGGCATACTCCTTTCTCGTGCTCCCACTGGTGTCCGTGCAGCCACCGGCGTCTCTTGCCACCGGGGAAGCCCTTGCTGCCGCTCGCTGTGGCAGCAGCAGCCTGTAGGCTGCTGCCCGGTACTTCTTGGAAATGAGGTTGTAGAGGATGGGGTTGATGGACGCGCTCAGGTAGAAGAGCTGCAGAGCAAATATATTGAAGTACTGGGAGAACAGCATTGTCCGGGTGTCCCGGGTGTTTATAAAGATGATCCTGCCAATGTGGAAAGGCAACCAGCACATTACAAAGGCCAGAACCACCACAGCTATAAGACAAAATAACACATGCCATGGTTAAGGAGAGAGTTAACTTTTCAACCACCCAGCAAAATAACTTTACTTGGCTGATTTTACAGGTTCTTCTAACTGGCATGAATTACATACAGAAATAACAGCATTAAATTGTTGGAAAATTCCCATGAATTCCCAGTCTGATCGTTACTCTTTGGATTAAGAGGTAACTGGTAAAATCTTCAGCTAAACCACGAGATGAGTTTGCCGAGAGAAATGTGAACAGCCAACAGTGGTGTGACATTCACACAATAACATCAGGCACAGCACAGATCCTCCTCGGCAAGGTCTGTGGTACCGTGGATGTGACATGAAAACGAAAGTCTGCATAAGAAGAGGTGTTTGTGTGGAAACTCACGGTGCCTCCAGAGCTGTTCTCTGGCTACAGAGCTCTTCTTTAACACATCCACATTACTGCAAAAGCCCGTAGCGCAAGGGCTGAACCTCGGAATTCATAGAATCATAGAATGGTCAGAGTTGGAAGGGACCTTAAAGATCATCAAGTTCCAAGCCCCCTGCCATGGGCAGGGACACCTCCCTAGAGCAGGTTGCTCAAAGCCCCATCCAGCCTGGCCTTAAACACTTCCAGGGATGGGGCATCCACAGCTCCTCTGGGCAACCTGTTCCAGTGCCTCACCGTCCTCACAGGAAAAAACTTCTTCCTAGTATCTAATCTAAATCTCCCCTCTTCCAATTTAAAACCATTACCCCTTGTCCTGTCCCTAGGCTTCCTGACAAAGAGTCCCTCCCCAGCTCTCCTGTAGCTCCCTTCAGATACTGGAAGGCTGCTATCAGGTCTCCCCGGAGCCTTCTCTTCTCCAGGCTGAACAGCCCCAGCTCTCTCAGCCTGTTCGCACCATTGTAACGGGACAGCTGCCAATGTAAAGTCTTACAGTGTGGCCGGTCTATTGATCTTTTGTTCCACTGGAGCTCCCACATGCATCCCCAGCCAAATACTGCTGGAAACAGATACTGGAGCTGATGGATCCCTGGCTTGAGTCAGTTCAGCTGTTCTCCTGATCTTGTGTCGCGTTTCAGCACAACACAAACGAATACAAATACAAACAAATACAAATACAAACACTCTTGCATGGCGGAAGCAGAGGAGGAACAGCTAAATAAGTGCATTAACATATCCATATTTTTAATTATTTTCATTTATAAATGCACATAAGTAAAGCAAATAATTATTTTTGGACTATTGATGTTTCTCAGAGCTCAAGGAAGCTTATGCCTGAAATATATCACACACACACAGTGCTGCTGGCTCCTGGAGATAAGAGGGAATCGGTCTGGCCCAGGGAGTTCTGAGGAGATTGTGAACACGGGTGTTTCTGTTGGAAAACCTTGTGTCTACTCCAACATAAATACTTTCCTCAAATAAGTCAACAAAACCCCAGACTTAACAGTTTCTTTCCTTTGTGCTACGCTATTTCCATCCAGCTAATTTCATCCTTGGTAAAAGATTCTCCTCATGTAGCACGTTGAGAGGCTTAGCACAGAAGTAAAATTTCTGAACAGAAAGTTGGTTCCGTTCTACCCCAAACCAGGACACACGTAAAACCTTTGCGAAAGGCAGAAAAAAACCCCAAAACCAAACCCAGGGCATTTTGTTTTATGCTTATTAATTACTAGTTGGATTTTTTTTCCTTTCCTTTTTTTTTTCCCTTCAGATCAGTCACTACATACAAACTTTAAAGCCCCAAGGGCAGACTGCGATCTCTAACTTTCCAGAGCCTGATGGTTAATCAACACAGTGCTGAGAAAATTAATTAAAAACTAACAGCATCCTACATCAGCAGGAAGCGCTTTGCTGGTATGTGATTTGTCTGCAAACAGCTCACAAGGGTTAAGCTGCTGTTTCTCTGCCTGTCTGGGCAAATGAGTGGATTTGCTCCTAGGAGCAAGACCGTTAAGAAAATCAAACTTTTTTTTGTTTCAGAAGCAGAAATTTACTACTCAGAGGTGTCGCTGCCCACTGGAAGAGACTACTGATGTTACCAGAGTTTTCCTGAAGCAGCAGACTACCTTGTACCCGGTTCTGCCTGGTAAAATTGAGAAAAAGGCTATTTCTACAGAAGACAGTCATGCTGCTGGATGAGCAGGTGAAGCCTCAGCTCTGAGGGAGTGAAGTCCCTGCCATGGTGGTCCCTGGGAGCACTGGAGAACTTGGCTGCATGGCTGGAATGCTCCCCTGAGCTATCCCTACCCTGTGCGGGAGCTGTGGGGACATCATCCCTGGTCCTAGCCCCAGCCATGGTCTCCACACCCCAGTCCTGGTCCCAGCCATGACCCGCCCCAGCCCGAGGGGAAGCAGAGGACAGACTCACCCAAGATCTTGATAGTCTGGCGGTGGCCCTTCTCCCGGAGGACCGTGTTGGGGCCCCGCAGGCGAGCGTTGCTCCGCCACAGCTCACGGCCGATGAAGCCATAGAGGACACTGAGGCAGATGACGGGCAGGATGAAGTAGAAGGTGGTGACCCAGAACATGGTGGCCAGCAGGCCGGACTCCATGGCCAGCAAGGTGGGCTTGCACTCCCGGCTGTCCGTGTGGTTGTCGGGCTGCTCCACGCCCACCAGGAAGAAGAAGGGGCTGGCGGAGAGGAAGGCGAAGGCCCAGAGGAGGCCGATGACGGCCTTCACCCGGCGCTTGGTGACAACCACCTTGGCCTTGAGGGGGAAGCAGATGGCGAGGTAGCGCTCCACAGTGAGGGCGGTGATGTGGAGGATGGTGCAGTAGGTGCAGCCCTCGCTGAGGCAGTGGGAGAGGCGGCACAGCAGCTGCCCGAAGATCCAGGGCCGGGAGCGCCAGAGGCGGTAGAGATCGAAGGGCAGCCCCAGGAGGATGAGCAGGTCGGAGACGGCCATGCTGCCCAGGTAGAGGTTGGTGGTGGTCTTCATGTCGTGGTACCCCTGGATGACCAGCACCGTCAGGACGTTGCCTGTCACGCCGACCACGAAGAGCCCCAGGCAGACGGCGGTGACGGGGACCAGCGCCCGCACCGGCAGCGCCAGGCAGAGCCTCTCGTCGCAGGGCGGCCAGGGCCAGGGCTCGGCCCCGCTACCGTTCCCCCCACCGCTGCCCCACATGCCGCCTCAGCCTGCTCCGCCGCCGCGGCCAGGCGGGACGNGCGGGGCACGGTTCTGAGGGGAGCCGGCACCGCCGCCGCCTCGGCACCTGAGGGGAACCGGCACCGCCAGCCCCCGCCGCCCTGAGGGGAGCGGCGCAGGGTTCTGAGGGGAGGCGGCACCGCCGCTCTCCCGGCGCCTGAGGGAAGCCGAGTTCCCTGCCCTCGGCGCCTGAGGGGAGCCGGGCACCGCCGCTCTCCCGGCGCGGGGTGACCTGGCCGCCGGGGAAGGGAAAAGGGGCTCCAAGCCAACAGGAGGGACCCGACAACAGCGAAAAAGAATGATACTTTTATTTTCCACAGATTTTTTTTTTTTTTTTTCTTTTCCAAGATACTTTGCTACATAGTTTATGTATTTTCTATATCAGACTATACAGGTTCGTCTTCATGGAGTCCGACGTTGTACAATTGTAAAGTGATATGTTTGGTAGTGTATCTATAACGTTTTAAAAAGTTTAGAGCTTTTCATTGTTATTTTTTTTTTCGATTTTTTTTTTAAATTTCTTTTTGGAATGTACAGTATATGAGGTAAAATTAAGATTACATTAAAAACTGTCTTCAATGCAGTAATACGCACTGAGGCTCAAATGGCAAATACACTATTAAATGACTATCAAAAATAGGAGCTCATTTGAATTTTACTATGAAAAACATAAGTCACTGCAGATTTCACTGTAGTAACAAATCTTACCATTTTAGACATTCAACCGTAAGAAATCTCTGGGCTGTTACACGCAACCTCATTTGCACTGCCAAACATGGCACTTTTAAGAAGGTTCTAGAAAACATCAGTTTATCGCGGTATCCTGCAGGAAGGTATCAGCCTATACGTACAAATGACAGATTCGAAATAAAATGTAAACATACAGTCCTTTTTTAAAGACAGATCGTTCTCGCCACGTGGAGGCCAAGTTCTTTGCCAGTTTCTTTTTTTTAAGAAAAAAAAAAAAACAAACGAAACTCAGCAACATTATTCTACAGCACAGATCATTGGACGTATAAACAATTACAATACATGCCCGTTCTAATATAAGAGAAATTCTTCAGAGATCTTCAAAGCACAAGACAGAGGTTCCTTTTTTATTATTATTATTAAGACCGACAGAAGTGTTTAATACCATTAAAAATGCTAAACTGAACACAACTAGAAGTCATTAATGATCCACTATCTTGTAACTCAAATAAATTAAAAATAGCTAATTACAAAGTGTATAACAAATAACATAAGTGTGATGAGACGAGGAAATTATTATTTTTTTTTTCTTTTAAAGATAGTTTCACTACAAGCTTTGTGTCACTGGCGATCATTGACATCTAGCAAGATGTTCAATGGGATAACTTGATAAAAATTCAGTCTGGTCATTCAAGAACTCACAAATGCAAGCTCACGAAACATTGATGAGTTATGCAATTGCAAAGTGCTCTAATGCAACATTAACTACATGCAATCAACAATTTGGTACAGTATCCAAAGAGACATTACATTAAACATCAGGATCTCAAGAAAAAAAGCAGCTTTAAGTTTTCTGGTGCAAATTACTACACTTCGTCTTCAGATTTGGTGCCCCAAAGAAAGAAAGAGAGGAAGGAAGGAAGGAAGGAAGGGAGGAAGGAAGGAAAGAAGGAAGGAAGGGAGGAAGGAAGAAAGAACAAACAAACATAAAAAAAAAAAAGGCAGTGCTCGATTCTGGTGGATATGGCAAGTGAATGTTGGGGAAACAGCAAAATTTCAATCATGAATTTGATCTCAAAAATCAATCAACCAGCCAAAATCAGAGGGCACAGACATGTATAAACTGCATCCAATCAAAGGTCAACTTTGGAGATGTGGTTTTTTTGATTTAAATAATAAGTCTAAGAAAGTTCTCTCACACTCTCCCTTCTATATTCATAAGAAGTAAAAGAGGCATTTTTTGTAAGTAAACATCAAATCCCAGGGGCAAGATAAACCACTTGTGCCATCCCCTCGCAGTCTTTCGAAAACATCTACTTGCAGTGAAGAACTCCACATTTATCAGATAAGAAGCTTCCTTCATGCATACTCTTCCATCCAGTTTATTATTTGCTGCCTGAGAAAAGCCCCTTCCGTTTTTTCAGCATAAATTCTGCTTCCCAAATAATTAAGACAAACGAGGAGGTAGAAATACAGCGCTAAATTGCTTTCACAGCATCGGATTAATATTGTATACAGCACAAGTTTGTTAGTGTACGTTTTAAATGCGATCTACACATTCTTCCCTGTTTCGGTAGCAACCCTTACAAGTGTGGGCCAGGAAACCATATATTTATTTTAGGTTTTATACTCTCGTGTTTACTCGTCAAAGCCTTTTTGTTAACCACTGCTTGCCTGCCCCAGAGAGAGTTTGTCCTGCAAGAAGGCATATTAAAGAAAAGATTGTATTTCTGTGGCTTGCGTTCTAGTAACGTGTGCCAGCCTACACCTACCAGTAAGCATCTTAAAGTGGCTGAGAAGGTTTGCATCAGTCCCAATGCCGGTGCTAAATGCCTGGTTTTGTAAAAAACAAGAGAACAGAATTACTTTTAGATTATGAGAAAGTAAAATGTAATGGGCAGCAATTCTCGAGTCAATCTCTTCTCTTCACTTTATTACGAAGTACTGAATGATAACAGCAATCAGGATGGAAAAGATAGCGAAAAGTGCAAGGATGACGGCAGCGCACACTTGGTCGCTCTGGGACCATTGTGTCCTTGTGGTTTGCACAGTGTCCTTGGCGGCGGCGGGCGGCGGCTCAGTCCTCTGGGAGACCAACAGCACGGGCGTGCTGTAGGGGCCCACCAGCTCCTGGTGACCTGCTGTCTCTTGGCACTGTCGGATGGCACAGGCGCGGAAACGGTATTCACAGTTCAGCTGGAGGCCTGTGTATCGGAACGACCAGTCGGGACCCTTGTAAATCTGGCAATGAAGCAAAAAAACCACAATACATCGAGTGAAAACGCCTTGCAGACATGTATGTGTCTCAGAATGGTTCTGTTTATGGTGTTTAAGCACAGCTTGGAGTGGATGTCCAGAGAGTTTATTTTTTGTCCATGTCAAAGAAAACTGCCACCATCATGTCTAAGTATCTTAAAGGCTGTTTCCATGGTTTTTACTTCTTGACTGGTCCAATTTAAATTTTGCTAACTAGTTCTCTCATTTTATTTTAATTTACTGCACTAAACTTTTCTGAAGAGGCAAAAAGAATCATGTACCTCAGTATACTTTGTTTTTCCAGGCTTGACACATAACCCTTATTTTCTTGTCCAGCTCAATGGACATGGCTCATCAAAGCATTATTTGACTCCATGACTAGAAGCAACATTCATCATACCTTACTTTCATACTTAATGTTGCATTCCCAATTTTAAAGTTACATTAAAGAGTATTTGCAGAATCACAGCATCTTCCTGGTTGGAAGGGACCTCTTGGATAATCAAGTCCAACCATACACACACCAAAAAACCCCCCAAACAAACAAATAAAAAATCCCCACAAAACAAATCACCCAACCCAACAATCTGGGCCACTAGAGCATGCCCTGAAGTGCCACATCTACACGTTTCTTCAATACCTCCAGGGATGGTGACTCAACCACCTCCCTGGGCAGGCCGTTCCAGTGCCTGACCACTCTTTCAGTAAAGTAATTCTTCTTAATATCTAATCTAAACCTCCCTTGCTGCAACTTCAGACCATTTCCTCTGGTCCTGTCATTTTTCACTTGGCAGAAGAGGTCAACACCCACCTCTCTACAACCTCCTTTCAGGTAACTGCAGAGGGCAAGGAGGTCTCCCCTCAGCCTCCTCTTCTGCAAACTAAACATGCCCAGTTCCCTCAGCCTCTCCTCATAGGACTTTCTCTCTAGACCCCTCACCAGCTTGGTGGCTCTCCTCTGGACACGTTCCAGCACTTCAATACCCTTCTTGCAATGAGGGGCCCAGAACTGAACAGAGTACTCAAGGTGAGACCTCACCAGTGCCCAGGACAGAGGCACCATCACTTCCCTGCACCTGCTGGCCACGCTATTCCTGGTACAGGCCAGGATGCTGTTGGCCATTCACATGGGAAGGTAACAAACACCTTGGATTATGGTTCATCTTCTACTGAAAAGCGTAACAAATGGACATAACAAACATAGCACTACACCAAAGGTTATGAATTATGAAAATACCATGGCCTGTAACCTAGCAAAGCACAGACAAAAATTTATTTAATCTTGACCTCTAATAAAATTATAATATAGCAGAATTAATGGTGTTTTCTTTCTGGAAGGAAACCTGCTTGCTTAATAGTGTGAAATAGAGTTTCCAAGCCTAATTTCATGTCAATTATCAGGCAGCTTGTAAGGAAGCAAAATTAGCACTGCACATCCTCTTTTAAGAGCAGACTGATCTGTAGCTTGGCATTTCGAACTGTATCTTTGGATAATCAAACCTGAAATTAAAACACACTCTCAACTGCTTGACCTTGCGTGCCTGACTACTGAAATGGTGCAATGGTAAAAAACTCATCAGTGATTTATATAAAAATGTTTCCCTACCCCTCAGTGTCTACAATGTCTAAGTCGGGAGTCTTTTTGTTCTCTGCAGAGAAGTATGACTTTGATAATATTGTTTACTGCCTTCAGACAGCCTGGTGGAAAGAGAACTCTTTGTTCTTTTTCTCATAAGTCTCAATTCTCTACCATCGAGTGGATGATTCCTTTTGGTCAGTTCTTCCCATTAGAGGACAATTTCTGCACCACTTGAGGTGTCAAACTGTATTTAGTACCCATCAGGTAACCCAGAGAGGCCGCAACTCGCTGCAGTAATATATCTCTTTTACTTATGACAACGGTTTTAGGAGATATTACCTTTATGCTATTTAGTAACAAAAATTTAGCACGGTGACTATAATCACACTGGAACTTGCTAATCTTGAAACTAGTTATCACAAATACTAATTGAAGAAAAATACAATAACTGAAACACATCGTTACCTGTTTGAATTCCGAGTCTTTGCCCACCATGACCTGAAGACAGTAGATAACTGGGTCGCCCTTCATGGGCTGCAGAACCTCCCACGTGATCTCACAAGTGTGATCGTTTATTCTCTCTATCCTGGGGGCTGCAGGAAGAACACACAAAAGCGACAGCTTGTTCTCCATCCCCCATCGCTTCACGTTATATTCTAAGGCCTTGTAAAGTTCTATATTCTATCTGTCATTTTGTCTCAGAGAAATAAAGGTTTCAGATTCAAATGTATTTTTCCTGCAATGTTTTCTGCAACAACTAACGATTCTCACAGGTCTCTACCGCTGGAGTATAGGTATCATCCAAGAGAAAGCAAGTAAAATTTGGTGACTGCAACTGTGTATTGTATGCAAAAAAGGCAAAAAAAAGCTCTTATGCTTGCTTAAAATTATTCTGAACATGCTAGGAAGAATTTTCACCTCAAATTATTTTAACATATTTTAACAGCCTGGTCACTCTCTCCTGGAAGGCAAGGATTCTACGGGTAACCCGTCCTACGTCAAGGAATGCATAAACCCCAAGTCTCTTATTTCTGGAGTGAATATTTTAGGCTTTAGGTAATTATACGAAAAGAGCATTCCCTTACTATCTCTACCTGCACTTGGAAAAGGGCTCAGCATTCTAAATACCCCAATTACAGCACAATACCAAACCAAATTTGTCATCCCCCCACCTGCCAAGTGAAAAAATGAAGGATCTTTACCTTTCAAGGCAGCTGGAACAGATTTGGGAGTAGTGAAAACATATTCTTGAGAAAGGGGACCTTCGCCAGCTTCATTACATGCCTGAATACAAAACCTGTATGACGTTGACTCACTGAGTCTTTGTACTTTATATGTATGACATGGTCCTCTGTATACAGATACAAACCTGAAAATGGGAAGAGGAGTTTATTTTAAACACTGAAAAGGACTTCTTAAGCAGCTACAGTATTGTCTTGAAATCCATTCCCATCATTTCCCAGCATCTAATGAGAAGCCCAGAAATAGTTATTTCAGAGTTAAAGGGTGTTCTGGCAGTACTATAAACCAAAAAGCTCATTTTCCAGGGCCATGGGTTTTTTTCTCACATCTTTGAAATACAGTATCTTTTACGCAGAGAGTCTCACAGCCTGTCTCTTGGCAAAAATGTTCCTGTGCATTTTCAGAAACCCTTCTGCACTTGACACAATGGGGAAGGATAGTTCTCTGTCTCAATGAGTGCACACACACTGCTTTTTCTTGTGGCCCCCAACACCACTAGCTTTTCAAAATCAGGCAACTAGATTTTAGGCCTTTGCTCCTTTGCAACTTTTCCTTCCTACACCTAAGAAAGGGTCATGGATTGAACTGCTCTTGTACAACACTGCTGGAGATGGGTGACTGAGCTACAGCTCATCAGATCTTCACAGTTGGCCGGAGTCACACTTGAAGCACACACCAAGTTCCAGTCTGAGAGCTTTGCAGACTGGCTGCTCTCCTTCACGTTATAATTCTTACACAGAATGAGAGCTTGGCAGCTCTCACTTGATTTTCAATTTTGGTATCCTCAGGACACAGCAAAATTTTCTTTCTTCCTGTAGTGGTTAATCACCTACTTTGACTTTTCTTTGAAATTTAAACCAGATGGTACCTGCACATGACCTAGTCTTTGGTAATGGCATGGGTTTCTTTCCAGTTAAGTGTCCTCCTTACAGCAGAACGATTTAACCTGGTAGATCTATTTTGCCTCACTGTCAAGCCAAAGTTACTCAGAGATTTGGACATGGTACACAGTGTAGCTGTACTGTTCATTTTACCATTCAGGCAAGGGTACTTGCTGTATCACCTTAGCTTACATTCTGATTTAACATGAGAGAAGGGATTCCTTAAAATAATAATTTGTACTATAGCAGTGCCAAAACCAACCTTCCATTCTTATCCTCCATTTGAAGGTGGTACTGAATGGAGTCGGTCAACGCTTTTGCTGTTCCCTCTCCCCACTTGAGCTTGAGAGTCTGAGAACTGTACGCAGCGCATTCCAGGCGAGGTGGATCCGGGGGGAGAGGCTTTGTTTTCAGTTTTATGGTGTGGCTGAAAGGACCCGCTCCCAGACTGTTTAGGGCTTGAATTCGTACTCTAATATTTTGGGGGAAAAAAGACAGAATAAATTAATTTGAAATTAGATTCTAAAAAGTAACTTGTGATTTCCACCATTCACATTCAAGTGAGAATAATGTTAGCAAATAGATGATAATTTCTACAATGAAGACTTTTATCGATATTATGCTTTGATAGGTTGTCATGAATATGCAGGAGTGTCCCTTTCCTTAACACATTTTAAGGAACTGGACTGACTCAAAGTAAAAATACAGATTAACACATTTGCATCATTCACATTGGTGAGAAGATGTGAAAGCTCTAGTGGCTACTTCAAGAGTGGTCCACAGAATCATCATAGAATTGTTTAGGTTGGAAGGGACCTTTGAGATCATCTAGTCCAGCCACCAACCTAACACTGATAAAAACAAAAAAACCCAGCAAAACCCCACCATGACCCATCACTAAACCGTGTCACTGAGCACTATGTCAACCTGTCTTTTGAATACCTCCAGGGATGGTGCCTCAATTGCTTCCCTGGGCAGCCCACCTGGATAACCCTTTCAGTCTAAAAATTTTTCCTGATATCCAATCTGAACCTCCTCTGGTGCAACTTGAAGCCATTTCCTCTTCTCCTGTTGCCTGTGACCTGGGAGAAAAGACCGACACTCACCTCTCTACAACCTCTTTTCAGGCAGTTGTAGAGACCGATAAGGTCTCCTTCTCCAGGTTGAACATTCCCAGCTCCCTCAGCCTCTCCTCATAAGGCTTACTCTCCAGACCCCTCAACCAACATCAATGCCCTTCTCTGGACCTGCTCTGTCTTCCACCCATCTTCCGGCCTCGTTCCAAAATTTTTGATAGCCACACATTGGAGAGATGAAGGGAGGTAAAGAACCCCCGCCCCCAGAAGAGATGATATCAGGTGGACTATTGTATCAGGTGAGTTCAAGGACAACAACAGGAAAGTTTTCTGGACTTTTTGGAACAGATCTGATTCATGCGGAAATGAAGTGATGGTTTCCAGCTGTTTTCACTGGTAACACGTCCCTGGGTGCCTGCAAACACAAGCCATCTCGGGTCTGCTCGGGAAGGGAGAGGGGGAACCTAAAAATTGTCAAAGGACGTGCAGCTGAGGGATTTGTAGAACTTGATATACAGGAATAATTTTTTGGGGGGATACTCTGTAGGAAAAAATGCTGGCATTAGGTGTACAAGTAGTACTAGAAGTAGCCAGAAACATAAAAAGGAAAAAGCAAAGAACAGGGAAACCTGAGGCTCTTTGCATATCTCACAGGTAGCAACAGAGAGCAAAGTGTGTCTAATATCATTTTGCAGACTAAGATTTGCTTGTCTGAAATAGTATCTTGGAAACTGGAAAAAAAGTAATCACAATAATTAAATTCTGAAACAATGAACCACACAGTTTCAAAATATTGAAATAGAAATATGTGTGCAGGCTTATGAATAAATATTTCTCCTTCACTACAGTAATATTTAACATTACGTTACCTTATTATAGCACAGAACTAAGGTTAATATATGCAAATTTTTATTTGCACAAAGAATTGACAGTGTATTCTATAAAAAGCACTTTTATGGGTAGAAGTACAGAAATATCTCTGCAACAGAAGCTTCTCATTTTTCAGTTTGTTGACACAGAGCGTGATGGCTCTCCAAATTGCCAGCATCAAAAAAAAGTAAACCCAGATCTTTAAGGATTTCCAAAACTGCATACCCAGATGATATCCTAACTGCACTGAAATCAGCAGGGTTAAATTCTAACTTCAGTGGGACCGGTATTCTCCTTTAAGTTTTAACACTGAGGACATCTTTTTATAACAGGATTGTAAAGTGCCTTCAGGTAGAATTATGCATTTTTACATTTATATTTTTCAGTAACCCTTAGGCCAAATGTAAGGGATGATTTTAGGGACTTCAAATTCTTCAAAAGAGATTTAAAGTTGATTGACAGATTTTCAAACTGATATTCTTCATGCTGATTCCCACCCAAATACTTGCTACTTCTACAGAAAAGGCATTGCAAGATGTGATGAGTTGCCACTAGATCAGACAATCCAAAGATCAGACAATAAAGATTGGACATGTTCCTTCCTTGGATAGATTTTATCTTGTCAAACAGATTAGAGGCCATCTATCCATGAAGTAACCAGTCGAAAAACCAGTCATGAGTCTGAATCTGCAATCTGAATTCAGTTAAACCGAGAAATTAACCAGAGAGATACAACAGCAACACAATAAAAAAACACTAACATAAATTGTTCTTGGAAGAAAATAAAGGCCACACAGCTCATCTGTTTATGATGATCATCATTATGAAGCTTCCTTTTGCTCCATGGCTATGTACTAATGCCTCCATTAGAGTAATGCAGTGAATAAAAAAACGTTAAGGAAACAAACAAATTAAGACTGCTTTTGTGGAAGAAAGTCCTGGTTTGAGGTACCATGACAAAGAAACACCAGGCTGTCGAGCAGCTGTGCATGGCGTACCTGTAGGTAGTATCTGGCTGTAGACCCTCTATAAAATAGGTCTGAACCTTCCCAACCGTTATGGGCTGCTTATCTCCAAAGTCTATGCTGTAGCCAAGGATTTCAGATCCATGGTCACAAGGCTTTTCCCAGCTTATAGCAAGGCATGTGGAAGGAGAATAGTGTGGACTTTCAACTTCATCTTCACTCAGTCCCCGAAGAGAAGTCACAACTGCAGGTACGGAGGCTGGAGTCATACATGCCACTACTTCACTGAAAGGGCCTGCACCTGCAACATTCACAGCCTGCGAATGCAAAGTAGATCATATTTTTATGGCAGGGGTGATTCTCCTTTCCCAATTTCACTAACAGTAGTTTCATGTCTTTACCTGAACCCGGCAATAGTATATAGTGGCAGGCAAAAGCCCTTTCATTTCACAGCTGAGCCCAGGCCCACAGTAGGAGATCTGCATGCACCCCTCCACACCGCCCCACTCCAGTCGATACTCCGTGACGTCAGCTCCGTTACTCACTGGAACCTTTACAATGGATACAAAGAGTTAGAAGTTAAATTTGTTGACTGAAAAAAATTTCAACCAAATTCACTACATATTGGGGTTTTTATTCACAGGTATGTTACCCTCCCATTTCTTTACTGATTCTCAATGTAGTACAATACAAATAAATGAGAATGCACTATCACAGAATCACAGAATGGTTAGAGTTGGAAGGGACCTTAAAGATCATGGAGTTCCAACCCCCCTGCCATGGGCAGGGACACCTCCCACTAAAGCAGGTTGCTCAAAGCTCCATCCAGCCTGGCCTTGAACACTCCCAGGGATGGGGCATCCACAACTTCTCTGGGCAACCCGTTCCAGTGCCTCACCACCTTCACAGGAAAGAACTTCTTCCTAATACCTAATCTAAATCTCCCCTCCTTCAGTTTAAATCTGTTACCCCTTGTTCTCTCTCTACACTCTCTGACACAGAGCTCAGCTTAGTAGCCTGAACAGTCAACGGCAGAGATGGTTGCCTTGAGGGGGTGATGCAGGATACTAAAGTTTTCACTGACTGGGTCTGTAGCACAGGGATGACAACATGGAATGGCACACTGGTACTAGTGTCTTCACATTACAGATGAAAGGACTCCTCCTGTGGATAAGGTCTGAGAAACCTGACCTAAATTTGAAGTTAGGTCTGCTTTGAACAGAAGGTTGCACAAAATGACATCTACAGGCCCACTTTTACTTAATTACTCCAAGATTCTACAAAGGAGGCATCTAACACAGGTCAAACTAATCCCACCTGAACAATGTAAGAGATTTCTTCAAAAGGCTTTTCAAGGAGATGCCCTCTGACACACCCCGTAGGAAGCACGAACTCTTAACTTTCAGGTATAAAATAGTCTCATTTTTTGTTTCTGTACAGTTCTGTAACTCAAGATATTTCACTCCATTTCAAGCCCCTGAAAAGCTGTGTTTAAACAGGACTCCCAGATAGAATCTTCCTTTTTACAGGCTTAATTTTTATCTACTGCATTTTTTTTAATCAGATATCTAAATGCTATGGGTTTATAGGAAGTCTGTGGGGCTTTTGATACATTATTACTGATGTAATTATAGAAATTAAATCAGCTTATAAAAAAAGCAAATGTACAATAACCTATTGTGTTATGTGTTGTCTGAGGAAAGATAACTACATTAAAGGAAATTTTTAAGAAATGCAGTGCAGCAGTTGTGGCAAAACTTTTAAACAAAAGAACAAAGTAAGATCTCAAGTAACCACAGGCTGACAACTTTCAGCTGTCATACAATGGTATGGTGAATGGCTTTAAGATTTTACCTATCAAGTACTGGATAATCAGGTAAGTATGTTTAAAAATGTGATTAAAATACAGTTTTAAGCTTTTAAAGTTGAACTTAAAGGCGTAGAAGACAATCATGTTAAGCCAGGTGTAAGATGGCATTCTTACCTCCCACGACACCTGAGCACACGCAGCAGATCTACAAGTCACCTGAGGGGGCCTGCACTGATCTGGTGGTCCAGGTGCTGTAGTTATTTCACATTTTTCCGAGTAAGGCCCAAACTATTAAAAAGGGAGTTGGTACAACTGATTTGTAAAAATAAAATTGTAACTTTAAAAATAATAGTTTACCATAATAGGAACATATTATAGCAGCCTGAAACTTTATATTACTTGCTTTTCCTCTATAACACATTTTCTGTCAGGCGAAACAGGAAAGTGCTATCCAAATCCTTCCTTTGAAGTTACACGATGGCTGGACTGCAACAGAATGCAATTTGTAACTGCCTATTTATATCTATCTAAAATAAACAAAGGATTAAAGAAATGCTTGAGCTATAAAACACTCTTTGCAAGAGGGAGATAAAATGTTAGGTCAGTGCTTTAAAGGCCTAAGCTGCAGCCCTCTCTGCAAACAGTGTCAACTCGTGACGATTGTTTTTATGAAGATAAAAACATGGATACAGAATTAAATAAAGCTTGTTCTACAGCAACAATCGATTTAAACTCATCTAATATACCAAACACAGAAAACATTATCGTATCTGACAATCTGAAGTTAAACTAAATATAAAAAATAAGAGAGTCAAGAAAATGCTAGTTAGTACGTTCTATAGCACCAACAGCTGTAAAACAAAGGACAATCCATTTATAAAGCTGTATATAGTAAACAATTTACTACCTTAATTCACATGAGATTAGAGTTGCAACAATGCTTAGACAAAGTACTTGGCATCTCCTAACCATTTCCCAATGCTATTATTCAGATGTAAGACATAATTAGCTGTTTTCTCTTCCCTTCATCTAAACCCCCTTGTTACAAACTGATGTTTAACTGTCTGTTCCCACACAGCAATAAGCTATGTGTATCAAATGACTCTACATTATGAAATCCTCATTTTAAAGTTACTGTTAAATGTGCTTTTAAAAGAGAAGTTCATTTTGGATCGCCTTACCCCAGCCTTGTTAGCTGCTCGCAGCCTGAAGTTGTACGTCCTCCCTGGAAGAAGGCTGCCCACTGTGCATTCAACATCAGAGCCCTGGTAAACCTCTCTGTGTTCATCAGTTTCTGTCTGAAACATTTCAAGACCGTAACAGGTAATGGGTGAACCCCCGTCTACCTGAGGTGGTCCTAAAAGTAAGAAAGAAAGGCTTGTTTCATTTTAATGCCTAACACATTTGGATCCCTCACACTCCACTAACAGTTGTGGTAGAATTACCCCAGCGCAGCTGAATTTCTCTTGCTCTAGGTCTACCCTGTAGCCTTGGAGGCTGGCATGGACCAGGAACCACTGCCGGTGTCTGCACCAGTAAAGAGTCAGATGCCTACAAAAGAAAGAGAGATTAATGAAGTCATCTACGCCAAAACAAGCACTATCAATTATGTCACAGGTAAAGGCAAATACTCGAGTCAGAAACAGGATCTTCCATTTTTTGAACTACATCCTCAAACACATAAAGATGCTTAAGTGATCTGGTGTGTTTTTCTCCTAATAACTATATAAAACATGCTACAATAATCACACAGTATGCAAAATATGCAAAATTTGAAGGTGACAGAGCACTGGAACAAGCTGCCCAGGAAGACTGTGGAGTCCCCTTCTTTGGAGATTTTCAAGACCCACCTGGATGCAGTCCTGAGGGATGTGCTCTAGGCAATCCTGCTTTAGCAGGGGAGTTGGACTGGATGATCTCTAGAGGCTCCTTCTAGCTCTGACAATTCCATGATTCCATGAAAATTAACCTTTGCTTTTGTGTTTTAGTACATGTGCAAGTGGAATTAAAAACACTGTTTAAGTATCAGTACAAACCCAGTACAGATGCTTGAAATATGACTTGTTTAATGTAAAATTCTGTTTTCCATCAAACTCCAGTACAATGATTCTAAAACCACAATCTAGGGGTTGTATACTCGTTCTGTGCAAGAAAGCAAAGGTGGGCAGAAGTGTCAAGCAGAAGAAATTAAAAAAATTGAGATTTCAACTTCTTGACTGCTTAGTAATAATACTGAATGTGTAACAAACTTCCACCTCTGATTTGAAGTGTGTGCAGAAATACCTACGGCAACAACCCGCAGCAGATGGCACTGACTATCCTGGATGCAGAGAGAGATGAGTCAGAGGCAGTGCGGGGTTATTAGCTTCAATGTGATACGGAACAAATACAAAGTTGGTGAGCCTTTTCGTTTTCAAGTCTCTTAGAGTCTCATCTTGCAAGTGCTTTCTACATATGTTCCAGAATGAGCACATTGGAAGCTCTGCTGCTTTTCAGTTCCTTTGAACCACATTGTTGCACTGAACAACAGATGCCACTTAACAAGCAAAATGTTTCTCAGGAGGTGTATGTCCAGAACAAGCTACAGAAAAGTTTCATTATATCTTTTATATATATATGTGTGTGTATGTATATATAAATAAATCAATCAATCAATCTAAAATTTTAATATATTATATAATAACAAAACAAAATAAAGTATCAGAAAAGAACATTTGCATTTATCTCTTTAAAAATTTGGCAGAAACTTGAAACATAGAATCATGGAACGGTTAGGGTTGGAAGAGACCTTAAAGATCATCGAGTTCCAACCCCCCTGCCATGGGCAGGGACACCTCTCCCTAGAGCAGGTTCCTCCAAGCCCCATCCAGCCTGGTCTTGAACACTTCCAGGGATGGCGCATCCACAGCTTCTCTGGGCAACCTGTTCCAGTGCCTCCCCACCCTCACAGGAAAGAATTTCTTCCTAATACCTAATCTAAATCTCCCCTCTTCCAATTTAAAACCGTTACCCCTTATCCTATCACTACACTTCCTGACAAAGAGTCCCTCTCCAGGTCTCCTGTAGCTCCCTTCAGGAGCATCAACTGTGCATCAATATTGCAATATTTGGCCACTTTTTTCAGCACCTCTGCACAATATTTGCTTATTAAGTGTTAGACTAAATTTTCTTAAAGAGACAGAAACTTTATGTAATAAAAATATTAGCTCGTATTACCGTGCTTTGTCCTCCTTCCCCAATGCAATACACTCGTAAGCGATAGGAACAGCCGGGATTTAGTCGGTCACACACGTGTTCCCTGGCAGCTCCGCTGTACACGGGGTCCCATTTGTTTCCTGAAAGGTTAAGAATAAGCATGCAATGAACCAAGGTGTAATGCGCCACACATCAGCACCAGCTACAGCAGGTATCCTGGCTTCCCTGAATAAGTATTTGCCTGATGTTCATTAAAAAAAAAATTAAAGCTTGCTTTGAGTTTCCCAGACAAATATTCAATCATTTCATAGTTTTCTAGCCAAAATTTGTGTAGATCTGCTGAAGCAAAACATACTCCTTATACAGTGTTCACATTAACTAGGAGAAAATCTACTTTTAATGAAGTAGTTACTACTGGGCCAGCAAGCACATTCAAACATCATAACCAAATAAACAGGAAAGACACAAAAGCAAAATTTTCCACAGAAAAATACCTTAACTACAATTAATTCATTTTGCATAACCTAACTACAGTTTACAAGTGATAAAGTTTGTTCCTGTATTCATGAATGGCCCAGCACCACCTGAAATACTGATTTCATTCTTTGCTATTTAGCCAGACTCTTAAATCAGATACTCTTTAGCGTTCTCTCTCTAAGAGATTAAGCAGGGAACCTGGGGACTTTCAATTAAGTCTCCAACAACTCGATACACCACAGAATTTAGAGGACTGGGAACTCAATGTAACACACAGTTCAATAAATCTGCATAAAAGGCTTGGGTAAGTCATTCCAACAGTGGCACACGACGGAGTAAGGGAGTAAGGAAAGCGACAGAACCAGAGCTGAGACCCCTGCCAGGGCTGCCCTTATAATTTGGGGACAGTGCGCTGTCTGAATCTGACACAGCACTAGAGAAGTATAAACTTTAATCCTCAATGTGACTGCATTTCTGAATTTAACAAGGTTACTTAAGTGGGCCATATATTTAAATAATTTAGCTGGATAGTTTTACGTCCAGTTCAGAAATACTGTTCACTTCCCTTCTGTATGGGAGGACAGAAAAGCAAATAGCAGAGACAGTTATCCCAAATGCATCCCTGTTCTTTGATAGCACTAAACAGAGCCCTAGTTTTCATTTCATCTGTCACACATCTGACAAAGCTACGCAGCCCTGTCATCTTGCCCTAAAGTGTCACAAATGTGTCATTTCTCTTCCAAAACAGAATATATCTAATTAATCAAGTAAACACGGAGCATCTCTTTTGACACAGAGTTTTGTGGCATTTTCTTTCTAAGCCAGAGAAAAAGATCCTTTTCTGTACAACTATACAAGCACCAGCATCCCTATTTATTAGTAGTCTCTTGCAAAAACTTTTCCTACCACGTACACATTTTACTCTTCCCACAGGCACACACATGCAGAAGAAAGAATACAGCTGAGTGCCAACACATGCTCCTAATACTTACCATTCAAGCCTTCAGACATTTCCACAACATATGTATTTATTGCTGCTCCTCCATTGTCTTTTGGTGGATCTATAAAAAGACAGCAATAGTCCAACTAAGTGAGGTCAATTAAATGGTTTTGTTGCTTTTGGGGAGAATTTAGAAAAGGCAAAAGAAACAGCTGACTGGAGATGGGTGCTTATTTAAACAGGTAGCATCCTAGTTCCAGACAGCCACAAATCACTCAAATTTTCCTCTATGCGAAGCTGCCAGCTCACAACCCTACTTTATACTCTACAGATAAATAGTGGCAAGTGAACCAGGCACCTGGGAGATGCCACAGCAAACATTTCAGTTACTCTGAAGTGCTGTGGAGGGCTGCCTGATTATGGGTTCAGGGACATGGATCCTAATGGTCCTGTAAATTTGGACTGCAGACAGGAAAAAATTTTCATACTGATTTGCACATATTTCAGAATTATTTAAGGACAGAATTTCAAAAACCTAACTATTTTGAGAGAGAACAGAAGCCAAGAGTTCTACACTGAAATCATAGTCTCTTAAATTTGTAATGTATGACTAGGAATTAAGTACACTATCCTTCCTTGTATAATATTCATGTACAAGATAGAAACCCACAGACCTATTTTTTGCATATAATCCCACTACTTTTTCTCAGAGCTGATTTAGAGAACAGCTGAATTAAAATAACGTGGAAAACCAACACTTTGGATAAAGACCACGTGATAGAAGGGTACACAGCAGGATACTGCTGCCATAGCATTACATTATATACGTGCTGGATGTGCTTGGCTCTTAGGCAAGGGTTCCTTATCATATTCCACCTGCTAAATAAAAGGAGACTTATTATATAGCATATATCACTTTTTTTGGTTGCAAGGTAACAAATTACTCCAGATGAAAAATAAAATTATCACATTAATTATCACTTAGTAAAAAAGAAGACCCCTCTCCAACCTTGTTGCCCTTCTCTGGACACACTCTACTACCTCAATGTTTTTTTGGGGGTAAGAGGCCCAAAACTAGACATGGTACTCAAGATGAAGCCTCAACAGTGTTGAGTACAGGGGGATGACCACCTCCCAGTCCTACTCACCACACTGTTGCTGACACAGGCCAGGATGCTGTTGGCCTTCTTGGCCATCTGTGCACACAGTTGGCTCATGTTCAGCTGATGGTTGACCAACACCCCCAGGTTCCTTTCTGCCAGGCAGCTCTCCAGCCACTCCTCCCTATGGCACTGCATGGGGTTGTCTGTGACCCAAGTGCAGGACCTGGCATTTGGCCTTATTCAACCTCATCCCATCAACCCAGCCTGTCCAGATCTCTCTGCAAAGCCTTCTACCCTACTTTATATGTTATATATCATCCATAGAAGATCAAGTATCAGGCCGTGATGTACCAAAGCCCTTTGGAAAAATGCACAACTGGACTTGCTGAGTACTGCTTATACTCAACAAGTAACTTTCTTACTACTATTGTAAAAGAATTAAACATGCTTATTAAACAGAAATAGGTAAGAAGTGTCATTACTTGTGACAACAAATAAAACCTTTATCTGTTTGACTTTCTGATAGAGCCCTGCATCCCACAGTACTGTGTCACCTTCTCCTATTTCACAACATAAGGCTAAAAATACTTGAGCCAAAGGCAAAGTTTCTCAAGATCTTGAGTGAATAAAACATTTATCCATCAAAACCAAACACTTTGAAGAGACAAGCTGAACTTGGACCTTCTCTTCTGATAAAAACCCAGATTTTCATGGCATCTACTTTTTGTACCAGAGAAACAGAACTTTGTATGTATTAATACTACTGGTTTTTTAATTATTGTAATCCTTGCAACAACAGTCCCTATTACAATTCCCTATTATTCTTCCCACACAATGCCACTATTATTCTGTCACTCTAAGTATTTTCAGTAAATATTTTTCTCTTAGTTCCATGAAGATTTATCATAATGACTCAGCTGACTGACGTACTACTGAAGTAAAATCTGGCCTTCTCTATACAAATACATATATGAAGTATTTCATACGTATGTAAAATACAGAGGACATACTCTAAACAGAGCTCGACAACAATCTTACCCCAGACTATTTTAAAACTCTGTGCGTGAACTTTTCCTTTCACCGTTGGTTTTGAAGGTACTCCTGGCCTGTCTGGACAAGTAATGTATTCTACTGTCTCACTTGGACTGCTTTTCCCTTCTGAGTTATAGGCAATGACCTGCAAATATATAAAAAAAATATTACTAACAGAATAAATACACCAGTTAGTTGTACGCTATTCACTGTTATGAGAAGGTCAAATTGATTTATATGTATGCTTTGACAGATAGTTGTGCAATAAATTATCACACAAGAACTAAAGCTATTATATACCTTTATTTTACACTTTCATCAGTCCCATAGTTAGACAATCACTGTAATGAAATTAAAAATTCTCACACATTGCCAGCAAAAAAATCCTAGTAATTGTGAAGGTGAAAAAAATACATATAAAAAAAAATTACAAATCAAATAACCTTCCATATTGCCCAAATTTCAAATGTTGATGCATAAAGTTAGGCTTCTACTTAGGACACTTAAGAGTTGCCTGACTGTAAAAGGCAGTTGGGATGTACAAATCTCAGTGACATTAATGGAATTTGTGGGTGCTCAATATAGCACAAGCCACTTTATTTCAAGTCAAGGATCTGAAAGCTTGTTTTTTTTTAAAGCCATCTAAGATACTCAGAAATTAGGTAGGTCTAAGAACAACTCCGTTTTATCAGACTTGGACAATTTATTGATAATGAAATATATGCATGAGAAAAAAACTTTACAAAAGCAGAGAAACAAAAGATGATGAAAAAGATATACAGCAAACAGGCCACTTTTAAACTTTCACTGAAGGAACTTGGAAGTATTAAGATTTTAACTGCAATTCCCTTCCCATTGAGATAAAAATATTTTCATGTAATTAAGTAAAGACCAAAAAGTGATGCTTTACTAACTGCTAAAGAAACCTGGAAGAGTGGGATGAATCCAGTAGAGCTCTCATGCTACTATAGTACCTTCTTTTAAGGAAATAGATTCAGAGATAAAAAAGTGTTTATATGGGTAAACTGGAGTAACAACAACAAAGGTGATATAAACTCTTCAGTCCCAGGGAAAATTATGGCAAAGGTGGTCATGGCAGTAATTCACAGGCACAAGAAGGACAGCAAGGTGATTAGATTTATTAAGGGTAAATCACGTTTGACCAACCTGAGTGCTTTCTAAGATGAACCAACTTGCTCAATAGATGGAGAGCTGTGGACACCATGGTCTTCCACAACATCCATGCAGATAAGCTAGTAAGATACAGACAGGACAGACCGACCACAAGATGGTGTGGAAAACCTGGTAGAATGCCAGGCTCAAAGGGTGGTGGTTAACGGTTAAAAGTCAAATTGGCAGCTGCTCATGTTTTGATTTCCTCAGCAGTCAATACGGTGTCAGATACTATTCAATGTCTTCAAAAGTCATGTCGATGACACAAGTGAATGTGCTCTCCCCAGGTTTGCATATGACACCAAACTAGGAGCAGAGAGAGAGATGCCGGAGGGAAGAGCCACCATACAGACTGACAGACTTTAACAGGCTGGAAGACTGAATCAGCAAGAACTGTGTCAGTTTTGATAAAGGTAAATGTAAAATCTTGCACCTGGGATGGAATAATCCCAGCAGCAGTACAGTCTGGGTCTGACTGGCTAGTCAGCTATTCTTTCTTCAGCTCTGCTGAGAAGGACCTTGGGATCCTAGTGGAGAGCAAGCCAGAGGAATCAGCAAAGCAGCCCGGAGTACCAAAAGCAAATTGTTTCATGGACTGCACCAGCAAGAATTTAGTCATCAAAACAAGGGATACAAATATGCCATTTTGCTCAGCACTTTCCAGGCTGTCCAGTTTTGGTCCTCCCAATTCAAGAGAAACATTGAGAGGAGAGAGTCCAGAAGAGGGGCAGGTCGATTACAGGGATGGAGAACCTGACACAGAAAGAAAGACTGAAGAACCTGGGTTTACTTTGCCTAGAAAAAAGAACTTTCATTGGGGGAGATCTAACCACAGTCTTCCAATACCCAAAAGGTAGTTACAAGAGAGGTGAGGATACTCTCCTCGCAAAGATCTGTGATGACCAGACAAGAGACAACTGGCAAGTGTGTTAGGGAAAATCCTGCCTGGATGTAAGAAAAGAAATTAATCACCATGAGAACAGACTACCCAGAGAAGTGGTGGAATCTCACTTGCTGGAAATGCTGAAGTCTCAGCTCGACAGGGCTAAGAGAGAGTTGAACTGCCTAACCTAAGGCCCTGGTTTCTACACCAGTTTGATCCAGATAATCCCCCAAAGTCCCTTCCAGCCTAGACTCTTCTGTGACTGTAGGAAAACAAATTGTTGCTATTCTTAACCTTCTGGTTGTGTTTGCGGTTAGTTTACTACATATTCCCATTTGTTTCTAGCAAAAACTGAAACAACCTAAAGAAATGAGTTTTGGCTTTTACATATTTTAAAAATGAGTAGAGTTCCAACGACAGCAGCAATGTTAGTACAGACTGAGAAAAGGAAATGTGAGCTAACATGTCTCTCAGACATTAGGTCTCCTGATACAGTTTACAAGATTAACAATCATCTGGTTGTCTTTGTGCCCTTACAAATGAAGTTAAACAGGCACAGTTAGGATTTATGTATAATAAGAAGGTTTCTAATGGTTATAAAGCTTCTTTCAAAAGCCTCAAGGACTATTACTACTAATTAAGTCTTTTTCCCCTATAATAAAAATGAAAGGCCTGATTAACACAACATTTGTTACTCCTTTATGCCCTGTGACTGCGTGAACAGACTTCTGTTTACTGTTACAAAAAACAGGGTATAAACATTGATTTTTTTATTTTAATGAGAAACTTAGGACGTTTAAGTTAATTGTATATTGACTAGTAATGTATATGATTAACCTGTAAGATTACTCTCAAAGGAAGACTATGATCAAGCCCTGCAAAAGCTGGCTTCAAGATAATGAGCTGTTCCTTAGTTTAAGTTAATGTGTGGTCATAACAGTCCTACCTTGGTACAGTCCTTGGAATACACTGCATATTCTAAATTATTTAAGTATTAGGTTATGTAAAAAACCCCACCAAGTACTGTAAGATTAATCCTCATCATAACCTTTCCTGCTTAAGAAAGTAATCATATGGCAAAGTGCAAAATATCTGCTATAATTTGAAAAGAAGTACTTACATGTTTTAGCATTAACTCAAACCAAACCAACCAACCCTGAAACTACTACCTTTCATATTGCAAAGAGATGCTGTTCTTCAGCAGTTCCTAGTTCTTCCTTATGAAATAGTATTTTACATGTATGAAAGACAACAGTTATTGACGTTCTTTCCCCTCGTAGACAGAGATGAGATTATTCTGACTCTGCTTCATACTGTGGGACATGCCTTTAGCTTTGTTCCAAAACCCAAGCAACTGTTCAAGAGTGACTTAGAATGCAAAACAGCCCGGGTTGGAAGGGACCTGAAAGATGACCTTGTCCAATTTTTCAGGGAAAAGCAAGCCTAGATGAGACTACCTAGCACCTGGTCCAGTCGTGTCTTGAAAGAATCCAGTGATGGGGACTCTATCCTATCCCTGGGGAGGTTGTTCCAGTGACTGATCGTTCTTCACTGTGAAAATTTTCTTTCTTATACCAAGAAAAAACTTCTCCCAGTGCAACTTGCACTTGTTAACCCTTGTCCTCTCCATGTGGCTCCTTGTGAAGAGAGTGCCTCCCTCCTCTCAGTAACCATCCTGTAAGTACTGGAAAACTGTGATGAGGTCCCCCTGAGCCATCTGGAACTTCCAGATACCTGCAACTGTGTTATGCCTTTGCAGAGGTTCTTATTCCTTCTGCAGAGACAATGAAGCAGGTGTTCAGCTGACAGCTTTAAGAGACTGACATTCCAAGAAGCTGGCATCAAATTTGGTTTTCCTTAAAATATGCCCTCCCCACTTCTGAGTCAATCTCAAGCTGCTCTGGTAAGAAAAAAACCCACAAATATATGAAAAAAATCTTACCCTAAACTTGTATTTTGTACTACGCCTCAAATTCTTCACCGTGTAGGTAAGATCGTCACCATCATATTTTGGCTTGAAACCGTATCCCTGCAGAATTAAATAGGATTACTTGAAACATCATATTTGCAGACCAGACCATGTAACATACTTCACACAAATTACTGCTTGAGATCATAATTGTTATTCTTACTACTTTGTCAGAGGATTGCACCTTCATTCTGTAAACACAAGATATTTTTCTGGAGAGGGGGAAATTAATTAACCATTCTCCAATCACAAGAGGAGTAAAGAACAGTAAAGAAAAACATATACAGTGTCAACAGAAACTACATCTAACACTTTGAAAGGATAGAACAAGACTCATTTTAAAACAAAGGCAGTTAGGCTGAGAGGACACCTATGGGGACCACACTGCAGCATGCAATTACTTTGATCCAGCTGTTATAACATTTAACTTTCATGTGCAAAGTAACAAAGTCAAAAGTAATCAAAAGTCTTTGCAGGACTGGGCTTAGTAACACTAATAACGATTACCGCCACAAGAAGGAGGAGAAAGCTACGTGGCTTGGCCACAGCAATGACAAGTCATTAGCTTAATTCCAGAAAATACAGTTCCTTGTAGAATATTCTAGTAAAAGTAATCATTGTTACACTCAATACAATAATGTATCAAATGCACATTATAGTCTCTTGTCTTATGAGAATAAGTATTCTAAACTTACTGAGTTCTCATCCTCCATCTCTAATATATACGAGATTCCTTCATCTGATGGTGTTCCTGAGGGTTTTGTCCACTGTAGGGATAACCAAGTAACTCCAGCATTAATCAGCAAAGGACTTGCTGGTGCGGTTGGGGCAGTGCCTGAGGTATGATACAGGACTTCTTCACTAAAACCACTGTTTAAAACAGACAGTATGTAAACTAACTAGACACAGTAATTAATATCTAGAAAGACATAATTCCTACTAAACACAGCTATGGCAGTATCTTGGACATATGCACAACTGGAAATTGCAAGCAGGTACATGCAGACGACTTAACTTCCCTGTGAATCTGCCAGTAACAAAACATCTGAACAAGGTTAACATGGTCATAATTGAAAGGTTCCTTTGTATGATATAATTACAATATTTTGCTAACCGAAACGTTTTGCTTTTTCATATTAAGTCACAATTTTAAAACAGTAGAGCTCTATATACAATAATACTACAGTGTCCTTCCTATCCAAGATGAAAACATGAAGACATAAAAGCACACATGGGACAAAATTTTACTTCCCAGGCAGCAATTATGTGCTTCAAGTATACTATGAAGTACTAATTTCTCTAGTGACTCAGAAAATAATAGAATAATAGCCTTGTTCAATGTTAAGTTACTTTACAGGCTGCCAATATGTAAGTCTTATTGCAGAACAAATGAAGTAGAGAGTATACCAGTCAATCTCCTAACACAACCGTTCACCTTATCTGATGACACTTAGATATGCCCTGAAGTGAAAACAGAAGTAAGTTACAAAAAAAGACCTACTGTGAAACAGAGGGATGCAAAAGTCAGTAAATGGGTACTGTGCTTGCACAGATGGTCTGATGTATCCAACCAGACTAAAAAACCCCCACCTGTTCTCTGCTGGCATTTGCTGCCTCTACATCAGATCTGGAGAAACATCTAGAGGCTCAGAGCTACTCTAATTTTTTCAACCATATGAAACTAACATCAAAGATGTCATTTTAATCTAAAAGCTGGGCATTAACTAAGTGAGCATCAGGAAGCCCTGAAATTAAAATGTTCCGTATGGCTTAAACAACTGTACCAGTTAAGTACCTTGTGAGTTGGAACCTAACTTTCCCAAAAAATCTCAGTATAAAGACACCTCAAGTTCACTTTAGCTCTTACTCAACCTTACAACATAATAACACACAACTCGTAAATTTTCATCTGTTCTAAAGTCTTTTTTGCAACCACAATAATAGTAATAATAATAATAACAACAATAACGATATCTTACAGACAACACATTATCAAGAGTGTTGATAAGCACCCGAAGCAGACACACAGTTTGTGTGGCCATGCAGACTGTGAAACAGATCGTGAAGCAAGAGAAAAAGCGCAAAATGAGAAAATTTCTTAAATTTGGGGGGATGTTTTCTTGCAAAAAGTCACAAGAAAGGAAATCTCTGAAATGAAGATGATGTGATAAATACAACGTATCTACTAAAAAAATTTCAGCATTGTATAGGTAGGCTAAAGAAAGCATTAAGAGAGGCTAGACAAATACTCAAATACTAAGCTTGTCTCTATTCACAACAAAGTATTGAAGGAGTCACAAGCAGACAGAAGGTAAAACCCCCCACACCTTAAACAGATTGAATCTCTTCACTTGATTGAAGCACTCCAAAACACACTGAAACCAACTAAGAGTTCCAGTGACACCCACATCTGAATGACTCTTAACAATTCAATTAGAAGTACAATAATACTATCTGTCTTTTAAATTAATTTTAGTTTTCCAGTCTTCTTTAGCCACTTTTTCATGTGTGGTTAGAATTAAATTTTAAAAGATGAGTAACTTGAAGATAAAATATCTGTTCTTGTTGTTAAAATCTGTCTCCAGATAGCTACAGTTCTCCGCATTCTTCATAAAGAATAATCAAGCAGTCTACTCTAATAAATACTACTTCAATAGAATTCTTAATTAAATAATACCATGACGACAATAAAGTGCATGAAATATTGATTTAAAAACCTATTTGGCATGATTAGTTTAAGAAGGGTATGTAACTGATCAGTGTCTTCTCCCAGCTTACACTGCAGCAATCTGTGAATATGTGCTGTATTCCTAGAGGGTACATTTACACTCAGACGTAAAAGGTGGGCAGGAAGGGAGCCCGAGCACTGGACCCTGCTTGACTGCCAGCTCACTCCCTGCCTCTATTTTTCTTGAACAGTTCCAACTAAATCTCATCAAGACAAAGTCCAGGAGCAACTCAAGAGAATAATTCATTCTAGAAACATCCAGAAGGCAGTAACATAATAATGACTGTGCCAGAGCACACTGAAAGTCATTCTAGCCCCTATACTGTCCTCTGACAGTGGCCTAAAGCAAGTGCCTAAGGAAGGACACAGGAACACTACATCCAGTGTATTCCCTGAGTACTCTCCAAAACGTCCCAAGACACTCCTTAGATCTCCTGAGCCAGGTGTAGTTTTCACATGCTTAACAGTCTGCAGAAGATTTCTTCTGTTCAGCATAGATTACAACCCAGGTCTGGCTCCCTATACTTTCCGCTGTCATTCAACACTGTCCAAGCAGACGTTGCTTCCTCAAGTACGTCCCTGTGCCAGCTGAAGGATACACAACACACATCTTCTATTTCATACTATAAAAACACCACTCTGGTGAGCTGCAGCAGAATGTTCATAGTATTATTTCAAACACTGAATTGAAAAAAACAATATAAAATAGCAACTTTAGGTTGATGGCTATAGAAGCCCTATCTTTATGCCACATAGGACCTCAAAGTTCAACTGCTACTAGGTAGTGGTGGACACCAGCAGTTTGCTCTAGAGATGATGAGCCCTGGTGGTTTGACTATCAGCCAGGTTTATTTGCTTTGCCTGAAGACCAAGAATCATTCCCAAGAACTATTGCACCTGCTAGTGTGAGCATAACTTGAAAAACAGCAATTTTTGCTTGGTGG
This sequence comes from Thinocorus orbignyianus, assembly GCA_013400375.1. Taxonomy (NCBI): domain Eukaryota; kingdom Metazoa; phylum Chordata; class Aves; order Ciconiiformes; family Thinocoridae; genus Thinocorus; species Thinocorus orbignyianus. The sequence continues at coordinate 388,228 of VXBW01004165.1, forward strand.
TGGTTTTTTTGGTTTTTTTCAAGTTCTTACTTACAGTCTCTACTGAAGCCAGATGTAACTAATTAAAAAATTCGAAACAAAGTTTGGTGCTCTGTAACTTCTGAAAAGCAGCAACTACAAGTAAGAACCACATATCCAAAACATTCAAATAAGATGTAGAACGTGAAGAGAATTCAGTGATATGGTAATGTCACATTACGTCCATTTTGCAGGATAACAGGATACTAACAGACACCTTAGGTGAAGGGACATGCCCAAGTAATAGGATCTGGCAAAGAGCACAGCACAGATACATCTACAGGTGGCACTGGGGTTCTACCAGACTTACTTTCTGCTCCAGCAGAACTGCTGACATCTTTTTACACTGTCATCACTAAAATTCTGAATTTAAAGGAGAGATGATAAGCCCTGGAAAATTGCTACACCAGCTCCTGGAACTACCTTAGATCTAGCACCATGTCAAACTTCCCTGGAACCAAGAGCAGCAGAGCACAGTAGGAGCTACCATCTGGTCAACACAGCAGCAGCACAAACCCTGCAGCATTTAAACTACTCAACTCTGGCCCTTTGGCTGAGTTACTTATCTTTAAGCACAATCCCCAGAACTTTAGTGCAATTGTTTATTACATCAGACACAAAAGCCACAATTGCACTGAAGGTGGGAATCTCCACAATGTAGAGCTTAGACAAAAACTCTATTGCACGTATGTGCAGGAGGAAACAGGTCCAAGGTAGCAACTTCAGTGGTCAGCGTGGGTCTACAAAGACTGCAGCTAAAAACCAGCACAGCCTGTGCTGTTTTCATGTGAGAGCAGCCAGGTTGTCTGTGCCACGCCTGTACTCCCCTCCCCATCCTAGAAGCATCTTATAGAAATCTCTGAGCAGGCTCCTCAGGAAATAAGGCTAAATCCAGCAGAAGTATCTGTACTATCTGCTTCTCAGAGGGGCTGGGATTTGTAGCATCTATATGGTAAGCATGCATGTAATGTAGTGGTTGTGGTATGTAACCATACCACACCTGGACAAAACATGTTATGCTGGGAACCACAGAGTAGCTGAGGTTGGAAGGGACCTCTGAAGGTCGTCTTGTCCAGCCTCCTCTCAAGTGTCAAGTGGTTCGTAGTACACAGGTTAGCTGCAAACTGAATAATCCAATCACATACCATGAGTTAACTATGCAGTTGGACCAAACGATAATTGTAGGTCCTTTCCAACTGAACTATTCTATATTCTATACTCTATTTCATCCCAGTTGGACACAAGACTTGTTTCTTTAAATTCCATAATATGTTTTTCCTAAATAAACACACATATGCATATATATATTTCCATATTCAGGTATATAATAGAAATATTTACCTCATTCCCATGTCATTTTTGGCTGCTAGCCTAAAGGTGTACCCCATTGCTGGTGACAGTTTAGCAATCCTGTACTGCTTCTGTTGGCCGTAATAACACTGGCAAAACTCTCCGTTTCCTTTTCCCTAAAAAGGAATAAGTTTATCACATTTTTCCACATTATTATATATGAATTCATCAATTAAAGTAATACACTGATGTGAAGTAAACTCATTTTTTGAAATGAAACATAACTCCAGAATCTTCCATAAAGTGAGGTAGTAGTATATAGAACTTTGTATATATATTGAAATAGAGGCTTTTTTTCCTCCCTTTCCATTTCCCAGCTCCACAGGGTTAGAAGGAAAAAGCCATGAAGCTTCTGCAGCTCTACCATTGCAGGACAGCTGTCCAGGTAAGGACTGTAACACTCTTACCAGGGGATAGTATATCCACCGACCTCTCTGTACAAAAGAAAGACTGTTACAGGGAAATGATCCTTAAGTGTCAACCCCTTTTGAAAGAAGTACTGGACTACAAGTGATGAAGCCACTATAAAGAGTGGAAGAATCATTTAATTAAGATCCTATGATTTCATATTTCCCCCCCCCCCCAAATCTGGACAATAACACTATTTTCATAATTGCTTCAGTAATTACATATTTGTGATATGCCTCTACACAGAAGTCTTAATTTTCACACATCTTAATGTGCACAGTCACACAGAACTACTTTTAAAAAAACTACAAACTTCAAAATAAAATAGAATAACTTGCTTACTTCATCCCATTCCAAAAGGTAGCTGTGGATTTTAGAACCATTATCACAAGATGCCTGCAATAGGAAAAGAAGAAAATTAGAGCTCTAACTGGAGACAAGACCACTTAGGGAAAAAATGCTTAAAAAAAAAGTTAAATCATGACAAGGCCAGTGGAGAGCAAATGATGCTCCCATTATATGACTGTTTCACTTGCCAAGACAGTCCTAGTTCAGTCTCCATTCACTGAATGCTTGTATCATGTTTATGGCTTTATTTTTTAATTCAGACCTTGAAAAAGTATTTTGCCAGCACTGTAAAAAGCTACAATATTTTTCTGAGCAGCCAGACTGCAGCTCTTGCTCAGATCTCAGTCTTTCCAGACTAATTCATTTGCTTTGCACTAACAAGCCCATGTTCTATAACAGAGGTAGGAACTGGTTCCACTATGCAGCTCTCAAACCACTGTTGCTCACTCGAACTCAGTAACTTTATCTACAACATTTAATCCAGCACATGTATTTCCTTGCACAGAACTGTGTCTGAGATTAGTATGTTTGACAAAAATCAATTTCAATGAACTGGCATTTTATTGAGAAATCCAAAACAATTCTGAAGAGTAGAACATTTATTTTAAATGTTTTAAAACAATTCTTACCTTCCACTGCAGAGTAAGAGAATTTTTGGTCCGATTAGTTATCCTGGGCAGATTTGGAGTATCAGGTTCACAGCTCAGTGTGGTAAAACTCTCTGCTTCTGAAGGGCTTCCCTTTACACAGTTGCATTCTACTTGAACTCTAAAGTGGAGAAGAGTCAGTAATGTTTTGCTTCAAAATCTGTATATACAGTTTCCAAAGAAAACTGATTGTTCAGAATGAAGATGCTGCCTTGCCACTACATTACTAAAACAGCCTTGTTATAAATAAATAACTGGTGGGAGCACCTTGGTCAATAAAGTAATGCAAAAGGAAAGACCCCTTTACTTTGGATGTACATCATTATCATCAATCAGCTTTAGTCGCACAATCACATTTGAACTCTGTGTTATTCGCTGTACTTTGGTTGGGAAATAATGGTAACATCTTGCAGGCTCATTATCTGTTGTAGACATACTAATTGATATTATGAATAATTTGTCAGATGAGCACAATGAAGCTGTTGATACATTTTCAGAGTACCATCTGCACTTCTTCCAGACCTTGCTGAGTCTGTCACCCTGTCCTTTCCTTTAGGAAGGCTACGAATTAACTCTCCATGTACTTCGGAAGAGTGAACTGTTGCTTCTATCTCAAAGAGAAATGGTTTGTTTTTCTAATGGCTTTTCTCCAATATTAAGCACAGGATTATTACCTGGCCTGCTCCTGTGCTGTCCCCTTCACCCGTGCAGCTATGCATTGTCTCCATTGTCTCCTCCTTGGATGAATGTACACATTACTTTCTTCTGATTACCCTGCTCCTTTGAAAGAACAAACAACCGCCCCAAAAACCCCTTTCCTCTGACCAACGGTGTAAGACCTGTGTTGCCTGCTTATGAAGATGTAAAAGTCTTTTTATGTTCTTGCTGCATGAACAGCAAGTCACAAGAAATTTGGTTTTGTTGATTTCATGAACTGGGGGAGAGACACATTTGAAGAGTGACTAATGTTGCAGACAATGTTGTTTGTGCTTGCGCACAGCTGCAAATATGTAATTTGTCACTTATCTTCAAAGTTCAGCCTTTCTGGTCTTCACTGATTTTGGGCAGTGTTTGCACTGGCAGAATTTTGTTTAACTCCTAGCTCAGGAAGAGCTTAGATGGTTAAATCATCTATTCCCATGCATTCTCTACAACGACCAGAATGAATCAAGAAAGAATCTGAGTGTAGCCTCATAAAAAAGGACTTCTATGGGGAAAAATATTGCTAGCTTCTGACCGTTATGCTCCATGTGTTTTCAAGTTAAATATCACTGGGTAAGCAGCATAAACTCTACTAAAAATAGGGAAAAATCCCAGAGAAAACACTTGCATATGAAGAGTTTTGAGTCAATTTATCATTCATCATTCTCCTGAACTTGTGCCGCAAGCCATATAGTGGCTCAAATTAAATGAGGTGTGTGATGAGGAACAGACCAACCCTCTTTTATTTCCAGTTTGGTAACCAGGACAGTATCCTGGAAAACAGCACGAGGAGGTACGGACCCCGTCACACCAAGCACTAGGAATGTAGCCCTCCCATTTGAGCAAATGCTAATCAGAAGACTACAACAGAAATCCTCATCCTCCTCCCTACTGCTGATGCTCTAAAGCTCATGTGGAAAGAGGCACAAGGTTTCTGAGCTGGATCCTTACTCAGACATGCTTGTGATCCTTGTGCTTCCTATCAACTGCCTCTAAATTGATTCTCTGGTCAGTATGCAAGAGACCTGGGGTTCACCACAGTGAAGAGAGGCAAATCCCTCACATGCTATACATTCAGTCATTTCTAAAGTTGCACTCTCCATTTCAAATTATTTCATGAAAAGGCAGTACTTTTAAGGTAGCCTTCACAATGTTGTGTATTTATAAACTGCTGTATTCATACTGTCGGTTTCTTTAAACCAAGAAATAAGACAACCCTCCAATATGTCAAAAATGAGGGAAGAAGAACACCTAATTACATCTTTCCAATCCTATGCCATTTCTTCAGTAGGGCATAATGAAGCAGCAAATTCTGCTAGAAGTTAGATTAGTAATTTCTGCTAGAAATTACATTGAGCTAGGGGCATAATTAGTAATGAATCCAGGGTCAGATTCACTCGTCTGCTGGAGCAAAGTGAAAGCTGCATAACCTGACCTTCAGGTGGCCAGCAGTGATCACGTTCCTCTGCAAGCAAGGTACCTGCCTCTGCTGCCTCTGAGAAACAGAGAAAGCAAGTAGCATCTCTGTCTGGCTCAAAGGACAGAAAAATGTCACTGTTCTGGCACGACATGAGAAGTAAAGAGCATCAGTTGGACAAGGGTGCGACAATTTTCTGTTTTCCAAAATAGGCTGAGTGGTCAGCTAAGCCAAAAATGTTGATTTGTGACCCAAAAGAAGGGTCAGATGTGATAAAGAATCTCTGAAGACTTATGCAAATACACAAATCCAATGACACTTTTAAAACGTTTCCACTGAATTTAATGAGTAGAGGAGGAGATACTCACTTTGCATGGTAATCAGTTGCTGGCCTGAGATCATTTACAGTAACTTTATTTTCTTCTCCACTGGAAAAAGATACGATTTGGTTTCAGAGACTGTTTCAGAATCCCACACATTTAAAAAGACACATATCATCTAACTCATCCACCATTTCTTCTAAAAAATATATCTGCTAACAGTTTGTTTCTGTTGCTAAATATAGTAAAATGAAAATGTATTCATCTTTGAATTTTAGGGGCTTCTTGCATTTGATTCTTATTCTTTTGTCCTGGTGGTTTCAAAAAGTTTTTGTTGTTCTGTTTGACTCCCTATAACTACTTATTAGAGCCCAGTAGACAAAAAAAGCACCTCAGTGACATCTATTAGTCTGATATTACTGACATGAGCTTATGTTAGCAAAGCTCATTTCTTTTCCCCTAAAGCTTCTAGGAATATCCAACCTGCGATTCACGTACTGCTTCTTAAAAAAAACATGAATGGTGCCCAATACAAACTAGCTAAATACAAAGATTTATAATTATTAAAGCTCTACAGCCTCAAGGGGAAATTTTCTGTTCACTTTTCCAAGTTGCAAAAAGAACTATTGAAAACCATTGTCTTAGGAATGAAATAATCAAGGAGTTTTATTTGCTTTGCTGCTGCTAGAGTCATATTCTGTATGAACCTACTTACTTTATTTCATATCTTAAGACTGTCTCTTACCAAGAGCATTTTCAGGGAAGCAAGGGATAACCTTACTGGAAGCACAAGCATGTGTTGAAGTAAATATTTACAAATACAATTTGTATTTCTCACCAATTGAGAACCCACAGCTTCTAGTGCAGCTGGTTGAAATACAGCTAAGTTAAAACATGCTTCTAGTATCTAAGAAAAAAAATCTTTAATTTCTAATTGATTGTAGAGACTTCTGTAATAAAGCCAATTCTACTGGGGAAAAAAAAAAAGAAAAGAAAAGAAAAAAAAAAGTAGTTTGTTTCAAAAGAGAAGTTGCACAAAATTGCTAATTTCTTAAAACTCCGGACAATGGCAGATTTTCAATAAGGTTCTAAACTACATTATTCAATGTAACAGCAATTAAATAAAAGTAATGAACACCTACACGTATACAGTTTTGTACTTTCCATCTTTTCCGGTATTTGAAATCATTACTTCATAAGTATAAACCTCTGGTACGTCATTCTTGTCAGCGTCTTCTCTGGTATCACTGGATGGAGGGGACCACATAAGCAGTGCTGTTCTTGCCTGAATGTCTGATACCTGTAGAAATACAATTTTGAGACCTCTGCCTTTTAAATGCTATTGTACATAAAAGATGCTTTGTCATGTAGGACCAGAAAAAAGAGAAGAAAACCATATACCACTATCATATCCAAGTATTTATACTGATCAAATAGCTACTAGTTAGTTTTTATAGATGGAATCAAGCTGGAAATCTGAGAAATGTCATAAGAAAACTGCCATCCAAGGATCTAGGGCTGAGTGCAAATTTCTAAGTAACAAATGCCACCTAGTGGGCTACATAAAAATTACTGCATCATTTATGAAGCACAAGAGATGGCAAGCATGTACTGTGAATCAGTCCTTTTATTAAATGACAATGTTTCAGACTTTTTTTTTTTCTACAGGATCAGTGCTGTGATTTTCTTAATACCTTCTTGATGACTCGCTTTTCATATGAAATATACAGAAGCTCAGGAATTTCTCCAAAATGACTGGCATTACTGCAGCAGGTACATAAAGAAACTGCTTTGGGCATCTTCTTATGACTGTGACAAGCAGACTCTCCCATTAGATTAGAACCTATGTGGTTAACTACCCCAGCAAACTAGTTTTGATCAGGATATTAATAGGGATACAACTACCTGAGTGTTACCTAGTACTCTGTTAGGGAACAGTCTTAGAACACGTAAGGTACTTTGAGCCCAGGCACTTGTGATGAAGGTGTGTTCACAAGGTCCATGCACATAGAATCATAGAATGGTTAGAGTTGGAAGGGACCTTAAAGAGCATCAAGTTCCAACCCCCCTGCCATGGGCAGGGACACCTCTCCCTAGAGCAGGTTGCTCAAAGCCCCATCCAGCCTGGCCTTAAACACTTCCAGGGATGGGGCAGCCACAACTTCCCTGGGCAACCTGTTCCAGCGCCTCACCACCCTCACAGCAAAGAACTTCTTCATAATATCTAATCTAAATCTCCCCTCTTCCAATTTAAAACCATTACCCCTTGTCCTGTCACTACACTTCCTGACGAAGAGTCCCTTCCCAGCTCTCCTGTAGGCTCCCTTCAGATACTGGAAGGGTGCTATCAGGTCTCCCTGCACCTCTACACACACAGATATACGTATGGGCAACATCCTGAAGAGTTCCTGTGGTGTTGCCTGCCTGCACAGCCCACCCTTTGCAGAAAGGCCTGGGTAACAACAATTGCTGTGACAGGAATACAAGAAACACCTCCAGCTGTCCAAGAAGCGTCAGCCTCAACAGACTCATTGCTCTAAAGGTAGTGAACCTTGGGTGGATTCTGTGCTAACTGGGGAATCACAAAGAGACTTCTGAAATGAAGAAGGGATCAGCTTCAAAAGTGTAAAAGCAGCATGAAAATTCATACCAGGGATAAAAGATACTGAAGATGGAACGGAGCAATAATCAAAACGTGGCCTGAGAGTGTGAGAAATTGCCCTGCCACCATTGTCACCTCCACCCAGGCCTGATGAATGCTGTGAGTAGCCACAACCCCAACTGGCATGACAGCAGTTTGGGGTGCAGCAGGCAGGGACCCACAGCTCGCTCATGTGGACGCATGTCACCTGCTAGAGAGCTTTCTCAATGGCCTGTGGAGGAGCAGACTGAAGGCAACAACAGTGTTTAGGGAATAACATAATCAACTGGCAAAGGTAAAGCACTCATGTCTCCCAAAGATACGCTCCCAGAATAGTAGGTGCTGCTTGAAACTCACATGCACTGCAAGGGGCTGGGGATGCTCATATTTCTCTAAGTGAGTGCAGGGGTATGTGCATATAATTACAAATGTTTAGGATTCATTACAGAAGGAAGCCTAGAAATCTGTGGGTGATTATTAATACTGCACATCTGCTATTGTGGTTTAAATGCTGCACTGCCTGTTATTTTCAATTATTTTGTAAGAGAACTGAAAACACATTCACTATATGAAATGACTAGTTTTACAGTATGACTTCAATATGTATCTATTCTGTGAATAATAACTTTTGGAAATTCATTACCACAGTATCAGATTCAAAATGCTATCTTTACAACAGGTGCTCTTACATTGCTATAATATACTGAACTAAAAACCTGAATGGGCCAACTTCAAGAATGCAGCAGAGAGTAGATGAGTTGCTGATAACAGACAAACAGAAAGGAGGAAAAATTTAACAAGATGAGCATCAATGTCTTGGAAATAAGGTCACTTAGCCCTTAAACACTAACAGGACTATACATCACATCCTGAAAGGGATCAATACGATTCCCCACTGAAGTTTTTGGAAACACAATTCAAAGTTTGGTAGGAGAAATTCCATTAAAATCTTGACATGGGCACAACCTATACAAACTATAACCACCTCAGTACAATTCTAGCATTTCTGGAAGTCTTTGGAGCTGTGGAAAGCATCCGAGGTGGTAAAAGCTCCCTCTCAGACAATCCCTCCCAGGCTGCAGGACGTAGCGGGGAATACTGAAGGAAAGAAGCGTAGGTTCCCGGAGGACCTACTATGCTCCAGGACTAGTAGGTCCACTGTAAGATGATCTATTCCTATGGTTAGCTACCTTAATAGTTGAAATTTTTGCCAGGTAGTATCTCTCTCACTACCATCTAAGCCTATCAGATCTTCCCTTCCTTTCTGCAGTTGTTTCTTATGTATTTGAAGACTGTCAGCATTTGTGTATCCCCTCACTTACCTAAATCTCTCATCACTCTCACCATACCACTTTTCTCCTGCTGCTTCACTACCTTAGTTCTTAGCTTAGAACTATAAACTTAACGTCCCATCTAACACTTCACTAATGCCAAACTGCTTTATACACTTGACAGATTACACGTCACTTCATACATCCTTAGTCTCTCTATCCTCTTTTAAACCAAAGGAGGAACGTGGTTGGTGTGAGTGAAAGGTGGCATTACATCTTATTGGAACACTAAAAGATAAGAGGTTTCAACTGTTCAGTACAGAGAGAGCAGACGAGTAGGAGGGACATCGAAGCCAACATTACAGACTACAGAGTAACAGACATCTCACAGGACTTTAACTAGTAACTTTAAAACCAGAGTATTAGTGGAAATCAGTATACACCAACAAGAAGCCACAGAGAACAGGGTGAAATGTTCTTGAAGTCACTGACTGGATGAAAAATTGTTATCCTGAGTTACTCTCCCAAGGGCAATATTTGTTGGTTAACTCACATAAACCTTCCATAACACTTCTAAAATAAAAGATGACAACTGTTAACACAGTAACTGCAATACAATGGAGCAGTATTATATTTCAAATTAAAAACCAGTGACTGTGTAGGTTGTTCTGGTTGTTTTACTTTGTGCAAACAGAGTATGTGACTAAAGAAGTTTATCAAGAGCTAAAGTTTTGCTGTGGGCTATTTGTCAAAGCTTAAAAGCAAGTCACTGGAATCGAGTATGATCAGAAATGTAGAGTGAAAAGTGTTCACAGAAGCTGGGAGGAAAGCACATCCCTACGTGCATAAAAATCTGTAATGTATAAAGACTATACAAATCCTCTACACATACACATGCACACATATGCATATGGGGAAAAGGAAAAAATATGTTAGCAAATAAGCTACAATTGACCAGAATTTACAAGAGAAGTTAAAAGTTTCAATGAAACAGGAAAAGCTAATGGGATAAAAGACAAAAAGATACTAAAAAAAATAAAAAATAAAAATAAAAAAAATCTGTCAGGAAAGTTCCAAGTCAGGCACTGCTCTGTTATTGGTGGATGTAGAACATGGAGGAAAGAAAGAAGCATTTATTTCCACCCTGCATTTGCAGTGAGGCAGAAATCCATGCCCATTTTATGCAACCCTGGTGTCAGACTAAAAAATTTAAAACCTACACAAAAGTTACCAGGCCCAGTAGAAGGTGCCCAGTGAAACTGAGTGCTCTGCAATAAACCAAATAGTCAGGATAAAACACTGGTTCCCTGTCAGTGACATATACTCATGTTAAACTAAGAATTTGCAAGAAGCCAAGCCTAAACTCGTAAAGCCCTGCTGAGAAGCACTGGGGAGTTAACAACTTATGGAACAGGCATGAAGAGGCAGGTACCTGAGGGCCTACAAGAAGATGCTCATGGGCAGAAAGAACAGAACAAGAAGTACAACACTTAACTGTTTGGTAGGTAAAAATACTAAATAATAATGCCCAACCTGGTCTCTCATACACCTGAATCCCCCTGAAGCTGCTACCTTCTTTGGTTCTGCAACCCCAATGAATGGGGGTGGTCAACTGGNNNNACACAGCTTTTATGAGAGGGGTGAGTAATCAGACAAAAAGAAGAAAGGCAAGTAAGAGTGGGACTGAGTAACATCAACATTTTTCTTATTCTTCCAACTACACTCTGTATGATGTTACATATTTCGTAAGTTCTGGAGCTTTTCAGTAGATTCACATATAGGTGGTACGGGTATTTTCAACTATTCTCAGTTGCTAGAAAGAAAAGAAAAAAAATCACAGCTGCAAGCACTGACAAGAGAGAATCAGAGAATGTAATTTAAGTCCTTTACAACTCATTTATAAAACATTTGGTACTGCTTTTCAGATTCAGCTTCCAGCTAAGAGAATCACTCCTAAAGACAAGTCTAGGTCCAGCTACATTCTTCCTCACAATATGATTAATAAGGGACAAAAGCAAAGTATAAAAAGATGAAGAATTGCTAAAATGAAGATTTCCTGTAAAAAACTTCTCTCTACGGTCTATAAGCTATGGCAGTCTTGGATTACATCAGCATACAGTATTTTTACACAAAACTCTAGCTTCACATAATGCAAGCACATGACAGTAACTACCAATTGCTTAAAAAGCAATTATTCAACATTGTCCTTTACCCTTGATGTTCAATAACATCCCAATACTTGACTCTTTTTAACACCAGCCAAAGCTCTATTATGGAAAAGAATTCACCAAAGTTTCAGAAATTCCTGCCGGCTCTCAAGTACAAAATGCTAGCATATATTAAAAAAATCTCTGCAATATATGGAGGAAAATAGTATTTTTGAAGTAAAAAGATTAAGATAAAAAGAATCCACTATTCTCCTGATACACTCGGGAGTGACTTTTTCATAAAACTTGGCATTACTTGTTACTTTGTATGCTTATTCAAGCAGCTGCAATTGATTTTGGTTGCAGCTATGAACACCGTGTCCTTCTGCAAAGCAGAGTATAACACTTGAGTCAGGCCCCAGCACTGAAGAACCTAAGAGGTGGGCACATCTTCATTAGAAGTTCAGCTCAGAAAGGGGAGCCTCCTCATTAACTACACTACACATGCCCCTGGAGTCCAACAAAAGAGCAGTTTTAGCATGTACAAACTGGATTGCATCCAGACAATGACACAAGGTACTTAACTCGTGAATGAGGTGCATCATGTTCTAAAAGCCTGCAAGCATACACAGAACACGGATGAACCACAAAACGTTATGCCCTACTGAGGGATTTATGTGCTACATAACAAACCCTCAAATTCTGAGTTCCTTTTGCCTTTCCTTATAAAACACTCAACCTTCTGCTCCATTCTTCACTTTGGTTTTGCCTTTTCAGATCCCCTTGTCTTCTCTTCTGCTTGCCTTGTTGTTTGGTTAATGGACATGACAATGGGTGGAGACTCTGCTCAAATGCTAAGGAATCACCGTGGTACAATCTGCAAAACCACTTCGACTTACACCTGAGTATAGAAAATTCAAGACGTCTCTGAGTAGAAGGGTCACCTGGTGGCAGTACTGCATTACCGACTTGACTTAACACTGCCACGTATAAAAGGATGGGGACCCATACAGGCAAAAGTTCAAGGAATGAGAACGTGTTCATAAAAATACCTGATGGGAGTCTAGAGGCACCAAATGATGTGCCCCATACTGCACAGAACTGAAAGAAACATGTGAATGAAAAAACACCATGGAGCCCATCACCTGATTTAGATGTGCATGTTCTACACCTGAGCATTGAGACTTAGGACAGCTCAGGAGAGGTCACAGCCTTCTGCTGCTCTGGGCTTTCTGGAGCAGGATATGGAGCAATGGACACTGCACTGGACTCCACCTGTATGATCATTTGACCACGGCCACAGCCAGTATGCAGTACTGCTTGTGCCAGCACTGAAGTTCAACCAGGAAACAGGGTGTAGACGATCCATCAAGAAAGAGCAGCATCACAGCACAATTCCCACAGTGAGTGCTTCAAATAAAACATTAATCAAAAACCTGCAGGAATATTGCTGATAGGGAGTACAAACAGAAGGTGTGAAAAAACACAATCTCTCTGTTCACTTGTGGGAGGGTGAGGAGATGTCTCCTTGGAGAAACTGTGGGAGCGTTGCTTCTGATGCTGCAAGGCCTAAGAAGGTAACACAACCTCCTTTTCTCTTATCATGTCACACCTCCCCAAGCTGTAACATCAGCTAGTCTTCCACCACCCACAGCCCTGACAGTCCTTTGCAAAGCATAAACCTCCCCAAGTGCTGAAAATTTGGCTTTCTGCCCTGTGTACACTGTCTAAGGAGACTACTATTAAGTCTGTGATGTCTTCTGAGGTCTGCAAAGAGATCACTTGTAGGCACACAGCTACACGCAAGTAAGGACATGGTAGGGAGGGGAAATAGCATGCCCCCTAAAAGGCATGGATGGTTGAGTGTTGAGGTGGAAGGAAGTGAAAGAAAACAAGACAGTACTGGCACTCCATTGCTTTTTCAGATGCCATTTAGCAACGTAGCAGAAGACACCACCTGTTGATGCTTCTTATACTTCTCGCAGTCTCACTCCAACCACCTCAGGAAGCTCAGAGTTGTCATTCCCCTTGGCAATGCAGTCACTGACTGGATGCCCCAGACTTGGATGGCATCCCATATGCCCTGACCACTGGTAGAGGCCTGCACATACATCTAGAAAACTGATCCTCCTACTTCTGGTCAGGATAACTTATCAAGTTAAGAAGGGCATACCAGGCACTCTTGACTTCAGGACTGCTTAGAGCGCTGTTGTCCAGCATGCCCCAGTGACAGCATTATTACCTTTCTGTAAGATAGCCTTATGGCAAAATTAATTTCTGCAGCCATTCTGATGCAGTATGTGGCTAAACTTGGCATGTGCTCCCTCACTGGGACAGACTCTCATGACTCAGAGTCAAAAGGAGGTCAAAGACACCAGTTCCTTTAGCTACACAATCCTGATCCATACCCAGAACAAGTCTGTTTTGTACAGTGAATGGCAGGGATCATACAGAAAGAACAGCATGTTGCTGTGTTAAAGGGAGAAAAAAAAGGCTATTGTAACCTGGAACACAATGGACTAGCATTAGTACCAAATCTTTCCTGCTTCACTTTGAGAACACAATAGAACTCTTCTAACAGTATTTTGATGTGTGTTTTCCTAGACTATGTGTGTGTACATATATTATTTATATTTTTTATATATATTAATTTATATATTTTTAATAGCCAATGACTCCCTGTAATTCCTTCTGGCATCATCCTACAGCAAGCCTGGAGCCTTCAGATCCATTACACAAGTCTCTAGTGCTCGATGTAACAGAATGATAGCAGTAGGTTGCTAACATCTGTGGAGATTAAATGCATAGCTGGGCAGTGAAACAACATGCAGCAAAACAAAACATCTACTGGTAGGACTTTGCAGGTACTTGCTGTCAGAAGAAAGATGAGATGTAGGAAAGCTGGATTACATTCCAGGTCCTGGATAAAAATCAACACTATCAGATGTAGACTTATATTCACTTCTTACAACCATTACCCCTTCTGATACCTTTTCTCCAGCTTCTCAAAGTCTGGCCCTAATCAACAGTTCTTCATTCCAATCTGTACTTCTTGTTTACCTCGCCCCAGACTTCAGCCCTTAAGCCTCTTAATAAAATTCTGGTATCCTTGTCTCACCAATCTTCATCTTTCTCGCGTGGTTTTGGTCTCTTGCTACTATTACCCACCATCCCCACCACTCTGAGTCCTATCAAGAAGACATTCAGACTCCCATCACCCTTTCATTACCAGTCTGCTTGTGAAAATAACAAACAGATTACTTTTCAAACAGGCAAGTCAGAATCCTGCTACTGACAGTCACCTTCCTTGGCGAATTTTATGTCTCTCTTTCCTGGAAGTGCTGGAGATTCTTGAAGAGAAATCTGTCATAATTCTTTACTCTTCAAATAAGTTTTTTCCAAAACCTCACCAGGTCTCTCTTATAGCTAGAGATATCTGGTGTGTAAACTTGTTCCCTGAGCAGTTAAAACTAAACAATGTTACAGGAAATTGAGAACAAATTTAAGCATCACTGCATGTTAAGCATCACCAGGATCACAGAATCATGTTACTGGCAATGTTACTTGCTCTTTATAAATTTTTTTTTTTTTACAAATTTGTTAATACTGAGATTTCACAGAGTGGTCAAGAAGTAGAATTCCAGATAAATGCCAAGAAAATTTTAGCTTTATAAATATTAATATACTAAAAATTACTTTGGTCATTTACATTTCAGTGACTAGAAGTTAAGTGAGCTTTCTTTAGTGAGGGCAGTTAAAGATTCTTCAAACTGGGAGAGAGAAAAGTAACTGTGTAAAACAGGAGCAGATACATTCTGATTCTATGAAAAAACTTTATTTACTTACCACTGGCTTGGCTATATTAGAAAGAAGTGCTTCAAGTGCTTTTGTTTCTTCATCCTTTTCTTAAAAAACAAAATCAAAACAATCAAAAAGTACCCATGAATATTGTTCAGTGACTTTAGAGTGAAATACCTCATCAAATTCATCAATTGCACATAGACTAGAGTATTTCTAAAACAGAACACTGTGGCAACCTGCATTCATCTAGGGCAACATAAACACAAAAAATCTCCCAAAGAAGTTGTTCATATAAAACTATTTCTAAATCTGTTCTACAATTTATGGAATACAGAAAGCCTGGCTATATTTTACTAATGTAAAACTTCAAACAAACCACTGCTGAGGAGAACTTAAGCTCTTGGCTGAGATATTTCCCATAGATTTCTCTTTGGATGCAGACGCAGTCAAGTGACAGTAATTTAAATATGTTATTGCAGATCAGTTGGAAGACAACCGGTACCACCGCTGGCCTCCCTCAGCCGCAAGGGCAAACCTCAGCTCAGCCTTCAGTTACATCTCCGGGAAAGAATCTAAGGTGTTTTGTTTCTGCTGAAGGTACAGTTGAGCTTTGTAACAGATTCGAAGTTTATCAGAAGTGTTTTAATGTGCTTTCTCCTCCACAACATTAAAATTTTATTTTGTCACTAGTGTAAGTGAATGGGCTACTCAGCTTTGGAGGCGTGGCCAGGCATTTTTTGTTCACTGCCCTAAATTAAAACATAAAGTAAAACAAAGCCTGACTAAATTATTTTAAAAAACAACAGGTCAAATGAAACTAATTAAATGCGTTTCTGACTTCTGTCTATTACAAGTCTGTGTCACAGTACATAATTTTCCCAAATGTCTCCTGAATTAAATAATTTTGAAAAGTGGACTTTTCCTTTTTTCATATAAAATACTTCTAAGGAACCATTAATATAATTTTTGTAACATATGTAAACAACACTATATTCTATCACCTGTCCCTTGGTAAAGTTACCTCACAGATAAATACCAACTGAGAGAAAGTAAACAGAAGCCAAGACAAATGCCACTCTAGAACTATAGTGACAAGTCTTTATTCAAGTTTGAATGAGTAGTAGTTCCCAACTTCAGAATTCAGGTTGTATCTCAAAGATATCCCTTGGTATCAAGCTTTCAGAGGGTATCATCTACACGTTTTGAAACAGCTCTTGTAGGCTGAGATTTCCTGGTCTTGGTTAGACATACTTTCTTCACATTCCTTTTGGTTTACAGAAACCAAACACACAGTGGGACCAAATAATCACCTTAAAGCAAACTTCAGTGACTGGAGAAAACCATGGTTTATTTCCCTCAGCATCACTACGTACAGTTCCCTATTCTGAGAAAATTGTACTTGGCTGATGACAAATCTTTGACGTTATGTTCTGAATCTGAAGTGCAATGTCAGTGACCTGAAAGCTGCATCATCAAATTCGACAACTGCATGACCAAGATTGAGTGAATTCAGTCAATTTATGAGATCAAAGGCTTTCCAGTGAAATAAAGGTATTAATAATAAATGCACTCACTATAGTAGTGTCCTAGTATGAACTCACATGGACTGGTGTGAGCACCAGTCTTTTTCTACAAAGGCCTTTCAATAATGAGTTGGTAGGGATAGGTGTTATGCAAATTTTCTGTAACAACAGTATCTCTTTTACAAAATACTCCTCTTTAACAAGTTTAATGTAAGTTTCCTGTATCAGACACCTGTTTCTTTCCATGTTTTCTGCAATATCAAGCAGGGTATCAATATTCAGTGATTCCTTATAAGCACCAATAACTCTGGACAAAGAGATTTTGGTTTAAACAATGTTATGAAGTATGACTAATGAGATTTGCTCAAATCTACATAGGGTCTTGCATGTGAGTAGTTTTGCTCTCTTAGGCCCATTGTTCCAATGTTATGAGCAGGCTGACGGCCCTTAACTGCATTCCAAGTAAGTCAGGGCAGTTATGGGCTAGTGCTCAACTCCAAGACTGTCAAAATGTAGTGTTCTATCTACAAACACTATGCTCAGCCAGACACTAGACTTGTATAATATATACATTATGTTTGTTAATACTTACCTTCTACTTCTGTGTCTGTCTGAGAATTGCTTTTTCCTTTACCCAGAGACTTGCTTTTGGTAGAACCTGTGCTTATACCAGCTGCATCCTGGCCTTTTGTAAGTCCATTATGTTCATTTGTAGGAGATGGACATTTCTGAGGAGATGATGGAGGACTGTTTAACTTATCCTTCTGAGTTCCATGTCGATCTTTTAACTTTTTTTGTAGCCTTTCATATGTTTTACTAGACCTTTCGTCTCTGAAGTTGGATCTTCCATGTCCAGGCAAAGTATCTAAATGAAAGTAAAGATGAAAAAGATTAAAAATAGAACAGAATGTAATCAAAAAATCTGCATGCAAAATTACATCTCTGTTCCAAAGGGAAAACTGAAGTGTCCAGCAAGTAAACTGATACACAATTGAACATTAACAAAATATTAGGGGAGAAAGTGTAATCTTTCCTTCCTGCACCCTTTTTCTACTTGAAAATTATTCTTAAAATGTTTCTATAGTCTTCCATGTCCTGGTTTTGGCTGGAATAAAATTAACTTTATTCCTTGTAGCTGGTATAGTGCTGTGGTTTTGATTTAGTATGAGAATAATGTTGATAACTGATGTTTTAGTTGTTGCTAAGTAGTACTTACACCAAGTCAAGGACTTTTCAGCTTCCTGTGCCCTGCCAGCAAGGAGGTGCACATGAAGCTGGGATGAGTGCATCCAGGACAGCTGACCCAAACTGGCCAAAGGGATATTCCATACCATATGACATCCTGCTCAGTATGTAAACTGGGAGGAAGATGGCTGAGGGGATAGATGATCAATGCTCAGGGATGGGATAGGATGGGTATTGCTCAGAGGGTAGATAGCACTGCACATCACTTGCTTTATACGTAAGTATGCATGTATTAATTATTATTAATATCCACTCTTTCTTTTGCTGTTCTATTAAACTGTCCTTATCTCAACCCATGAGTTTTACCTTTTTCCCCCACATTCTCCTCCTCACCCCACTACGGGGAGGAGGGAACACAATGAATGAGTGGCTGCAAGTGGTGTTCAGTTGTCGGCTGGGGTTAAACCACACCAGCTTAGAAACAGCTTACCAGCTCATGACTTTAGAACAGTGCACCACCTGGCACCAACTCTTTCCTCAATGTAACCTGATCTATGATAAATGATGAAAGCTTTGAAAAAAATACATCCTTCAAAACCAGCACAGAATTTCTTCATTTTCGGGTAAGTTGGATCACTTGCTCTGAAGAATGAAGTTCATTATTTGTTATTGCTTATGTACTAGGGAGGATAGAAAACAAGATCAAATAAAAAATTCCTTGCAAGAAGGATAAAATCACAAAATCAGAGAACTTTTCAGTTTCTGTTTTTCTGGGTCAACTTAATTCCCAGAAAATTTGACAGAGGACTACTAGATAAGGTATGACAATTTAGAAATGTGATTTTTGCTACTATTAGAGACTTAAATGCTCTTGTTACCGAGAACTACGACACTGTAAGTGCTTCTGTTCCCACTCCTCTTAAATTTGGATTGCTCATATAGGAGCCAAACTGTGGGCTTTGACTTCTGAAAGCCATAGCCAAAGTCAGTGGTCCAGAATTAAATATGAAATCTGGAGAAAATATGTAACAAATCAAAGCATCCCTAGTCCTATAATTCCCTAAATCCAAGGTGACTTTCCATACGTATTTAAAAAAAGCAAAACCAATTAATCCTGCTTTATCTTTTTTTTTTTGTTACTTTAGTTGTTTAACACACCATCACTCAATTCATATTTAAAGGGATATAACTTAGTAGCATCAATCTAAAAAATATTATTCCATTATGAAGTATCTTTTATCTTTTATGCATTTAATTATCATACTCCAATCTCTTAATTTAGCAAACTAAAAGTAAACAACTGCCATCAACAAGAAACCAAGAAATTAATAAAACTACAAATAAGCACCCAAAGAGCACCTAATAATGTACTGTTATCAAAGTAGTACAAGAAAGAAATAAAGTACATTGTAAGAATACACAAACACTAAGAATTCCAGCAAGATCAAGACCTAAGTATATTCTTATCTGATGGCTTTTTAAGCAGATTGACTGCATGGAGGACACTATTAGATGATTTTAGTAGTAGCATAAACCACTGAGAATCTATCTACAGCAACATGACACAGCTGTGTTTAGTCTCCCTCTCCATGGGTTCTAGCTTTTTTCTCTAAAAACAACAACCTGGAACTGCTCTCTGAAAGTCTTTCAAGGTCAGCACCTGCTTTATAGCAGAAGTTTATCTAAAGAAAAGCAAATCTACCAGAAATGTAAATATTAATCTAAGAACCCAACCCCCGAGTTAGCAGAGACATACACTTTGCCACTAAACAGTATAAAGGTAGATGTCAATCATGCTACCAAAGACAACTTCAACTACAGTATTCAGTTTAGGTCAGTGGCATCTGATTACTCAAGCTGGTCCTCAATACAGACATTGGACTAAACGCATACAGTTCTATGAAAAATAGCAATCCTTTTCATAATCAATACCAAAAATTCCTGTCTCATACTTCAAACAGGATACCTGCAAGACATGAGATCTCAGAACAGTGCTCAGGTATGGATTTAAAGGTTTAATCTCAGGGTAAGACATCAACTGAATCACTACAAAGACTTTACCACATTGTTTTCCTGGACAAATCTGTAACTGATACACATAAGAAATAACCTGTATGTTTAATGGATCACAGAACAGACAAGTCAAATTAACGAAAAGAATTTCTTTTAGAATAATAAGTTTCAGTAAAAACAAGAATAGCATCCTCATGAAACTTTTGTGTATTGCTTCTACTCAAGCTATAACGCTTCCTTGATAAAGCCCATATATCAGAGTAGCAGATGCTGGAAAGGAGTAGAGCATTATTTCCTTTACTACAGCTTGCAATATTCAATAAGTTACTTACCTATGTCGCCATATACTTGTGAGGTGTGGTACTGTGGAATGTACTGTGTTGCCATGTCACCAGCTCCGGTCACAGGTGAATACATATGACGTGGTGGAGGGGGTATCATGGCTGGAAGAGGAAGGAAGCCAGGCAGCGGGGGATGCGGAGGCCTGTGTATCACTGCATGACCACCAGGATGAAATTCTGGAGCCTGGGGGACCACCACAACCCTTCGAACACCGTTATCCTCAATAACCTGTACAGGGAGAGGCACCCCACATGAAAAAAAAATAATTAAAGTGTTTGGAATAACAGTCTGAAGGGTATGTTTCTATAGACACTTAAACAACGCTAGTCATGGTAAAACCCTTAAGTTTGAGGAAAGGAAAACACAAGAGCCTAAGAAAAAACAGGACTATTTAAGGTCAATTTCTGTTCTTTTTAAATTAATTAATGGTAGTAATGCCTATAATTTCTCAATGTGATGCGGAAAAATACTGTTAAAAAAATCTGACTATAACAACATCTTATAAACAACCAGGTATATTTACAGCATGAGCCTTACTTCTCCCCAGGGTCCTGTTTCCACAGTCATTCACACTGGTTGTATGCTACACCAAACCTACGGTTGGTTCTACAGTGCAACAACTAGATTGCTCCCTAGAAGTGATTTGGTGGGTGTAGGGGTCTGGTGAAGAGCAGGCATAAAGTACTGAAGCAGAAAATGCTCTTCACTAAATGAGGGTCAGTCAACTGGACCAGAAACAGGGGTCCCTTCCTGAAGCATATCACAGACAGGGAAAATTGCCATCATGATCTCTTTAAATGTTTGTCTGACTAGTGTTAAATTCACAAAAATACATGACTGTTGGTAACTTCTAAAGATGATCTTGGCATATTTTGCATTGTACATATGGTATCAATAACTTCAGTGCCTGGAATGTCGAAGAATAAATTGTTCTTCACTTTCTAGTAAAATGCTGTAAAATAAAGCCACAATGGGGACTGCAATCTAAGTTCTTGGATAGAACATTTATCAAGAAAAAGGGGAGAAGAAGAAAGTAATCTGGACTATTGTGACTATATACAAAAGCAGGGGACAACGCGACAACATGACTTAAGTTTTCACTGACCTTTGAAACAAGGTGGGGACATGCACACATAACCAATGAGTAGTCTGGTGCAATGGGAGCAGATCAATACATCAAAGCATTTAATGCTAATCTGCTTTCAACTCCACTGTTTGAGCTTAAGGGCATTATGCTTGGCTAGATTTAGTCCCGTGCCCTGGTGTGAACGCTTCCACCAAGTCCACGACGGAAAGCTGCTTGGAGGATCAATCAATGGTTTTACTGTGTCTCCATTAGGGGTTGGTGTGCATCTGGTACATCTGGGACACAGCTTATTCTCTTGTTTTCTCTGACAGCCATCTAATTTGGACACCCCAAAATTGTCCCAGCTGAACCAATGCAAGTAAGTGAGGTTGAAGTAGGAAATTATTTCAAAACTTCACTGTTCTGAGAAAGACAGTTACGTAGACATAGCTGTATGCTTCTGGTGTAATGGCAGAATGAAAATCTCTATGCATATACAATAACGTTCAGAAGACATAAAAGTATGTACACAGCAGAGCTGATTCCACCTTACTCAAATAGAGAGCTGGAAGCTGATACAAATGGCCTAAGTGAACACATCTTTAAAATACATATATACTGTGTGTCTTTAAAAACTGGGCTATTTTCAGTGTACATAAATTTTCCCTCATTGGGAAAGAGTAATTTCATTAAAGACAACACTCTTTATATCTGTGCAACCATAGCTACGTGGCACCTAAAGGCAGGATATATTAACAGCAGTAAATATGACTAGAACTTCTGCTGTCCAACGATATTCTCTGAACACTGAAACATAGTTTTAAGTCCATCTTGCTTACACAAAAAAAAACTCTTGCAATTTATCATGAATTTATGAGCAGAGTCAGATTACATAGAAGCAGCTTCCATAAAGCACCCCAAACTAACAAGATACTTAGTTTCTAATTTATTTGTTTTCTTGGATCTGCTAACAGCCTAAGTAATTCAGAAATAGATACCAAATTCATAGCAGTAGGAACCTTAAGTTTAACTGTAAAATGAAGAATTTAACAAGTCTGTAACTGTGTCTCTAAATCAAACATCAACTCAATGGTAAGTCTCTACCAGGAAACAACACAGATGGGAACCCTCAAAAGGGCACTAAGTGCACCATGTCAAGCATATTATCTTAAGAAAAATAATAAACAAGTAATCTGTTATCCTAATTGTGCCAGCAAAACACAGGTGTGGCCTAGGCCTGTTTGGGTGAGTGAACCAACCAAACATCACTGGAAAACTCACTACAGACAGCTCAGAGAAGATGAATAAAGATGAGATGAAGAGAAGGCTCTGGGGAGACCTTACAGTAGCTTTCTAGTACCTAAATGGGGCCTACAGGAAAGGTGGGGAGGAACTCTTTATCAGGGACTGTAGTTACAGGACAAGCGGTAATGCTTTTAAACTAGAAAGGGGTAGATTTAGATTAGATATTAGGAAGAAATTCTTTACTGCGAGGATGGTGAGGCACTGGAACAGGCTGCCCTGAGAAGCTGTGGATGTCCAAGGTCAGGCTGGATGGGGCTTTGAGCAGCCAGGTTTAGTGGGAGGAGTCCCTGCCCCTCCGCGGCAGGGGGTTGGAACAAAATAATCTTTAATGTTCCTTCCAACCCAAACCATTTTATGATTCTATGATACGTTTTCTCTTTCAGAGTTTTAGAACTACAGTCCCAAAAGGAGAGGAGGGGAGAAGTAAATCAACTTAGAAATCACTTCTTATTTCGGTGATTTGAGAAAAATAAATATGCTTTATTCTATAGTTACCCCCAACTTCCAACAGAGAACAGTAAGCTGTATCATTGCACAACAGGAACTGAAGCAAACAGAGGCATAATAAAACTAAATGAACAGACAAGAATATGGTTCTGCTGAAGTTGTTCTTCCAGACTGATGGTTTTAGACATTTAGCTAGTTTCTGTTTTCTCAAAATCTGCAGTTGCTGACATTTAAAAATATACTACACCTGAAGAAACCATGTAAGTTACTTTGCTGGAGCTGCATTAAATCTGGGATAACTCTTAGCTCAATAGTGTTAGGCTCTCCTGTCTGCAAGACCACCATCAAACCTTCTAGCTTGTAACAGGAACTTCCATCATAAACCACAATGGCTGGTATGTTTTGTCATCAGAAAATACTTCAGAAGCCTTACAAACTAGAGGTTTTCCTGGGCTATCATACTTCTGCTTCAGTGAAAACAGCAGACATGAGCTTATTCCACCTTTTCTCTGAGCTGGATTAGATGTGAGGCATCTTCAGTTCCAAAGTCAGAGGGCTGTGATAGCACAACACTTTTTGCACTAAGAAGCTCCAGTGAAAGGTTAACAGTCCTTCAGCCTATCTTCTGCAAGCTGTCCTCAAAGGAAGGATAAGTAGATTTCATTCGGATCATTCGGACTGTCACAGGTTACACAACTTTTTAAACACAAAGTACTTTATCAATGGAAATTAAATATGGTAAAATTTTGCATTTCCATAATCTCAAAAATTCTTCCAGTTCTTTAAAAATGAATTCTAATAAGAATCAAGACTTTTTCCTGTGACCTAGAGATAAATGGACATTCCTGATTATTTTTAATTCACGTTTCTTCTGCCTGTTTGGGAACTCAATTATGAAGGATACAAGAATCAACTTATCAGCCAACTTTCAACTGATGAAAAGTAAAACCATAGAGATGCCATCTATTAGTCTGCCTAACCCAACTCTCTTTGGCAAGGGGACAATTTTTAATGCAGTTCAGATTAGTCCAGCATCTGCTGGACACCGCGGGTTTTTTGATTGCATTTTACGTGTTGTAGTTTCTCCTGAGTGTACACCATGGGGTGCATGGTGAGCCAGAGGTAGACTGATCACAACAACAGAACATCATGAGAAAGACACGCGTTATGGAGAGTGGTATTCACTTGCTCTAACTTCCAGGTCTGACCTACCGACCCCTGAGCTCACTTTATAGTTCAGGGAAAGAAAGAGACACCATCTAAAAAGCCACACATCTCATAATAATACAAGAGACCAAAATAGCTGACAGGAATCATCCTTTTAATCTGCCTCAAAGAATGTCCAGGTCATCTAGCTCACATTGAATTTTCAGGCATCTAAATTAGGAATCACACAGCAGCGAGAAAATCAGAGCCCTATTTTAGGATAAGCCATAGAAACATGTATTATATGATAATTTATCCCCAATGGACAGCTGATATTTTTTTTTTGTCATGTTGTTTGCTACACTTTTTCTAATAGGTCTGTTTTACTCCTTACCTGAAGGGAACTTCCCAACATGAACTATATACATACATAAAATTATACTGAGAGAGAGAAAACATTCACTAACCCAGAATTCAGGTCCTGCAAAATGAGCTATTTGGGTCATGATTGTATTTTTTGTTCCGGTAGCACTGAGTACATCAGGATCCTGAACTCAACAAGGAACTGTGCTTGTTATTGTCATGTAAGTAGTTAATGTATAACTAAACAAGCACATACACACCATGACAACTCTCCTACCGCCAAGATACTGCAGGACATCTCCCCTTATTTACTTGCTTGACCAATTTATTGAATTAGGTATTCAGGTTGTACTCCTGTAACTCACATAAAAAGAAATAAAGGAAGAATCAAATGAAGAGACATACCTGTGGGGCATATCCAGGAGGCACATAAATAGTAGGCACTGAACCATTTGGGGACATCATTGGAACCTGAGCAGGACCTGAATGGGTTACAAAAATATTCAGTACGGCAGCATTTGGAGTTCAAAGAACAAAATGAACTGCAAAGTCTCTGGTCTCTGTGAAAAATATACAAGATAACATGGATAAACAAAGGCAATGAACTGTACAGATAAAATTATAGCACAGGGCACTCTTAGAAACATAAGAAACAGGAAAAAAACCAAAACAACAACCTAAACCAGAAATAAAATTTTTAAAAAAATTCACCAGTGGATATTTCTCCCTTTTCTGTCAGTAAGCTGATAGAAAAGCTCATGTCAAAACTTGTTGACAGGTGACAAGTCAAAAGAAGTGTCCCAAGACGAAAAAACAACAGACATGACTTTTAAACAGAAACAACCCCCCAAGAAAAGTATTTGAAACAAACTGCTGAAAGCAGACAGCATACAGCATTAAGAGCTGTAGAGAAAATTGCTTACAAAATTGTTGCTCTGTTACTGTGGTCTTATCACCTAAAGTGGTTTCAGTACTAGAGGAATGGAAGATGGCAACTATGACACACTTAAGGTCCCAAGGGAAGGTCAATGTATTATAAACCAGTAAGTCTATTCTTACTGATGGGAAAAGTTGTGATACGGTGACGATCCTTGTACTGTGCAAACCAGAAAGAACAGAGTTCGCAGACGCTTAAATATGACACAACAGGAAGGTGTTAAGGTGGCATGTGTAGATAAAGTACTGCCTGGAAAATCTGATACCTTCAAAGAGCAAAAGGACACTGTGACATACTTGGATTTTCAAAAAGCTTTTGACAATCTCTCCCAAAGACTCTTAAAAGAAGTAACACTGGGTTTGATTAAACTGGGAAAAGTTTAACCATGAATAACTAACTGGCTTAAGAACAGGAAACAAAGAGGAGGAGTAATTGATCAGCTTTCAAAGTGCCTGGAGTGACCAAAGGAGTCCCATAGGCATGCAGAGAAGGTATTAACAAACCTTCTGGAAAAGGAAATTAACAGCAAGGTGACAAATCTTTGGTATGCTCTCAGAGAGCTGCAAAGGATCTCACGGTGCTCAATGACCAGGTGATAAAAAAGCAGACAAAAGTGTTAATAAGTGCAAAGCAATGCATCTGGACAAAACCAGAAGTATTTACTTACAGCTATAAGCCATAAGTTATCTGTAAATAAACAGACTATGGAGTTACTACATATATTTGTAAGGAAATACCAGCTGCTTGTCGTTCAGTGGCATTCACAGAAAGAACATTAAAAACTATTAATATCAGAACAGAGAACAAGTAGAAAACATATTACACTACACTATATATCCACGTGTTACCTCAGTATCTTGAGTGCTATGTGCAAGGTCACACACCTTCCAAAAACAACACACAGAACCAGAAAAGGACAAAAGAAAAAGAAACAAAAAAGAGGAGTTTACAGTAGCTTTCTACCTGTTTATCAGGAAAGATTAGAGACTGGAATTCTTCCGTCTGAAGATGATTAAAATGTAGCAGCAGAGGAATAGCAAAAGACCTATTAAAAAAACCTCCACAAGCTGCCTAAAAATTGTAAGATAGATCATTTACAGTTTCGCAAGTGCAAGAACCAAATATATTAAATTAAATCACCAGGTAAAAGGTTTAAAACAAATAAAGGGATTTCTAATGAAAGGTACAGCTAAATTGTGCAACTCCTTGCTTAAAGAACATTGTGGAAACGAAAGGCTACGTTCAGAAGAAATGGAACAAATTGAGAGAGGTAATCTGTTAAGAGCTGTAAAAAACACAAATACTACTTTTGGTTCAGGAAACTACAACGAAATATGTTATATGCTCTCCCCTTTAGTATTTGACACTGGCCTCTATCAGAGCAAGCACACTGGCACAGGGTTCAAGAGGGACTGCCTACAGACACTCTTACGTTCTTGTGTTTCGAATACACAAGTCAACAATCGCTGAAGCTTCAGTTTTTCTTTAATAATTAAACACAATATAATCTGACCAGGTCCTGTGCCAAGTGCATAGGGTTGAGATTCAAACACTCCAAGCCACATTCTCCAAACTTCCAATTCAGTTGTAGCAAAGTCTACCAAAAGCACTTAACCCACTCCTAGTGAAGTTCCAATAATACTTTTTGAAAATAGTTCCGCGTTAATGTTTTATAAACTCAGTTAAGATCTGCAAATGGAAAATGCTAAGTAAATGCAAAGTATGGTATACAAGGTTAGCACACCTCATTCTGATTAGTATGAACTTGACAAAAAAATAACTATGGCCCAATGCCAAAAGCAGGGAAAAGGAACAAAAAGCAGTCTTTAAAAAAGCAGTATGTAATCCAACTCGATTATACATACTATATGAGCCTCTTCAGAACAAGACACAGAAGTTCTGAAATGCATTACCTAAGAATCAGAGCTTTATCATTGATTAAGTGTTAACTCACAGCTAGGGGAGAGGGGAAAGACTTCTACAGAACAAGGTCTTAACTGAGAGATCAACTGAACAGCAAAAACATAAGGACTACAGTAAATTATATTTTTGCTCAGCTGAAACTCAAAAATGTTTCATAGAAGTTTCATTCAAGAAAATATAGACACATTCAAGAGAACAAAGAAATATTTTGTTTCTAAAAAGAGATGAAGTGAAGCAAAAAGCAGAAGAGAAGCTGAAGAAGTGCTTTAGAGCGTTAGCTTACAATAAATTCAAAAAGGTCAACAGTAATGGAAGCATATTTATTAAACTCAACCAAATAACAGTTTAAATTCTTACAAGTGGGTGGATTTTACATAGCTCGCATCTGCTATTGCTTAATTATATTTTTTTCATAATGAATCCAGAAGACTGACACTTTTATTAAACTCACAATTTTAAACTATATAAGTTCTCAGTGAATTGAAAATTAAGACCACTGTTACTTGAACTTCTTACAGCAAACTCAACGCCTTTAGGGGATGAAGGAACTCTAACGTGAACAGCCTGTTCCTTTATGAACTGGTGGGTATTTCTGTGCTTGGCTTTTCTGTTTTGTTTTGCATTAAACATCTAAAGAACATTGTTTAACAATCTTTTGAAAGCTCACTTGTTTAGTGCTTTAATCTCTCTAACAAACAAACAAAAAAAGCGCCGTTATTGCTAATCAAGGACAAAGGTTGTTCCACACAGACATTTTCAATGTACCCATAATCTAGCACACGCAAAAATAAAGACATAAAGGCAACATACAAATCTGAAAAATTACTGCACTGTTAGAACAGAGTCAAATTAGTAGTTTGAAAATTCGTGTCCCATCTTTAGCAATTTACAGTTCCAGAACTAATGAAAAAATATTTTTAATATTCAAGATGCAAGGGTAAACTCTAATTTACTTCTGGTTAGATTTCCAAGTGGCTGTGGCATGAAGTTAGATTGCAGAGGACCATTCACGAAAACGGAAAGCACGGAAAAAAAGTTGGCAGGCTTTACATATTTTACCAAATGTAGGGTTTTCACAGTGAAATTACTGATTTCTTGACAGAAAGCATATTACCACCTGCAAAAATTAAAAAAGCTTTCCCCTACCTAAAGCTAAAATGCTAACATACTATAAAAATATTTTTTTTTTCCTTCTAAAAACAACTAATGGGAAGATCTTGACTCTGCTTCAGTGAAATTCACTGCAAGAGGAATTTTCCTGCTTTTAGGTATTGGCTAGACTGGTGCATGACAACGCCAGTGGGTTTTATCATGAGGTGAGACCAATTATAAAGTATTATCAAACAGCAGCATCAGGAGGTCATGTTAAGCAAACGTCTAATTTTCTGTATTGCACATAAATGGAACTGACTTCCTCCAAATCACTACACTATGAATGTTGATGACTTGACTGTTGTAAAAGGAGGTCTCAAATCTTCTAAATATTTTCAAGTATATGAGTTCTCATGCATTAGAAGTGGGAAAGTATTGTGGAAGACAAAACACAGCTGCTTCACACTTTATTCTTGAAAAATGACTCAAACACAACAAAGGTTTATTTAGTTCTCTGTTCCAAGAAGCCAAGAAACAGATGTCTCACCACACTCTTAAGTTTATTGTTGTCCTGCAATTTGTTATTTCACGACTATAAAAGGGAAAACCTGAAAAGCATCTACGGAAGCATTTTGTTCTAGGTTTAAAAAGTCAAGGTGTGTATCGAACATCATGTAAAACCTGGCATACGTGTCCTGAACAGGAAAGACATGAAAAAAATATAAATCTCAACAACTGGAGGAAAACCTTACCTCGGGTCCCAGCAACTGCAGGTGAAGTTCTCCACCACGCCAATTAGAGCAGACTGTCAAAACCTCACACCACTCGTTCCTTACTCTAGTGGGAGGTGTCCTTGCCCATGGCAGGGGGGTTGGAACTGGATGATCTTTAAGGTCCCTTCCCCCTCTAACCATTCTGTGACTCATGACCGGTACAACAGACACGCAGCGCGATGAAGCGCCGTGTAATCGCCGTGATCGCGACGAACCCAGGTACACGTAGTAACTCCTGACACCGTGGGGACACCGCCACCGCCTGCCTCACAATTTGCTTTTGCTTTTATTTTTAATGGTATTTTCACCACTGCTCCATTTCAAGCCGGGGAGCGGAGCTCACCGAGCGCTCCCAGCCCCCGCTCCCCGCCCGGCAGAGGATGCTCTTCCGGGGCAGTCACCGCCCATCGCCCCGCTTATAAAACCCGGGCTGCCCATGGCCTCCCCGCCCGCTCCCTTCGCCGCGCCTGGCCCCCGCAGCCCACCCCGGGCCGGAGACCCCGTCTCCTCCCCGCTCACCCCCGAGAGCGGGGGTTTAGCGGCGCTCGGCTCCCCCCGCCTTTGATTTTATTTGATTTCCAGCCGCGGCGGCTCTCCCCCAAGCGCCGCGGTGCCGCACCCCGCTGCCGTGTTTCACCGGGTAGACCTTACCGCTCATTTCGGGCCGGGCAGCGGGCCG
>VXBW01004165.1:418105-452322 GCA_013400375.1 Thinocorus orbignyianus
GGCAGCCCCCGGGCACAAAGCGGCCCCTGGGCTTCAAGGAGCGGGCAAGGAGGGGTTTCGGGGGGCGACATCCCCCGCGAGGGCGGCTCCCATGGCCATCCCGCAGGACAGTGCCCGCTGGTGCAGCCAAGTTCTTTAGCGGAAAGCTTTCAGGGTAATTAGCATAATTAAGTTACAAAGGATTACTCCAGCCCCAATCCTGCCATGGGATTTACCTTTAGCTGAACTGCTAATCAGTTTTACACCTAAGGAAGGCGGCGCACAAGCAAGATGTGGTGGCAAACAAACGCTTTCTGGCGGCGGCGCGTTTGGACTTTGATACTAATCTATGTGGATGCTGCGGCTCCGGAGCGCTGCTATACTTAGCGTTGGCCTAATGCTGAACGGCGATGAATCACTGTTATCCCCAGGAGGAAAACGGCGTTCAGGATTTACTGCAGCACATTAGGTTAACTGTGGCTCCATAACCGAACACCCACACTTTGACATCACGCAGGCGATGATATGCATCGCTGACGCAAGCGCTGACAGGATCAAACACAAAGGCCACGGCAGCTGAAACAATAGAGCGCCCGGCTGACGTAGCAGCGCGCCCCCCCAGCACCGCCCGGCTGCACTAAATCAATAGGCCCAGATGCCACAAATAGTCGCACCGCTCCGTCTTTTACATAACGGCTGAGGCTTCAAAAGTTTTACCTTGGGCTCCCAGCAGCTATGGTTAATTACAAAAACCCGGTAACAACCACCACCATGCCAACCCGGCTGCATTTGTCTCGTAGGCTGTGCCGGGAAAGTTATCTCCCAATTAGTACTTTAGGTTAACCTGTCAAAAAGAATCAGCAGCTTTACGTTTATTAGGTGCAATGTAATCAAGGTAACAAAGAAAAGAAGCAAACACAAACTTAGTGCTAGGCCCGAGCTGGGGAAGGGACACAAGAAAGAACAGTGAAACACTGCAAGGACACAGGCAATGCTGTCAATTTAACATATTCCTTATGCTCTAAATTCATCCTGACAAAACAATCCCTTCCCCCATCCATCTGTCTTAGAATCAAAGAATGGATAGAGTTGGAAGGGACCTTAAAGATCATCAAGTTCCAACCCCCCTGCCCTGGGCAGGGACACCTCTCCCTAGAGCAGGTTGCTCAAAGCCCCATCCAGCCTGGCCTTAAACACTTCCAAGGATGGGGCATCCACAACTTCCCTGGGCAACCTGTTCCAGTGCCTCACCACCCTCACAGGAAAGAACTTCTTCCTAATATCTAATCTAAATCTCCCCTCTTCCTCTTACTTTTGCCATCAAGGCTGTGGAATAGTAGCTGACAAAGTAGCAACATCAATTTAAATATATTAATTGGCTACAAAAATCTATCCGTAAACAGCAGGCTGGCAAATGCAAGGAAAAACTGAAAGTAAAATGGCACATAGTTCCTTTCAAAAGGGGAAAAAAGTATCAGTTTCCTCCACAGAGACTTGGGAATAATGGATAAAAGAGCAGAAAGCTATGAAGCCTAACTACAGTATTTCTAAAGATTACATCCTAATGAGATCCTGATCTTTCCCATGAAACCATACATATGTATTCAGGGGAAAAAAAGGAAAAAAAAAAAGAGAAAGAAAGAAAGAAAGGAAGGATGTGAAGTCTCTTCTCAGACAAAGTGGAGGGATGACAGGTTCCTATAACACTTTATCATTACTACAGCTATCAGTTTTCTTTTATAATGGCCTCACGTGAGTTCAAAGGAAAAAGGTGACAATGGTTTCTATGTTTAAATGTTGAGTCTACTTTCATTTCACTTGTTTCTAAACAATGACCATTGTACAATTTTGTGATTTCAAAAGACTACAACCCCACATCTTTGCAGAGAGCAGCTTCACCGACATGAAATTAAACTCGGGAGCTTGCAGAAGGATGATTTTAGTCTGTTGAGATACTTCAATGATAAACATTTTTAGTCTTCAATAACTGTGTGGCACAGTGATCAACTCTATCCTGCTTTGTTAACAAAAAGTACCAAGAAATCAAAGACATTGATGTGGAAGTACAGCACAGACTTTGGACTTGCAACACAGATTGTTACATTGCTCCGTTTTGTTTGTTGTTTTAAGTTGAGACTTAAGGAAATTATTTAGTAACTATGTGGAAGTGTTATGTCAAAAAACTGTTCTCTCTCCCTTGAAGTCTTCCAATTTAAATATCAGGTGAATCATAAATCATTGCATTTCAAAGGGAGTCCAAGGTGATATACCATTCTTAACACAAAAGAAGCTTTGATGAAAACGTTTTTGTTCTTAGCAGGAAAAATAATCTGCACTCCTCCTAAACTAATTGCATTTGCGTATTTGCGTATTTTTTTCCTCAAGGAGAGCCTAATTTCCTAGCACTTACGTTAAGCAGTATTGATCCATGACTCTTTCCCACTAATATTTAGTATTTGTGCATACTGCTTAATCATGTTCTATTTGATTCATAACCCTCAGGATGAACTGCAATTTAATCGTCCAACAGTTGTTACCCCTAGAATTGGTGCTTTTCTAATCAGAATATTTTTTTTTCTGGTCATATGGTGCTGCAGACCAGAAAGTTTACAAAGTTCAGCACCACTACTCATAGTTGGTTGTGGCTGAGAGATGAACACCACAAGTGAGTCTCAACAGCTGGCAGTTCTTCCTGGTGTGTAGACAGTGGCTTCTACAAAAGAGCACGCTGACTCAGAGAAGAGAGATCTTGAAGGGAACAAGCAGTAACTTCAACTTCCCACTCCCACTAGGCTGTGCCAAAAATGAAATGATGGAAGTATAATTACTTGTAAAAGCCTTTACAAGTAACATTATATTCAACTTATTACACTAATGAATTCCTTTTTCTGTGCATGCTTACCTGGCTACATTGATTTGCAACTGGAGTGCAAAACTACCTGGCATGTTCTGCTGTCTCCAAGTTTGCATTCAGAGAGGTTCCCCCTCTTTTGTGCAAATTTCTTAATATTCCCTCCTCAAATTATTATACATATTAAATATATGTGTGCATGTGTGTATATATATATCTACATACAGATTATGACTTGAATATGACTTATTGAATGTTATATATAGGATTATGATACATTAGGAAAATCAATAGCATGCATACAAATGCTGAAACAATTTTACCAAATTATAGGGTAAAGTATATTGAAACTATGGATGAAAATACACAGAAGGCTCTGTGGTTATACTAGAATTCTGTTTGTGCAAAGTCTGATTGAGTATTACAACACATACAGTGTTAGAAACTCAAGTGAGAAATTAATACCAGAAAAGGCCACCAAGAGAAAATTTGGTGCCCAACTCAAATATTTATTTCTGTCCAAGGCAGACACCTCTAGAGACGTACTACTCTGAGTTCCTAGAATCTATTAATAACATGTACATCCATTTGAAAACCTCTGAGTTGTTCAAGCTTCAAGCTAATTACATGAATAAATAGAATGGAGATTCAGATGGTCTATTTAAATAAAAAAACACAAAGAAGAACAAAAATTACCATGATTATAAGCAGATGAAGTCCTTAAAATATGTAAAATAAATACCATACATGTCTTTCTTTAAATGGACCACTTTGGGAGTGGTCATTTCTAACTGCAAGACGTAAAACTAAGTTAGCAAGACATGAGATGCCTCAATTTCCCAGGCATCCCATAATCCATGAGTCTATATGACTTAGCAGAAAGAGGGGAAACTAGGTAAATCTAGAATGACATTGTCTTCACAACTAGAGTTCTTGTGTTCAAAACCAGGACTAAATCCTGTTCTTACTGAAGGCAAAATGTTAATGATAACTGCTGTTTGTTTTGTGTTTTTTTTTTTTTTTTTTTTTTTAAAAAGCACCCAAAAAAAAACTCAAAAAAAGAAAAACCCAAACCCACTCACACTCAACTCTGTCCCACTGTAATTTTACTCTCCTAGGTGTAATTCTTGCATTAGGTAAGTGAGCTTGCTGTTCTGGAGAGATTAAAAGGTCTTCTGTAACAATACTGTAGCAATACAAAGAAATGGAGAGACTTCACTCCTGCAGGACTTCCTCTCTTCACACTCACCACATACAATTATTTTTATGCCTACATTAGAGGCGTTCACTTGTGTCCACCAACAGAGAATACCTACATTGCAGTTCCACAAAGAAAAGTTCAGATGTAGGCTTCTAAACTATGAAATAAATTTTGAAGTAACACTTTACTGCACAGTTTTGTTTCACATCATTGACGGAGGAAACAATCCCTGAAGCTGACAATTCCAAAGGTGACATTTGGTAATGTGAAATGCTTCTGTCATGACACAAACTGTAGGGAAGAAGCCCCAAGCAAATTACACAATCTTCACACGACAAAAATGAGACATAAGACCAAACTGAAAACATCTGATGTTACACACCTTACACTTTACAGCATCTAAAGCAAACACTTGGCTTCAGCAGGGTGACTCACTGGCTGCCTCCGGAGGAGAACTCTGTGCTTCTGTACATTTATCAGAGAGCCACCTCATACCAAATGACACAAATCATTAAGTACAGACAGCGCATCCTCAAGTAGATATCTTGTTCAGGCCCATTCTAGTCACTCTTCTGTCCAATTTCAGCAGAGTACATCAAATTTTCTGAGAGCAGATTCCTAGTCAGGAAAAGAAGGTTTTCCTATTCAGTTGGTAGGTAGACTAAATCCTGTGTGACTCTCACACAGATTAACCCCACAGCTTGCTCCTATCTAGGAGAATCCTGTGAACACCAGACTATGCAATAACCCAGGCCACTGCTGCTAAAGATTGACCATTAGAAACTGGAATGCAACACACATAAAGCTCTTGTCCATGCTGGAAATAAGTACTT
This sequence comes from Thinocorus orbignyianus, assembly GCA_013400375.1. Taxonomy (NCBI): domain Eukaryota; kingdom Metazoa; phylum Chordata; class Aves; order Ciconiiformes; family Thinocoridae; genus Thinocorus; species Thinocorus orbignyianus. The sequence goes on from VXBW01004165.1 coordinate 422,970, forward strand.
AACTCCTTTAATCCAAGAGCTTCTAAATGGAAAATACAGAGCCAGCCTTTAAAACAGGAACCAGAACCCAGGACTTCACCTAAATCATACAGGAATCCCCATTACACTGACAGAAAAAAGCCAGACTACCTTCTCATGTAGCTTTCCTCTAGAATCTTATCTTTTTATGAGATGAAAATACCCATCTTCTCAAGATGATGTGAAAAAAAAAAAAAAGCCTAAACTCAGAATATCCCAGTGCCTTATGGCTATGAGTCTGCTGCAACTGGGAGATACAGATTCAGGTATCTGTGGTACCTCATTAGAGCCCAAAACCTCAGGTCTTCTCAACTCTGGGCGAGTTCTTTAACCAATTTCCTTCTGCTGATTCTGTCTCCATTTGGGGATAAACTTATATAGCCTCAGTAAACAAAGAGCCTATCTTTCTATTTTGAGGAGAGAGAAAGGCAACATTTATATACTGTCTTGGTTGTCTCTGGCCTGTCTTTGATGACTGGCTTCTGGCTGTCCCCCCACAACCTCATGTTTTGTATAATTACAGGCATGTAGGGAATGGCATGGTCATGTCGTAGTCAGAACACAAGAAGCAATGGATTCAACGTGCTTGCTAGGATTAGGTCATGATGCAGGTGGTGACCTGGGCTGCATCCGAAACTTCTGCAGCTTAAAGCTTCTGAAGGTAGAACTAAGGTGGAATCCAGACAGCCTGAACATGACCCTTTGTGATTACAGTCCATCACAGAGACATACTTCTCTGTCTTTTCACCAATAACAAGAGAAGCCTATGAATGCAGGTATATTAGGGAAAGTTCTGAAGATAGTGGTAATAAAATTTGTCCTGAAAAACTACTGATCTTGAAAATTCTTAGTAACACTGCACCCGATATGACACTTAAATATTTAGATTAAGACTTATGGTTCTGCTGATCACTTAATGTCAACACATAAGAATTTTCATGTTCAGAAAGCTTTGCAGAAATTTGGTCCCAAATTAATTAATCCAAAACCAGGGTACACATGAAAAAGAACTTCTGTTCTCTGTTAGACTTTGCAACGTAGAAAGGCACTGAGCTACCAGGCTTACTACTGACACATACAGCCTCTTCTGTTAGCCTGTTCTGTAAAATGTTTCTGCTATTGTATGGATCACTAAACACCTTTAACCAATTCCCACTGCAAACCTCAGGTTTTACTGTTGAAAGCAATCTGAAAGTTTTTTGAGGGTCTGGCTTAGCCAAATAAATAAATAAACAAACAAACTCCCCACAGGCTAATAAAAGCTTTTTACAATTTTATTTCTATCTTTTAAACTTGCTTTAGCATTTGAAATTTGGTCTTCTTGGTGTTTTATATGACAAAAGCTCCTTGATTTTTCACAATGAACTCTTTACAGACCCCTTCAACAAGGAATTACTTTCTCCAAAGCCCAGGCAAGTTATCACACAGGGAAAGTATGTAAGCTCAAACATTAAGAGCATCTATGACAAAGGTTGTTGTTGATAAAAAGCTTTTAACAATGTTAATAAATATGTATTATCAGTAAGAAAATATCTGGTAAAGCAGTAAACAGGGACCAGACACAAAGATAAGCCTATGTTGTTGCACAGGCTTTTCAAATTAAATTTGCTCTGTAACCAAATACATTTTAGAAAGTAATGTATCCACTGCTTTGGCAGCCAAAATGAACTCAGAGCCAGAAAGAACTATGTAAGGAATCTACTTACCTGTGCCAAACAAGGGGCCAGGGATGAAATAACTAACCTGGCTCAGACATAGAAAAGTTGTCATTCCAAACCAGAAGAAAAGGGGAAAAAAGACACATGCATACGGCGGAGCTCCTTACCATACATTATGTATGGATCAATATATCCCTCTAACTAAAGGAGGTGAGACAAGAAAATTGCTTAATAGCTGGAAAGTAAACGCGTCCTTTGTGCAGAAACCTATTTATTGCTTCACTACTGTCTGGATGCAGGAGATTTAAATTTTCCATTGCTGGACCGTCAGGGCTCAAGGACTGAAAAAGACCTCATGAATCAAGTCTATTCACCTGCAATTGCTGCTTCGTTTCTCTCCTCCATTATCGTACATCAAGATCCATCACAAATGGATCCTACATAAAAGCATCAAGACTAATCTTAAAACAGTCATTTCTTTTACCCATACATCTCCCACTGGAGAGCTGTTCTAGAGCACAACTCTCCTGTGTAGCCAGGAGGTTTCTTGAAATTAGATAAAAGCTATTCACAGCCATTTGACATCCAGCTGGGCTTTAAACCAGCTCTGGCATTAACTTTTCCTTTCTCCCCCCCCAGTGTTTAATTACCTATTCCTGACAAAACTCATTTTTAGCCAAACAAACCAAGCTCTTCTACTCTCTTTTCATAAAATAAGCCTCCTCATTCTCCTGAATATCCTAATAGCTCTTTCCTACAACACCTACAATCAGCTTTATGTCATCTTTTGTGAACATACATTACCAAATTACAGTTGAGGCCTTAGCAGAACCCTGTAAAATGCTACTAACCATCCCAGGCTGCAGTAGCAACAACCGCCCAGATGCATTTTATGATCACAGTAACCTTTCCAGATACATTACACTAGAGATAATACTTACCTTTTGAGTCAAATAGCTTGCCGCCTTTCTCCTCAAGTTTCACATGAGGAGATCCCCATTTATAATTTATTAATCTTATGCATGACCTTGCATTGTATATAACTGCATTTCACCCAGTGCAGGGGGACCATTCAAACAACAATCCTTTACACATCCAATGCATGTTCTGTTGATCTTTGACCACTTCTGGAACACACATTTCCTATGCCACTAAAGCTGTTTGGACTATCAGCTGTGCTGAAATGTGAAGTGTTTCTGGAATATCTCGTCAGCTGAAAGACACCTGAGGGAATTGGTCACCAAGTGATTAAGAAGGGATATATTTACATTCTAGGCTGGCTGTGCATCCTGCTTTAGCATTCAATACTTTCCAATTTCATCCACAATTTAGAACATTAAAAAAACTATTAAGGTTGCATTGACTTTGTTGAAGCTCTTTAGAGACAGAGATCAAAAAATATTCTGTACTATGCTTTGAATTTTGCAGCATGGAGACAGGCAACTTGCAGTTATCTGGCCACAAGACTCCACTGCATACCCACAATTCTTTACAACTGCATTCTCTCGTCCTTCTAGTTACTTCCCAGTGGCCTTCTTAACCCCTAAAGCTATATCCTATATAGATACAGCCTTACCTCCTTTCTCTATGTGGCATGTTCCCAGGCATTTGAGACCTCCCTTTCAGCTCTCTGAAGCTGCACAGGTTTTACCTGCCAATGTCCAGACACAACAGTATAATGCCACCATATAGTAAGAAGACCCAGCAACGTACATTTACGTGCTTCTGAAAAAAATCCCAAACCCAACACCCTTCTATTTAACTACTGCCAGCAACAGGAGACTAGACTTTTTGCCATCAAAAATAATGGGCTTATTTTTCAGATGAGAGGATGGGGCTTGGTAACTGAGAAAAAAAATGTCAACATACTGAAATTCTATGAACATAATGGACAGCTGGAAGGCTATTATGAGTAAATCATAATCTGAGCAAATCAGTACTCTGGATAGTATTTTAAAGAGAATAAACTGGAGAAACAACCTAGAGATAAAGCTGTGTGGGCATATGAGTAAGACCCCTAGTCTAGTCTGTGTCATGTTTTTGCTGGAAAGGAATGCAAGGAAACTTGAGAATGTATATAGCTACAACTGCAAGAAAGATAGGGTATTTCCAGGGTACATTTTCCTCCTTTTTATGCAATCTTTCTTTGCGTAAGAATTAGAAGGGTGCAGTAACTGTAAAAACACACCTTTTACGAACAGTTTCTTGAAAAGGCTACAAAAGCATCATATCAGATCTACAACCTGTGTAGAAAAGCACTGCTCTAACGCACACAGGCCAGAAATCCACAGTAAAAAGTGAACAAACCATCAACGGTCTCAAAATCTCATGCTTGGTAGCTCTCTTGTACCAACTTGCAGTATATGTCAGATAAATGAGTAGAAGTTAGGCTCACACTAGCCAGTCCTGTGCATCTCTGTGCAGCGTTGGCTGATATTCACAGCTCTCTCAGCAGGTGACTCTTAAAACTCATTCATGCTGGAAGAGCTTTTAACTGGTTCCAGTTACTCAGACTGCCCTTGTAACTTAACTATGTTCACTCACTGATGCACTGTTTAGTCAACAGAAACTCCCTAAAATTGGACTGCCAGTAGTGTCACGCCAAATCAGAGGTAGTCTCTCTGCTTTTGACCCCTCGCTATCCAATTTACAAAAAAAAAAATCTTTTTAAGAAAATAAAAAGAAAAAAAAGCTTAGCTTCTCAAATACCCAAATTCATCCTGAGCTTTAAGGACTCCAAGGATCTGCCTGCAAGAGGGTGTTATTTGTACGTACTATCTTTCAGAAAATAAAAGTCGGATGAGAATTCAGACTTAAAACTGAATTTAAAAGCTAGGTAAGATTAATCTTACTTCTTAAAAAATCAAACAAAACAATTCCGTGACTGATGACAAACTGAGAAGCAAAATATATAGAAAGCATAACAAAAAGTAAGAATAAATGCAAATGTTAAGTATTATTTTCTAACTCTACCTGCTACTTAAAGATATTTACTGTGAGGTCTCTTGACTGCATAAACAGTAAGAGCTAACTCTTGAGCAGTGCCTTTCAAAGCATAATTCCTTCAAGGTTAAAGCAGCTGAGGATGTAGCACAGTAGCACTTCACTTAAATGTTGTGTTTCAAGATACTACCTTAAATGCAACTTACGGAAAAAACAGAGAAAAAGAGACATCTTTCTGTACACACATCTTTCTCCTTCTCTCTGGCATCCTCAACTTTCATTTTGATTCTTAGAAGAGAAGGCTACAGTATCATTAAGTCACAGCTCTTGGATCTATCAGTTCTTTCCCTGCCCTCTTCCTGCAAATTTTGTTGCTTGTTTTAGTAGCTTGGTTTTGTTTTTTGGTTAGCTTCTGGAGCCAGCTTGCTAAAGATGAATTTTACAAGCAGGGCTTTCCCCACTTTGGGATTCTGCGTCAGCCTGTGGTCCTGTTGTGGGCTTTGTTCAGCACAGACCTCTACTTAGGGATTTAAAGTTCATATTTCATAATATTTTTCTAGGGTTGTTGCAACACCTTGTTACAAAAGGGGATTGTGAAAAATACCTGCTATCCTACTCACAGTAACTTCTCGACATCTTATTGAAACTACAATTCCATATTAACTCCTTTTAAGGATTATTAGCGAAGCAACAATATAGACCATTGGTTTGACATTCATAGTTGTTATTGCAGATCCTTCTTCGGTTGCCTTGGAAGGCACATCCATTCTACCTATGAATATAACGGTCAAGACACCCAAGGGAAACACAATATTTATGAAGATGGCCCATACGTAGAGCACCAAAATGGAAGGAAAAGTGAAACTGCTGGAAAATGAGCTACTGGAAAAACAAACTGAGAACAGGAACAGGAAACTAAACCATATGCTAAGAGACCAGCTGATTAATTGAAAGGCAAGAAAGGTGCAGTAAGCTTTTCTAGCAGCTACAACACCGTTAACTTGAGACCCATCAACAAGTTATTGGGTGCTGTACAGTCGCTTGAAAAAAATCTGAGGTTCTTTGGACAGTGGCTGTGGGCACTTGCTCCAGACAACTGTATTTTCTGGAAAGTTCTTTGCAGTGTAAGGAAGAGCTTCTCTCTGGCAAAAAGGAAACAAGAACAGCACTGTGGATAGCTGTGTTTACTACCAGTGATTTAGGCCCTTCCAACTTCGTTTGAAACTCTACGTAATTACGCTCTTTCTTAATGGCTTTAAATGGCTGAACTTACATGCTCGTAATGGGTCTTTAACTCCCATTACACAGGAGCTGTTTATATTTGTGCACAGCTAGGCTATATGTTTGTAATGACCTTGTTATCTTGTTCCTCTTCTTCCTTTCCCTCATTTGGATAATACACTGCTTTAGATGTAAAACAGATTGCTGAATGTCTGCAAAAGGAAGAAGGGGAAGGGAAGTTATATTACCATGATTTTAATGAAGTTGAAGAGTGTCATGATCATGTAAGTCATGCAAGCTGACAAAACCTCAGTCATTTAACAGTCAAAAAAAGACAACCATAATCATTTACTATTAATAACACATGCACAGCCAAATCTATCAAGCCATGCGCTACTGATTCATCCATTAGAAAAAAGCAAAACTAAGAACAGAATAAAAAAAAATAAAAAGTCCCTGGATTCAAAGTTGCAACACTCTGTTTGATATTATATTCTGGTAAGAAAAGCGTACCTGGATCTACGCAGACAACACAATACCCTTGCAGAGGTGAAAACGAAGGGAAGGGATACTAACCTCTTGGTCTTTCTCTTTTACTACCTTGGCCTCTGCCTACACAATAACTTTTAGCCACAAAGGAGAAAGCATGGAGGCAGAGCAATGTCAGGCCCTGTAAGCTGCTGGTGTGGCTGTGGCAGCCCAGATGCGCATAAGGAACTTGCTCTGTCTCAAGGAACTCTGGGAAAAAAATGGCAACAGCCACACACAGCTGCTCCACATCTACAAAGACTTAGATTTCCTTCCCCGTTTCTCTGCCACCCTTCATAACTACCACATGCCTGAGAGTGGTCCACAAGATAAGGCAGCTGTGACTACTTTTTAGAAAATCAAAGTAAATCAAAAGTAATTCAAAGCTACTTCTTCATTAACTCCTTCTTCTGTTCTTTGATAGAAATTTGAATGCTTTCCTAGATACATCTATAAATCAGAGATGTAGCAAAACAATGGGAATCTCACCGGGTAGAATGATTAAGAAATTTCCTGGGGTCTTATCTAACAATCTGTAGCATCTTCCAAAAGATGACACACCAGCCTCCATACATACTGTACATGTGGTGAAAGAGGATTTAACAGAAGTCCTTGATGCACAGAGTTCTAGCCTTTCCATTTTTATGAAACTTAAAAAGTCAATTTAAAAACATTTGAGGTTCTATAAGAGCATAATTTTTTTAAAAAAAGAATTAACCAGATTATGAAATTGAGAAGCTTCTTTCTCCATTTAATAAGTTAGCAATCTTCATGAAATGTTTTTATTTCAATCAATCAGATTGCATCCAATTAAGATGCAGAAAATGCCATCCGCAGAAGTTATTCTAAATGTTAAGATACTATTAATGTTTTTCAAACTTCTCTGCCTGCATCCCTGATCTCTGATTTACTTCAAACTGGTAAATACTTACATTAGAAACCAAGAAGAGATCCTACCTAAATTTTCTCCCCATAAGGCATGTAGTATGGAGTTCTTTCTTTCCCATCAACAGCACAGTCAGGGAAGAACACAGATGAATTGTCTGCAGGGCCAGGGGAATACTATAATACTGCCAGATGCAGACCTGCCAAGCTTAACATGGTTCATACAAGACTCATCCAACGGACTCCAGACTCAGCCTGCAGTAGCCCCTGAATCTCAGTAGTTTGAATTAATACTTCTCAACCTCGTGGGCTAAACACACCTGACTACAGTTATGGAAATGACATTTTAGGGGCATTCTCTAGCTGCAACTCCATTCCCAACACGCACCTCCAAGTACTGTTACCTTCCGTATAAAATGCGAGACGTTACATGCTAATGGAAATGGATGAGTTCAAAGAGTTCAGATGCTTGAGGACAAAGACATTCACTGTGGGTACGACTGTGAAACAACACACTCAATTGAGATGTTTTCAGGATGTAGCCTTACTTATTTCAGCTCATAACAGCCAGGCTTTAGTTCCAGATTGGAGACATCTCATTTAGGTATCTAAAATTATGTGTCTGCATGCAAGTTTGGACTTTAAACTCCCATTATGGCAAGTGCAGATCTAGTCAGTACAGACAGTGGAGCCTGGAGAGCTATTCAGCACAAACTGATGTCAGCTGAAAAGCACTGACTGTACTACAGCTAGTGACTAAACCTTCACTAGTTATAATGGGAGCTTAAATCCAAGGCCACATATAGAAACACACATTTAGCCACCTAAAATTAGATGTCTTCAGTATGCAGCTGAAGCACTGCTATTTCAAACAAGTGTCTCCAGAACCTTCCTACATTCAGGCTGGGTTTGCAGCTTGGAGCTTGCAGTGTAGTGAAAAGAAGGAGTAAAGAAGGAGATTAGAGAAGACAAAAGGGAAGATAAACTGATCAGAATATATAGGAAAACGAGAACCTGATTGAATACCTTATAATAAATACAGTAAATTATTACCTCATTCACGTCTCAAAATGTGTGAAATAAGTCAAGACAGAATAAAAGTGAGACAAATATCTAATTGAAGAATGAGGAAATAACCATGGTAAAAATGTTACAGACGTGTTTTGTCCACAAAGATATTAGATTGGTTTAGTACATTTTAGAAAGAAATCAATGACAGAAAAATTAAGTTTTCCCTAAAACACACTGCAACCAACACTGTGAAAGAGATCTAAATTAATGCATTTCCCTTTGAACCCATTTTTTTGTGTGTGTTTGTTGTTTTTATTTTAATCTGCTGCTGCAGAAGATGACAAAACAAGTCTAGTTTGCTTTTTAATAAAACTTTTTCCAAGTTTAGTTTATTTTGGGAATAGCATGTTTTAGAAATCTAGTATTTATAATCCTAACAAAGCCGCAAAAAGTTAATGCGAGCTGCTCCAGCATAAAAAGCTGCACAATAAAGTAAGTTTCTACAGCAGCAGCATCTTGTATCACCCCTGCCTGACTGCCTCTTTAAGGGCTGGAGGAGACTGGGACCAGCAAGATCTGGTCAGTTATCAGATTTAATTGAGGAGGGTCAGGCAGTTCCCAGAGAAGGCTGAGGAAGCTCTGTTACGAGGATAATTCTCATGGTCACTCTCAGAAAAGAGCCAGATCTAAACAACAGACTTCTGGATTGCTGGATTTTATTCTGGTGAGGGGAACGACCTTGTTTTGCACTATTTTGCAAGGTTTTTTGAGTTAGTAAAACAAATTTGAGAGATGGCCCCGAAAAGAGTGAAGATTGTCTCTGCCCAACTGCAAAAGGGATTAGAAGATCAAGTACACGTACCCAGAGGTAGCTTTAATTCAGCACAGTACTAGTAGGAGTACTAGAAAAGCTGGAGCAGCAGGGCTTACAGACAAGTTTTACCTGCCAATAATACTTGAACATGGACTGAATTTCTCCTGTGTGTTAAAGCAAATACAAGAGCATTCTACACACACCACAATGAGGGCTTAAATTAATCCTTATTTCTTTACCTTATCAAAAAGGCATCTGCCATATTATCTCCATCCAACTTTTATGCAGCCTACATGCAAAAGGCAGAAAGGTAACTCTGCCAAAATTTGCCAGGGCATCATATACTCCGTTTATCACTCTAAGCTATAAAAAGAGCAGCTCCTACTTACAAGTATTTTGGAATGAGATAGTTCCAAATCAAGCTGCTACCACCGTGCCACTTTCCTCATCATCTTGTTGCAACACAGAAGAGAATAAAGTCTCCTCTGCAGTCATATTCCAGCATAGCTGACCAATACCAACATTCTTATTTTCTGTTTGACTGTAGGTACTTGGAAATAAGAACACCTACAAAATAATTTAAAATGTGTATACTGAAGGTCATTTCCAAACAGAGATGGCTTTAAAGTTAAGCTGCCCCTAGACTCAGCTTTGAAACTCTACATGGACATCCTCAATGAAGAGTTAAGTGGCTTTAAAGTCATTGTAACTTGTTGTGATCTCATACTTTCAGATGACTTGTCCTAGCTTTCCTCAGTGCCATTTATGAAGGCTCTCTAAATGCTTCCGACAGATTCTAAAATTAACATGTGGAAAAGGATGTTAATCTAACTATCCATACCCCGTTTCAGCCTTGCATATCACGTTTAGTCTACAGCACTTGCACAAAAGGAATGGAAAGACAACTGAAATGATTTAGGGTGGGGTTGGTTTGTAGTGGGGGGTGGTTTTTTAGTTTGAATTGAAATGATGTATAAAATCTTTCACCCGTGTCTTCAGAAGGCTACAGTGGAGAAAAGCCGTAATGTATCCTTGAAGACGAAAAGGAAAGAAAAACTTACACATTGTCATGTAACATTTCAGCATTTAGAAACCAGAAACAGGTAAATGGAAAAAAGGATGAAGAATTATTTTCTTCTTGGACTACAGAAAGGAAAGATCACCAAAAGCAGCTTCTCTGTATGGCTCCAGTAAGCTGTTCTTACTGGGAGCGGGAAAACAAGAGCACTCAACTTTGTAATATGCATCTGGGTTTACTTGTAAGGTTTCATTATCCGGGTTCTTAAGCTACCTAGAAGACTAGAGATGCTCAAGAAGAGAATTCTTGTTTACACTGTTTTATTGGCTTTGGTAGTTTGCTCCATCACTACAGATCTACGTATTTAAATAAATATTATTTTATTCCTAAATTTTGTTCAGTACTAAGGTGGATACCAAGTAATTTAACAAACAAGATACTCTATGATCTCCCCTCTCTGATGATAGGACATAAGGGTACGGTAGGTTTAGATTGGAAGTAAGAAAGACATTTTGTTATGATAAGGGTAGTGAGACACTGGCACAGGTCACCCAGAGAAGTTGTGGATGATTCATCCCTGGAAGTGTTCAAGGTCAGGTTAGAGAGTGCTTTGACCAATCTGGTCTACTGGGAGGTGTCCCTGCCCATGGCAGAGAGTTGGACTAGATCTTCAAAGGCTTCTTTGAACCCAAACCATTCTATGATTCTACAACAGGTGTTTCCCCCCCCCCCAGTATTCTGGGTAACAGGCAGCTTTGGTGTTGCAAAGCTGAAGTTAATCTTAGAAGGAACCAAAGTTTGTGTTTCACCACTGTAGTGTCAGAATTTATGTGATCTTTTCCTCTTGACTTCCTTGAAAACACTTGTCAGAAGTATTTCATTCCTTATTTTAAAGGGGTGAAAAATGAGGTTAAGATTGTTTAACTTTTATCCCAAAGACTAACCTTAATACTGGAGCTTCATTTTATTTCAAAGTATGAAGTATTTATGACTCATTCCAATTTACATAAATTTTCTTATTTTATTATGAAAATGGCAATTCTCCTTTGCACAGACATATAGAACATGGTCTCTCTTATTATGTCAAGTTACATTTAATAGCCCTTAGCTGTAACTTGGGACTGTTATAAAATGTGCTCAAGATGAGTCATCTTCATTCATTTATTCTGCAATAGGAAGAATTCATGAATGAGTGATCTGCAATTATTCACTTCTACAAAGAGAGCCCATTCATAGATTTCAAACCTGGTTTTCTGAATCACTGTAATATAGCTGATTATTTCACTTTAACAGAAGAAGATTTCGGCTTAAGGAAAGTTTCCACAGAAGTCTCAGTGTATGTGAAAAGTTTCATAGATTTAAAGGAGCTCTTCTGAAAATAAACATTTTGGTCTAACACATGGACACACAGATATCTTCTTAGCAATCCAGCAAGAAAAAACAGTGTCTTTGGAAAGTAAGAGACTGACAAATGGTTTAAATTGAAGTTGCATCAAGAAAGGGTAGAAGTCATCATTATCAGACAAAACAGTAGGCAGTCAAAGGAAATATTTTATAAAACAAGAAAAATTGCTACTGCCACACCAAAGGACTCATTTGAAGCTGTATTTAAGTCAAAATACATGGAACACAAAAAACAACTGAGATCCAAGACTCCTAAATGCAGAAATATAAAGTAACCATACTTCTTATTTTACAGAAATATAAGTGTAAGACATCAATAATAAAATACACACTTGATTATAAAAGGAATGGGATTCAGCAAGGAGGAAAGGTCTCTGAACAGCCATTGCTCTTTTGCCAATTTTATTTCCTGATTTGAAATCTCTTAAGAACCTTTTTCACCCAGTCTTAATTGCTATGGAAGAGGCCCACATTAAGAAGCCATTTCTCGCTTATCATAGTTCCAGACCAGTCAAAGCTTTACATACGTGAGTTACATCAGCAAAGAGATGGTGAGTCAGTGCAGAGACTCTGGTACGCATGGGAGACATGCAGCATTTCCTTCAGAAGCTTAGCTCACGGAAAAATCAGTGTGCTTCACCATTAGTTGGTGCTTTAGCTTTTCATTACTTCCTTGATTCAAGTATAGCCCTAAAATAGTGACTTTATTCACATCTCTCCTTTCTCCTGAAGAGAGGCTGACTCTCCTTGTTTTCAGGTTGAGTTCTACTCTATGTATACAGTATCCAAAGTAAGGACAGTCCCCTTTACAAATAAAATAACAATGACAAGAGGAGCACAAAGATTAATGGAGCATCCCAACAGACAAGGATATGATACAAGAAAATACAATTAACATTATGGTTAGATTTATAAACATTCCACATGGACTTCAGCAGACAGTGCAATCTCAAGGTGAGCTGATCAGCAATAAAGCACAAGAGAGATCTAGATTCATCCAAGGAACAATGACTTACCAAATCAGCCAAACTATGGGATCTGCGTATCAGTACTTCTGTTTGGGATCCATCCAGAAGCAGCTCGTTATCTCTCAATCTCCATTCTTTCATTTTAGTGTTATACTTCATTTCAGTTTAAACACATGCCCATGCAACTTGCCTTGCAAAGAACCTGAATTTACATTTTAACATTTCCATCTTTGGTCTATGTGTAACATTCCACATTCTTATTATCCTTTGTAATCATAAATTACTTATCTTTTTCCTTGGATATCTTTTGGTTAAGTCTTTACTCCAATAAGAGAGCAAAATGGCAGCTAACAGATATGTTAAGTATAAATTAGAAAACAGACTTTGAAAAATAGGAAGACTTCATGCTCCTTAAAAAATTGTACTATGTTCAATACTGAAGTCCTTGTTATTTGTAGAATATTGAACATCCCACAAAATGTGAAGTAAATCAAGTTCTCAGAACTATTTAATTCTAAAAACTAAACACCAAAATCAAAGAGATATTTGTTTGGTAGTTACTTACCATTCTATCACAAATAAGTTTTGTGAATTCTACATGAAGCTTTACAAACTACCTTCTGGAACGGATAAGGGACTGTCTGTCATAAAGTATTAAGAGCACGTAATGAAAAATCTTTGCTTGTACTAATGCTTTTCCTTCAGATGGATTCTGAGTGTGGTACAAAATAAAAATGTTTTAATTGCAATATGCAATATATTTGTTGTACGTAACTATAGGTTTTTTTCTGTGGGCAACACATGCTGTGGTTCTGCAAAGTAGCATGCAGATACACATTTTTAACATATGTAATACCACCTCTTTTTACATAGAAAAAGTTAAATATGTATTCGTTGCAGAAACCTTCGAGTCAGCCACAAAAGAGTATAAAGATGGGTAAATATTTACAAGAAAAAAATGAGATTGGAAAAAAGTATTAGGAAACACTGTAACTAAATTAACTTCCCACTGATTGCATCTCCACTGAATTTTGGCCATCTTAATTTGCTCCGTGCCTTTTCGAAAATATGCATCTCTGTACACTTACACGGTTTCCTCCAGCCAGACTCATTAGATGTTTCTGCACCTTTAACTTTGATTTGACCTAATGAGTGAGTGCATTCAGCAAGCTTTCTTTCTTTAGAGCCAATGCAAGAGTCTTCTTGTAGCTGTAACTCATTTTGGGGACAGGTCATCCATGCTGTAGCCAAGTCAAGGTCAAACTACGTTTAAGATGTCGCGGCACAGAAAAAAGGACCTTCTATAGTGTAAACTATCTGAAATTGTTCACTTTATACAAATCCATGCACAGAAAAAAGGAAAGTAGTCATTCCTTTTAGTTGCGACACATACAATGAAAAAGGCCTAGCATCAATTACTAAGGTAATTTCTTCTTTAAGTCAGACAGACCCAAAAGGCCAAGGGGCAGAAAGATTGATTGGCACAGCACTCGTAAAACAGAAATGTCTCAGCAGTAGCAAGAATGGACCAGGAAAGCAACGTACATAAGATGATGAACAACAGATTCTGTTCTAAGATCACTGAATGTACAGATACAAAAAGACCTCTATGCCCTCTGTTTTACTACCAACTATAAGCCACATTTTCATGTCCTGGAAGGGCACGTCTTCCATTCTCCTGGAATGTCTGTATGACAGGAGGTTTGCAAAAGCTACAGAACCGATTTGAGATGTAGGTTCCTAGATTGCCACTTTTCAGGAAAGTTAAGACCATACCTAATCTTACATTTGGAGAGAGACAGGAACAATTGTCTAATACCTGCTAACACTCACTTTCATACTTAAAGCATGAGGAAATCAGCAGCTGAATGAAATCACAATAGTGAGCTGCCTACTCTGAATAGAAGAGGGACCAGGCAAGGATAAAAGCTGCACCATGAAAGGTTTAGAACCACATCTATAAAGATATGATCTTAATATTTTTGCCGTTTGTCACACACGCTTCCCTGCCTTCAAGATGATCATGCCAGAAAAGCATTAATTCATTCCCCCTCAACTAAGCCCATCTGATAAATCAAAATTAAAACCAAAAATGCAATGCATGCCATTCTCCTCAGTATTTTGTGCAACAGAAGAAAAATACATCTTATCTGTTCTTCAACTTAAATTGCAAGACAAAAATGACAAGACAAATGTTCCCTCAGACACAGCCAAGTAATTATTACACAGCTATATTTCAAATAAGCCCCACAGAACTGTAAGCTACAATACAGATCCTTTTGTAGCTCAAAGGAAGAATCAACCCTATGCAACCAGCACAAAGTTTTGAAAAATGGTGCTAACGGTCACATAAGCTTCAACGGTTGTCAATATAAACTTAATTACAATCCAAGGCCGTCTTTTAATCACTTATTTTGTAGACAAAGGACCTGCCTATGACACTGGAAATCAGACCTTCTGTCTGTTCTCAGATTGGGAAGAGGGAGGAAAGGAGCTGGAAAATACTTACTTCAGCTTCCTAGAACAGTATCTGTTGAAGCAGGGCCAACATCCAGAAAAAAAAAAGGTAGGATTCACTAGTTCAGCAGATAACAAGGAAAAAAAGTGACCCCACAGCCGAATCTGTGGATACTCTCTTATAATACATTAAAGAGTTATTCTAAACAGCAGCAATATCCGACTGCATGTTTCTTGCAGCTGCAGACAGGCTTAACCAGTAGCCATTTTCATTCAGAATAGAAAATAACATCCAAACCGACTATTGCATACGGGGATGCTATACTTACATGAAGCATTTGTATTTTGAAGGTGCACTTGCTAGAACTCAGAAAGGACACAATTTGGCCCCCAGAGATAGTGAAAAACTAATAGCAGGATAACAGACAGCTGCTGCTGGGATGGGCAAACACCCCCACATGATAGCGAAGAATAAAAAAAATATACTCAAACCAAATTAACAACTGCAGCTTTTAGCTTGAGGTCTGTGTAATAAATGAAGTTAGTCAAAAGTTGCTGCAACAGCACATCGCTGTTTACTTTGTAAACTGAAAACGTCCCCCCCTGCTTTCCGTCCCCAACAAATTTCATCTACTCTAATATATGAAAAAGTACTCTATAGCAGTGAAATCTAAATCAAATGATCTTTTACACCTAATCATTCTGGTTTTTAAACTGTTCTTGTATTTAAAATAATTTCTGTCAGTCTTTCACTTTCAACACCACAAACTGTGTTCTATTTATCCTGTTGCAGACTCAGGAAATATTAAAATAAATTTATCATCTTTACCTGTAATGCACTGAAACTGTCCATCTTCTCTTCTTATTGTAAATGCTTCCCCTGGATTAACTTGCACAAGAATAACCTTAAAGATAAAAGAGTGTTTACAACCATTACACAGGTATATGTTACAGTAGTCTGGTAAAAAAAAAAAAAAAAAGTTTTTCTTTACTGGGAAAAAACAACTTTTGTTTCTGGTTAGTAAATAAATTATTTCTCACTTCACACTGCTTCCTGCCTTCATCCGACAAAGGAAAAAAGAGATAAGACCAAGAACAAGTACAGATATGTTTAAACAAACATTTTTCAAAGAACCAAGAGTAACAACTCTGTAGAACAGTACCTGTACAAATTTTTTCTTGATTGTTTAGTATACTAAAAGTTGTATGTACATCTTAAATTATTTCAACAAATTACATTAACTTCAACATTAATCAAACTATTACATAAAGTTTCTGAAGGAAGCCTAGAATTCCCAGTGTTTGAGGTTTCATCATAACCACTTGGCAAACAGTATTCAACATAAGGGAAGTATTGTGTCGTTTCCTTCTTTGCATGATCCAAGCATGTTTGTATATTCATTAATAATAAAACACTGTTAGAAGTCATGACAAAGTAAGTGGACCAGATGCACAGCATGAAACAATATGTAGAGTTTTATTTGTGGAAAGATGTTTATCCTGGTTCTGTAGACCCAAGAAATGCAGAATTGATAGCAAAGCACAGTTATCAGCCAAAATAAACAGAGGAAGTCCGACATGCACTAAAGCAGAAGCCTGTTACCATTTCAGACTTCTATATTTTGATTTGGAACCTGTCTTTCTGTGAGATAAAGAGTTTGTAACCATGAAGAACTGAGCTAAAATTATGAACAAAGGAAAAAACAGAATGGCAGGTGCATTTCTTAATTTCCTTTCTGGACACATCTTTCTTCAGCCTTGCTCGTACATGTCTAAGTGGAGTGTATGTCCTCCTCCTGCTGTGAATCAGAGAGAAACCAGCCTTTATATACATAACTCTTCAATATTATGGGCAAAAATGTACTGTGTTAAATTGGTAAAAGAAAATAAAATCAGTCTTGTTTACAAAAAAAGAAAACAGGAAGCTTTAGTATTCCTAAAATGAATAGCACTCAAAGGAAAGGAATGGGTGAGCAAAAGGCAGAACTCACACAAATTCCTCCCCTCTGGTAAAGCAACTTTACAAATAATGAAAATATGGGAAGTTCTATCCTAACATAGCTGCAACTTTGATGAGATTTAATGGATATTCACATTTTCAAACTTGGGCCAAATGATTCAATACTAATTTAGCTCAGTTTTGAGCATGCATTTCAAAAAATACTATTTTAAGCTGTTTCTTGTGGTACAGTGCTGTTACTGGAGAAAGATGTCTCCAGAGCTTTAGCTTCTTTGATAAAAAAAAAAAAAAAAAACAGTGAATTATAATCACTATTTACATTTTATCATGCCAATAAATTTTCCAGATATTCCGAAGTAATTCAAGAAGTTTCAAAAACCGCTGGCTTCAGAAGTCTTTGTGTTGGGACAGTGTGTGTCAATGAGACCAGCACTGGTTGCTGAACCTGCCTTATTACTGCTGAACCCCAACAGAGTAATCAATGCTTTGAGACGGACTTTCTTGAGACTTACTCACCACTTTAGTAGATGCAGTATGAAATAAGAAAAAATAAAGCTATGCACACAGAGAGACACTGGTACATTTCTTGTTAGAAGAAATATTACCAAAGACATACCATCATTCACAAGGATTCGCTCTTAGCCAGTAAAAGTCTGTTGAACATAAATCAAAGATGCGAGAAACTGTCTCTAAAGGAAAAGGTAACATGGATATTTCACAACATCACGTGTTTGGCAAATAAAATCTAAAGGTTATTTAGTATTTATAATTCTTTCATCTCATTCTAGGTGGCTTTGTACAGGCTTACACATCTCATTATCCAACATCCTATTTCATGAACCCTGACATCAGTACTTACGAAAAAAACCCAAGGCTGTCGTCTTTCATACCAAATATTTTAGACCTTGATCTCCTTCCTATTCTGGGCAAAACATTCATGTTGGCTGAAGCAAGAGAAAAGCTTTTGAAAAATCTGATGGTTTGGCCTCTCTTCTCATGCCTCAATCTTTTTGTGACAACTCCTGTTGCTTTCTTGGTGTCTAAAGCTCTGCCACCCAAAAGCTAACAACATTATTCTTCCAGATTTCCACTGCCTGCTCCTCTAAGATAATTATGATAATCTGAAAAAACTAATTTGTGATGTGTCAATCTCTGTGGGAGGCATGCTTCAGCCACATTTCACATGCCATTTCTCTTTCTGTATCAACAAAATATTAATTAAGGACTTCAAAAGCTTAACAAAATAATGTGAACTTAAGACACTGAGGCCTTGATATAAGCTCTAGAATCCTACAAGCACTTTTAAAGCATGACCAACTATAATAGAACCTAATAAAATTTAAAAGTGTAATTTCTCAATGCTAACAACTTCGATTCAACATGTTTTTCATCCAAGCTCAAAAAAAATGTTAAGGCAGTGCTATTGAGAAATAGAAGTCTTAGGTCAACAACTAGATTTGTGTCATTTTCACTGGAACTATAGATTGTTTCCTTTAAACAGTTATTTAATGATGATCCACATGGCCTCAATACATTTCCTGATGAAAAACAGTAGAAAATCACTTTTCAGAAAATAGCACACAAGTTGACAGTACAAGACTGTAGCTATTTAATTTTCCTAAAAACAGTTCTTGCACAAATAAAACAAAATTAACAGCACATATGACTAAAGTCTGAAATACCAAAACCACAGTTGCCAGAGACTGTCAGTTTTAACTCTGAAATTTCATACTGTTCAATGGTACTTAATTTATTCTACGGAAGATACTTTAGATGATAAACCTAAATCAAATGAACAACATACTAAGCTTTGTAGTAGTTTAATTAAATAGGTATGGATTACAGAGCTTTCTTCTTAACGCAGTATTAAAAGCAAAATCCATCCTAAAAATATAGAAAGGCACTGCAGAAAGGAACAGTGATTCATTAAACCCCCATCTTTGCATGGAATACTTGACATTTTCCCTATCTTAGAACTTTTACTTCACTGCCCATTCACTGTCCATTCAAGACACATAGCCCAAATTGGTAAGACAAGCTTAGTAACAAAACTCAATCATGCTACATATTAGAAAGTTGAATAAGTTTTTCCTGAAATTGCTGTTTAAACTCAGGCAGCTGCTGAAGCCAAATAAGAATGTAAGAAATATCCCTACGTTCTGGGTCAGCAGTCCAGGTCAGCAGTTCGTCTAGCCCGGTACTTTGTCTCTAATATATCACTTGGAGATGCTATTCAGGGACAGCAAGTGAGTTGGGCTACTTCTTGCAGTCCATCAATTCACCTAAACTCTTTGAGTTCACTTACACTTCGAACTGCCTCCACAACCTCTTATAGCAGAAATTCCTGAAGTTCGCCTTCTAGTCATTTAAAAAACATCTCCCACTAGTCAAATGTCCCCTAGTTCCTGTGCTATGGGATTTGGTGAACAACAGTTCTGAGTAAGTTTCATGCACCTCTTTAATTATATTTTAAGCCTGAGCAATTTCACTCTCTAAGGAGTCCTAATATTTCTAATTTCTCCTAGGAGAGCTGCTTCATCCACTTGACCACATCAGTATTAGCAAAGCAAGCAGTGCTCAGGGAACATCACCTGGGATATTACACTAGTCCTGAGCATAACACAAGCCAATGCCAAGGAGCAGTCTTCTCCCAGACAATACTGGAAACTATTCTGGAGACCAGTGTTAACAGGCAGGCTGCACACAGACACTCTTTCTATAGGAAAACACAGTTTACTACAGCAGACTTTTTCCATTATGCTCAGCTTCAGTCTATAGGAACATGCTTGAGCACACTTAAATTACTAGTATATAAATGCTGCCCAACAGCAGTCTCAAGAAACATTACAACATTTTGCCTTTTTGAATGACTAGTTAATGGACACCCTCTTAATTAGCTTTGAAAATCTATTCCTCACCTGAACCATAATTTGAGCTGGTCTTATGTGACAAAACCAGTTTTAAAATACAACAATTTCTATATAAAACTACTTTATAATATTTCTGTCGGAAAAATTCCAAATTAAAATATAATTTTATTGTAGCCCAAGTAGTAAAACCATATCCTATGGAGACAAGCTACATTGACTTTAACATGCTGCTACTATTGTGAAGTTACTATCCCTATTAATTTCACCTGAAAATCTCATATATGATTTCGCTTTAGTGCATCAGTGTGAGCAGGATAAGAAAGTGTTCTGATTTTGCATCTGAAGAATCACAGACAGTACGAACATTCAAAGAGAAGAACGCCCAGTCTTTGTTATTTCTATTCAGTGAACTCTTAACTATCAGGGAGAGAAACTACATGATGTTTCTGCAGACTCAACCAGCAAAGGAGCTGAATGTCTTTTCAAGTCTTATAGTCTATTTCTAACACTGAAGAAAAGAAATTTGATGAAAATGGCTGGAGTCGGGGGAAAAAAAAATTCTAAGACTAAGAATACAAACAACAGAGGGTGGAAGGGAAATCGGTGTAAGACAGAGTTGCAGTCACTGAGGAGGACTGCTCCAAAAAAGGGGAAGACTTAATGTCAAACGTTAACACTCATCTCCAGAAAGGTATCTAGAAGTAGCTTTTATCAGCGCAGAACAGAGGTTGCAGAAGACAAAATAAGATTCCTAAAGGTACTTTGCCCCACCAATGTCTTTTAAAGGCAGAATGGCAACAATACAAACATAGCTGCCTTGTCTTAATGGATACAGAATACTTTAAGCAGTCACATTTTGCTTGTGCCAGACAAATATGCAGGTTAACGTACGATGTATAATACAGGCTAATATGTAGCACCAGTGAGAGACAGAAAGGAATTTAAAATATGGAGCTAGTTAATCCTGCTTTGAATATGTTTGTATTCACACTAATTAAGGCCAAAAAGCCCATTAACTACACTGAAATAACTACCAACGACCCCTCCTTCTGTCACTATGATCCTCACTTCCATCCTACTTACAGAAGTGATACATTAGTAGATTGTCAGGTTTCAAGATAATTTCAGCTAGCTGACAGGAAAGAAAGGCAGCATCAAACTTGTGTCGTCACAGATGGATATTTACATTACAACATGCCAGGAAAAGTTTTCCCAATGCTCTCAGCTGCACAAAAAATTATGATAAACTATAAATAGGCTGGCACAATAAATGGCTGTTCTCCATCAGGTGGTTTGTAAGCAAGACCAAAATAAAACCTACGGATATTACTGTGAAGTAGCAATACCAAAATGCTCAAAGGCTAAAGAACAAGGCTCCCACTCCAAATACACACATATGTGGAACAAGACCATCAGCCAATAACTAGTGCCTCAGAAATGTTTTGCCACTTCCATCAAATAAATATATATAGTGGATCTGTAAGGCAACAGAGATTTTATTTGAAAAAGTTACACATACAAAATATTATTAGTATTATATCATATATACAGAGACAATATTTTTAATTTATTGTTTAGGTTCTAGAAGCTGAAATTTAGTCTGAAGTCAAAAAACCCCCACCCAAACAACAAATTATTAGATCTATACGAGGTGATCTTTTGCATTGGCACAAACCAAAACAAACCCAGAATTAAGCCCATTGCTACCCTTCTCCTCCACCCTGCTCCATAAAGGTACGAAGACCTACCCAATTTGGGGAAAATTTTGCAGATCAGACTTGAATAAGGTTTGTGGAATGGAGTTTAGCTTACCCTTATCACATATGGATGATCCAAGCATTATGATTTGAAAGCAGCAGTTTACATAATACCTGTATTTCTAAAAGGACAAGACTGACTGAAATGTAGTTTCTAACACTTCTAAGCCAACACAAATAGCAAGAGATTCAGTTCAGATCAAGTAACACTTTGCTTACAAGTTTGGTACTCACAACCACGTTTTCAAGTCTTTTGTTGCAGGTAACAAATTGCATTGCCCAAATAAATGCTTTTATACCTAAAAGCTTCTCCATCTGTAGAAAAACTTGTCAGCTAATGAAAACATATCAAGTTTTTAAAAAATTCAGTTTTCCTAATGCCTATGGGTTTATTTCTAACCAGCAGAGTCTTAGCTAAAAGACCAAAGCTATCATTCCAGAGTTACTCGGATACAAGAGAAATATTTTTGTATTTGCATTAAAGAAAAATCTACAGACATCAAGGTCTCTCTGCCTCTCCGAAATATCTTCACTTCCAAACACATCTTCAGTATCAAGGACTATCACCCTTCTGAAGGGGAGAAGAAAAAGGTTACATTTTTAAATCCTGACTGAGGTTAAAGAAACTAAAATACATTAAATACTTTGTGCCATGTATGAAGTTGTGGGATAAGCCCACGTGATAACTGGCACTCTGCTCTCTCCGCAGGCTAGCACTGTCTACTGCCACAAAGGCAAGAAAACCAAAGGAACCAGATTGAATTTCAGTGTAAAGGGATATTTGGAATCCTTCCCTCTCCCCAGCCACCCCCCAACTCCCACCGAAGGCAAAAGGAACTGAATGAGTTACTTGATATGTTCCTCTAAAAGACGTTAGTTATGCTACATGAATTTACATATTTTTCCAGAATGAGTGAAATCCAGGACAAATTTTCCAACCAAGATAAAAGCCTCTGAATACATGTAAGAAGAATGCTAACTGAACTACCACTAAATATATAATTTAAAAACAACAACAAGAAAACAACAACAAAAAACAAAAAACCCAAGAAAACACAGCCAAGCAATCTTTTAGCAGCAAACTCAATCCATAGTCTGGTACACCGAAAAATGTGGGGAAGAAAGAAGGCAAGGAGAAAGTGGGGGGAGAAAGCTAGAATATATTACATTAATTTTATCCATTGCTAAAATCATATGTAATATGAAGAAATAAGATTATGTTAATTACAACTGTGGTTGAAATATGCTTAAATGAAATAACAGTAAGAGACTGTTCCTGTACAACAAGAGAGACTACAAACTGGAGCAATACAATGCTATCGGAAAGCACAGTTCTGTTTTTCTGTCACTCTGGATCATCTGGGGGGGACGTGTGTTTTTTGGGGCTGTAGGGCATTTTGGTTTTGTTTGGTTTTTTCCTCTAGTAAGTCTTGCTAGGAACTAAGAGGGTAAAGTGTTCCAAAACATTTCCCTGAACCCTGAAATCATAATTTAAAGAGAATCAAATCACAACCCACTTCTACACTAGCAGAAACAGTACTCTTTTCCGAGATGTTTTAATAGGAAAGAGGCGAGAGCTTCAGGATTGGGGTTTTGTTTTGTTTCTTATTAATCTCAAAACACCTGTATTTAGCATTATATTGTTATAGATGCTGAGTCAGTAGCAAATGATTGTCAGCAAAAATCACAAATAATGGAAAGACTCCACCAAAATCGTATTTCTAAATGTACTACTAATATACACCAACATAAAAAAAAAAAAGAGACAGACAGCAGTGGTTTGTCTAAAAATACTGCAACTGAAATCAGCTCAGCAGTACTGATGAGAAGTATTTTTAGCCAAAAGGACAGAAGTAAATTCATTTTTGAACATTTAACAGATTTAGGAAAACACTGTAGCTAATGCTTTTGGCCATTCTGACTTGAAAAAAAATCTTTAAACCACTCAACCTGTTAAGAGCAGGGTATAGCGAAGCCCTTTGTAAGATGTACACTGTATCTTTAACAGTCTGTCTGCAACAAGATTAAAAAAGGGTGTATTTCTGGAAAGGGGTGAATATAATACAACACAACTTCCAGGCAGAGCCACATTTATGCTCTGTCATTAGGGCACATATTCAGAACAATTACATTTTTCTTCACTAAAAGCTCCAATCAAGATGTTAATTAGTGACATGCTTTATCTCGTAACCCATCTCAAAAGCCTTAGCACTTTGACTTACTGTTGCTCGCATCCTTTTATTTCTCTCATTCAACTGGTGCTACCACAGTGATAAAGGATGAAGGAAGATTCAACAGGCACCACTCCGACTGCTCCAATCTGTTCCATTCACTTAATACTGAGGTAATCTTCCGCGATGTGCTGGGCACTGCCTCTCCCTCCTTTTAACAGGGCACCTTAACCTAAACGCCAGGCAGGAGGATCTCCCTTTACTTTCCTCTGTAGCTGTGCATCCACAAAGCATGTGGTGGCAGGATGTAAAAGGTAGGATCAATTAACAATATAGTCAGCAATACCTACCTCAAGCCTTCCTTCCTATCAAATTAGCCAACGTACAGTGAGCTTCCTGCTGTACACGAATGTATCACGTCACCATAGCAACTAAATCAACAAATAGCTGCTGCAGCATCTGCTTCTGGATCATCTAACGTCAGTCAACAGAAGGTTCGGGTTTAAGAGAACAAAGCTTCCAAATATATGCCATTTTATAACTGCATTTTTAATTTAGCCTCCCGATTCCCAGACAGGATACACAAGCTCAAAACAAACCAACTTCTGACTTTATACTTGAATCTATGATGCAGCTCATGACTTCAGCTTGCAAATAAGCCAGAAAGGAGGGAGGGAAAGAAAAAAAACCCACAACCTCAACACCAGGAATAAAAAAGATAAAGCAAAGAAATAATCAACTGCATTCTACAGAGCTTTTCCTTAAATTCTGTGTTACTCTATACTGTGTATCTCTTAGGTACATTTAGAGTCATGGAAAGACAGAAGTGCGTTTCCCAAATTTTCTGTAAAATTTACATCTATCTGCCCTAAGTAATAAGAAATACCTTTTATTCAATATTAACATTTAAGAGATTTCAGACAGCTGACAAAGATGGTTTCCCTCTATTAGTCTCCACTAAGAAAACTGAAGCAAAAGCGTCCAGTATCAGTTTCTGACAATCTCACATCTCTGGTCTTCACTCCCAACCCATAGCAGGGGTCCACTGGCATACCCTCACCTGTGGAAAGTTGACTATGTAGGGCAAAACATGCATCCCTCCCTTCTTGGGATAAATTACTTCAAATATGACATACCCATCAGACAAAATAAATGAAACTGTGTTGTAACAGCTTCGTATCTGGAATGTGACAACATGAGATTACTGATTAAAGGTTGCCTGAAGCAAAAAAGAATTAGTACCTTTGAAGACATTACTATCCAAGTAGTAAGTGTACATACACACTTGTACACAAAAGGACTCAATGAAAAAAAAGTAACTTTCCACTGTTTTAACTTCAACTCACAGTCCTAAAATTTGATAAGCATGAAATTGTTTACCATGCAAAAGCTTCATAGGCTCAAGGTAGCAGTTATTCATATATATTAACATATGAATGTTCATATATTCATATCATTTTATTACTGAAAACACTTAGTTTTCAAAGCAGCCATTTTTCCATCTACGTACAGCTTTGTTACAAGGGAAATCATTACCTCTAGGTCATGTCCACAGACTGTGCTCTAGTGAACAGGGAAGGGCAGACACAGACTTGCTGTTTGTCACCTCACCTATGCCAGAGTTTCCCTGTTTGTAGAACTAGTACAACAGCATTTGCACATCCCTGAAAGCTACTGATTAAAGACCACTGCAAGACTTGAGCGTTGTTATTCATTTCACAATCAAACCCACTAAACATTTAGAAAACAGATTAAATGGAAAAATGAAAAAGATCAATGTACCAGGTATTACACAGAGCATAAGATTATTAATAGGAACAGCTGACACATCAGTAAGAAAAACTAAATGAAAACTGTGTCTTAAGCCTTTGGCAGTTTAAATCAATTTAAGAATTTAATGGATGTGAAGAATGTTGTTTCCACCTAATTCTCTTTTTAAATTATCTTCCTTAAGATTTTTATAACTCCATCTTCTTTCAGACTTCCTAAAGACTTCTTCCCTCTCCATTTATGTTGGCTACTAACCAACAAAGAGTTCTGAAAACTTTAGGTTGAGCCGTGCACAATACCATGCCAGTTCATAAAAGATTAAGTACACAATCTTTCTACGGTATCTATAACGAGAAGCAATGTTAGAATTTTCTTTCTTGCCTTAAATTATCATATTTTTTTCACTATGAATGATAGAAGAAAACAGGCTTCTCACTGTTATTTGTAAGCGTCCTATAGACATTGATCTTTGTCACACTGATCTTTAACAAAATGCAATTAAACACTAAAGTTGTAAAAGTTTCTGTTATCCCCCAAATTTACCTGGGCAAACTCCTATTTGCAGGTTTCCCACAATTACACAATTTCTCTACTCTATCATCTGCCAATACTGACTGATAATCTAGAAGGATCTAACTGCTATGTATATGAAGACTAACACTTTCCTAATGAAGAAGAGGAAAGATCCAGCTAATAAAGGTCATAAATAAATCTTTGTTTTTAGGACTATGCATGAAAACCACACAGAATTAAGCAAATACTACATAATATGTTGCAGTAACAGTTTACATGTTTGGGATTTTGAAAAAACAAATGCAATTCAAACCATTTCAGTTTAGACAAGTAGTAGCACCATATCCTGAATAAAGCGAGAGATAATCCATCTTTTCAGTGACATGTTCCTAAGGCCTATGTATATTTTCGGGAAAGTAAGCAACTCTGCATCATTTTTCTAAACGGCAGCTGACAGATAATAAAATCAGCAAACATTTAATCTTTAACCACAGCTACAAGATACTGTCAGCACCACTGAATGCACTAAGACAACAGAATATCCAACAGGGAGGTGGGAAAGATGACTTCTGTTCACTGCTATTGATATTCAAAAGCTACACATTTCAAGAAGCTTTCATGGCTTTTTGTAGAAATGCATGTTGGAAAGATCTGAGAATTGTTGAGGTTTTTTTTTATTTTAGCAAATAAATTGATTTTTATAAATAGAAAGGTTTGGTTTTTTTTTAAATCCTTCCTATACTCACGTTCCCCCCTTCTCTTCACGTGAAAGATATCAGTAGAAAGCTGATAACACGTGGGGGCAGGTAAAGAAAAAGTTTTGGAGCTTTGTTTTGTAGAAATACAAAGTTTTCAGAAAAGAATCAGTAAAAGACAAATGTTAAAATCTGCATCTAATGTCACTGCTAAATGTTCAAGACTTACCAGCGTCCACATCTGACAGCATCAGTGTATTTTCCATAAGTGTGTCTGTCTCATTCTTTACTGAAGAAAAATTTTGATCTACTTGTTTCTGCTTTCTCTTCTCTTCTGCATTCTCAGTTCTCACAGCTTGGCTCAGCAAGGTTCTATTTGTCTCACTGACAGCAAACCCAATCTGTTTCATTAGCGTTGACATAGTCTGTGGCCAGCAGATAGTACTAACAGAACATTTGCTACTTAAAATAATCCCACTACCGTATCTTTAAGATAGTGAAAGTATAAACATAAGGCTAACAGAAGTGTTTCAAAGAATCTGGATAACGCAACAGATGAACATTTGTGCTTCAACTGTGCTTCAAAACTTAAGCTAATCCTGGTTAACAGGGAATTAAAAGGAAGCCGTGTTAGGGGCAGTCACTGAACTCTGGAACTTTCCGAGGCATCTGGTCCTTGGCAGTGGTTATACACATCAAACTATAAATAAGAACTGGAAGACTTCATCCAGATTACTCTCATTTCGTGATCACTTGTTGTTTGAAGTCCAGAGGAGTTCAGCTTTACAATCCTAAGCAAAATTGGCTGAGAGAAGAGCCTGTACTGCACAGCAAAGTGCCAGCAAGGGCTAAGCTTTCAGCTACTACTTTGCATCAGCCAGTCCCCTCAGTAAGGGCTTTCCTTGACCAATCTGCATATCTGTAACAGTCCAAAACAAAACCAGGACTAAAACTTTCATTTAAGTTGTATCTAGATGCACTGAAAGGTAGAAGACTGTCAATTTAATTTTGGAAAGCTAAGTAATGTAACAAAGGTTGTATGAAGTGCAAGTTACAACTAAAACAACCCCAAGCCCACAGTTCCTTCATGTGCTACTAAACGCTGAGAGAATCAAAAACCTTATTTCTAAAAAAATAATAATAATAAAAAAATCTAAGTGCTGTAAAGTGCTACATGTGGCACTTTTCAAAGAAAGCCAGCCATTTTGAAAATTTTTAATTTGGTTCAGAACATGTTTTTAGATATTATATTTAAAATAAATAAAACAATCTTCTCTTCCTGTAATAATCCTGTCTTCTTCAGAACACTTGTGGAATCAAAACACCTGCAAGGGTGTTTCAATTGAGCATCAAAACTGAAGACTCTTTCCAGCTGTACTTCAACTGTATGTACTTTACAATTCCCACGCTTTAGCTGCAAGCCGTACCAGCAGTTACCATGTAAAACACTTTAGGTTAAATAGGTATTATTTGGTGTTTCCCTAAGCAAACGAACAAAACAAAAAAACCTGAATAAACCCCCCCCCAAAAACAACCACCAAAAAACCCAAACCCCAACTTCCAAGGACTGCCTACTTCCAGTTTCCAAATGTATTGTGAAGATCTTATTAGTGAAAAGACGGGAGGAGTTAGCTTGTTGGCCTAGCACACACTTGAAAGAAGCTGAACAGCTGTGCAATTGTTCAAGAGGTTTGCTAGCATTTTCTTTCCTACCTACTGATAAACAAACAAACAAAAAAATCTTACAAACATTACGAAAACCAGCCAAAATGAATGAAGTGAGGTGGACAGCTAACAGATTTGCTAATGATGACGCAAGTCAACAGCACTTTACTTAGAAGCATTTATTTGTCAGTTATATCTGGATATGTCTGCAAGTGTGTGCAAGCAGTTAGGCACTCACTAAGTAACAATCTACAACATTACAAAGTAGCCATGAGCAACCTTTGGCCGAATAGCTGAATACATTATTTCAGAAAGCTCATAAAGCTGCAATTGATTCTCCCTCTGCAGGCTGAGGCACAGCCCTTTCAGCCCTTCTCCTGACTTCCTTCACCCTCCTGAAGCAAAAGAGGACCCAGCACGCAGGACAGAAACTCTATTTCTCTCCCCTACAACCAGTAAGTGCCAGGGACAGCACTTCCCTGAGCTCAGCTGAACTCACCCTGGCTGTGCAGTATTCTGTAATTTATATACTTGTTTCAAGGGCTGGAGTGACAGGTGAGAGAAAAAAGGTACCACATTCTCGTGTCTTTTTTTAAACCTGCTGAAAAACAACTCAAATCCCAATTTGTAATAAATATCCTTTAAAAACAATCCCCTTCCTGTAGGGCAATTGTAACAATTAAGAGAAAAATATAAGCAAGTTGAAATTGAATTTAGACATTTAGTTTCTGAACAGTTTGGAAGATTTAAGAAATGTATAAGCCATTGGTTTAGAAAGTATATGGACTATAAGAAAATGTTATATTTCCCAACATTGCTTCTGACAGCTCAGATTCCTGTTTGGTGATATAGCAAGTTAAAAGTCCATGATACTTCATACTGATGGATGTGCCTTTAACATTTCTACCTTAAATAAAGCACAAAAGGAAGTGGCAAAGAACTGAATTCTCTAGTTATCCAAAATAGCATTTCTTTTAACAAAACAAAAAATAAAATTGGAATTTCAGTAGCACTTCTAAAGTAGTTC
>VXBW01004165.1:459084-505703 GCA_013400375.1 Thinocorus orbignyianus
CAGACCCCTCACCAGTTTCGTTGCCCTTCTCTGAATCCAGCTCCAGCACCTCAACGTCTTTTTTGCAGTAAGGGGTCCAAAACCAGACATTGTACTCGAGATGGGGCCTCACCAGTGACTAGGACAGGAACACCTGAAGATGGGGGGAATAAACAAAACTGAGCCGGACTCTTCTCAGCAGTGCCTAGTGAAAGGGCAATGGATCACAGGCACAAACATAAAAAAAGAAATTCCACTAAAATATAAGAGATTTCACTGTGAGGGTGAGTTGAATATTAGGGAACAGACTTCCAGAGAGGCTGTGGAATCCCTTATCCCTAGAGATACACAAAAGCCACCACAGTCCTGGATGGCTGTAGTTGACTCTTCTTTGAGAGGGGGAAAACAGGCCCGCCTCACCTCCAGAAGCTCCTTCCAACCTGAGAATTTCTATTATATTATCAGTAAGATTTTTTTTAAAACAACAGTAGAAAAAGAATATTCACAATTGAGTGAAGAAAAGAAACAACAGTGGTATGTTTAACTTTGCATAGGCATGGTTATACTTTTGTTTGTAAGGCTTTAAAATTGAACTTTTCAAGGCAGAACATGTAAGGAAACAACAACAGTTCTCTTGCGTTTTACAGATTACTGTTTTAAAAGTTTTGAGAGAAGAACTAGAAGAAAAAGCAACTTCAGATATTGGTTTTTTCCCTTTTTCTGGAATGCATTGTGAATACATTCATTAAAAAAGATTTATCAGTTCTTTCTCTGTATTTAAGCTTTGCCTATACTGTGAAGATCTTGCAGCAGCCCAAACCTTACCTATCAACCAATCCACTCTCCATCTTATTTTAGAGTGTTTTTCTGTGTTTTTATCCTACAAATTAATTCCTTGTTATGATAAATAAATATATGTTTCTTCTGCATAAAGATCAAGCATGAAAATGGCAGACTTTAAGAGACTTCTCTAGATCAAGTGCAGTCTCTTGCTATCACAGGCAGTGATCTCTCAATCCAGTCAGACACCTCAATCCATTTAACTGAATTTTTCATTCCTTTTCTCCCATTGGAAATCACTCCAGAACTGTGCATATCTGGGGCTTAGAATACTCTCCCCCTAGGTTAAAGATATTGGAGACAAGTGTTTTGTCAACACTTCTTCCTCACCAGAGCTGACCCTGAAGTGTTCCGAAATCATAAGTTTTTTGATCATTTTGATTAGTTTTGCCTGAAAATAATAAAACTGGGCAGACACTAACATACAAAAGCATGTCCCACCATTCCAGATACCCAGTTGTAAACAAGCATCAGTCTAGTCACCATAAAGTTGGTAACGTGTTGTAATTGAGCTAATAAGCTCCACCATTGAGGAAGGTTTATTAATCTTAAAAACATCATGAGATAATGTAAATATATAGCTTCCAAATTAAGACTCAAGCATGGCTGGGCAGCTTTGCAGCTGCTTGGTCCCATCCTTTTATCACCATGCTCTTTCAGAAGACAGATGTTCTGCTTCATAGTCCTTACAAATCTCTTTTCTGCATCAGTTCTATACTTTTCACCTCCATCTCTAAAACACATGCATAACCAAGGCTGCACAAAAGCATTTCAAGTATTCCAGGTATACAATTCCAATATTATTTCCATGGTAAGAAGACTTACTATCTTTCACAGTGTTAATGATGCTGTTGGAAAAAAAAAAAAAATAAAAATTGAAGTTTCCTTACCTGTTGTGCTCCATCCCCACTAACAATAGGGGAAGTTAGAAGAGGGATTTCACTACTTATAATCGAAGTGGTATCCAGTAATGGTGGATGTTCTGCCATCATTGATGGTACACTAATTTACAAGATCACCTGCAACGAAAAAAAAGTTACTCAAATGGTTAAACTATTTAAGTATTTCTAAACAGTCACCCTTAAAAAACAGTCTCACTATAAAAAAAAAATAAATTATTAGACACCTTTAGATAGTATGTTTCCACAACATTCCAGCAATCTCATAAACATCGTAAGATGTGTTTTGCCAGCTAGTATAAACCTTATGTACAGAGCAGGTAGGTTCAGACCCCCTCTAGCGGCTGACCTTAGAAGACGATACATCACAGCCTTGGAGCCAGCAAACCTGAATTTTTTCACTGGTTATAAACCAACATTATTTTTTTAATTTTGACTGGTACTTCTGAAAAAAATGTCTACTAGAGAAAAAAAAAACGAGAAAAAAGCACAGCTTCCTTAGAAGTTACACATATAGTACTCTTGTTTATATGAAACTGGTAAAAAACTGAGATCTATGAACAGGGATACTTTCTTCCCTCCTAACCCCCCACTTTTTCTACTATTTTAACAAATTAGACACTTATTTTAGGAACAACTAGTTACTAGGAAATGTTCAAGTGAGACACATATAAATAAAAACAATCACCTGTACAGTCTGACGTATCTTTAAAAATGTACTAGGATCAAGAATTAAAGTTGTGTCATTTTGATAACCTGTTGCTCTTTAGTAGCTTTACCAGCAACTAAAACTTGGGGGATGGGGGAAAGAGGCAATGCATGTACACAAAACTATAATCCTCATAACTATACTATGAAAAAGCTCTCATTAGCACACACACTGTAAAGTTACATGATGACAAGGAAAAAAAGTCACCCAGGCAAGGGGCCCACGAAAACAGTGATCTACTTCAACTCTGATGAGCGTCAAGTAACAGCATAACAGAAAGCAAGACTGAGCTGAGGGTTCCTTTCAATTATATTAACAAGTCATAAGTAATGTGCTTTCTGCTATGTTATGTGTTAGTGCTATATGAAGACTGGATGGAAGAATTAAGAACAGAAAACCTGAAGGTTATCACTCTTCCAAGCCAGAAAGTCACATTGCAAGTCTAACAAGCTGCTTTTGGAACTGTATTTCGTTAAAACAAACAAACAAAAAAACCACTAAGGTGGTTTAGTGTACTGGTCTTAACTCTATCCCAGCCAGACTCAGTACACTTAGCTTAGCTCTTAGGAGAAGAAAAAAATGAATAATTAGATCAACAAGAATTGAGAAATCAATATTTCTTAATGAAACAAAAAAAACAGATGGAAGGAATTCACTAGAGGTGAATGCTACATTCAGGTTTCCCACAAGTTAATTACATTTTGCATTTGAACACCGTGCTTAACATCAATCATAGACATAAAGATTAAGCTGAGAATAAGCTTGTACAGTATTTCTGCAGCAGAACTGCCTCTCTCTTAGCCAGTACTTACAGCAGGCTAGTGAAAATAAGTGGGCAAAATTTTAGTTACACAGCCTGACAGTCAGTAATGTTACAGGTTTTTAAAGTTGTCTTGATAATATCTAGCTAATGAAACTACAAATACTTTTAAACTTGTAATATAGATGTACTGTCTGCTCATAAGCAGAGATGCTTACTAGTTACAGCATATAAAACTTAACTTTAAGTGAAGAGACATCAGATAAAATTCAGAGACTGATAAAGTCAGCTTAATGACAGACTTCAGCACCAAGTTCTAGATATGATGTTTGGTTAATTTGAAGAGATTATGTTACAGGTTACTACTCAGAAGTGTTCTCCAAAGCTATCTCCATCCCACTCAACTGACTGTTTTAACGGTTTGCTCCTTTAAGGCAGATGTTGTTCTATGTCTGCTGTGGGGTGAAATCTGTAATACAGGGCTGTCAGTACAAGACGACTCACCCAGAACAAAAACTTCACATTTTCTAGAAAAATGCATTAACAAAGCACCATAAGCCCCTCATACAGCCATATATATACAGTATCATTTAGCTATTCCCATGCTGAAGGTTGTCCTATATAACTATAAACCCATGAACTTTGGGGAGGGAGGGGGAGAAGTATTCTGAAATTACTTTAGAGGTTTCATTTACTTTCCTGGTCTACTCTGCAAAGATTAAAGTTGGAGGAAAGATTGCTCTAGGTTAAAAGACTTTGAAACCTAACTGTGATTACTTAAGAACTCATCACTGCTTATGCCAAGTCATTTATACCTGCTTAGCTAGACTAATTAGTCTCCCAAGCAATGAGGACAGAGTTTTATATCCCTATCTTACTTTAAAAGCTTTCCTACTTATCAAAAAATCCTCCAGGCTACAGTCAGTCCCCATCACTTCTGCAGGTGGCAGAGGGCTGATGAAAGTTATTTGGATCAACTTTCAAGCCAGCAAGTTTGATGGTAAGCTTCCCAGGATACCATCCAGTGATCGTTTAATGTAACAGCCTGGAAGCATGGGTCAGAATCAAGGTATTTCTCCTCCCACAACAGCTACAACCAGGCTTGCTCTTCTGCCACCTCTTGATCTTACAGCTCCAAATAATTTGTGCTTTATCTACAGTGTCACAGACAGAAAGCTAATTCCAATACTCCAAGCAGTTACACAACACACTCCCAGACTAAGCTGTCTTGAATTTCCCCAGGTTTAAGTTGAACCCAGCTCATGATTCCCAAGCCATCATGTTGATGACTAGCCTCTTATAAAAGAAAGCACTAAACTCCTTTACAATACACAAATACTTTTGACTGCATTCATGATTTACGATGCACTCAATTGATATCACCATTTCTTAGGCATAAATCAAAATACATCTATCAAATTGGACACCAGCGAGAATTAAACATAACCCAAACTGAATCAAATACAACTTTCAGGACAACTTGATCAGCCCTTCCAAGATAGGAATGGCTCCAAATATATGTAACATTTGGTCTCAGGTTCATTAATTCTCTCACACAGGTGTTTAATGATTTGATTTGTATGAAAATTAGGTTCCCATAGGCACCTGAGTGCTTAGGCAGGTAGTCCACCTTTGCACACAGCCTTCAGTGCCTTAACTGGGACACAGCTAAATTCCATGTCTGAATCCAAGTGTTTGATTTACTCTGGAGACAAAGTACACTGCTCATCAATAAACCCTGACAGGAGGTACTAGGTATAGTGTTATTCCTGACACCCTCTGTAACAATAATAAAAGTGCTACCTGTCAGACTGTGTAATCAATCTAAGGGAAAAAAATAAATCAATGCTTTCTTGACAATACAATATTAGATTTCTCTGCAGCGCCACTGAAATAGTCCTGAAGACTAAAGGTTTAAACTTCACACCAATGTGGGTCTATGCTACACATATCAAAATTCTTTTCCCTATCAGGACTCAAGAGACAGCAATCTGTACAAGTTAGTGTGCTTCATCTGGACAGACAGCAAGACATGGTATGTCTACCAGCTGCAGGTGGTTTTCTTTTTAGCTACAAGGACAAATAAAGACAGACAGGAGTTTGAAAAGGGAGAGGCACTGTGTAGCAGAAGAAGTCAGATAAAATAGACTAAAGGTCGGCATTAAAATAAGCAGAAGAGCTCAATAAACACATCCTGGTAATACTTGTTGTTATTTTTTGATGCAAGGATATCAGATGGACACAGATAACAGTTTTTAAGATCAGCAAACCCAGACAGGTTGCATTCTCAACCTTGGAAGAAGAGATCTTTGAAAAAGACTCACAAGTAACAGAAGTCCTGGGAAAATATCAGAGGTGTGGAAGAAAACTTTAAGTCTTGCATTAAACGCAAGGGCAAAAGTAAAAGGGACAATCAAGGCCTGTTAGCTAACAGTGATCTGAGACTGAATAAAAGTTAATAGATGACACTGGATGTTATTTTTAAAGAATTAAGAGACAAGTATAATTGATGGAAAAAAGCTTATGCAATTAACTTGATGAGAATCTTCTGGCAATGAGTATTGCTGATAAAGTTACTAATAAGAGAACTGGAAAAACAATCTCAAACTTTATTTGGCATTACACAACATTTCTTCTCAACAAAAACATAGAACAAATGGTACATGATTAAAACTGGATACAGCCCTTACATATTAACAGTAAATACAGAGCTGTTGAACACAGGAGTTTCAATAGGAAGGGAAGGTATCAGTTCTTGGTTTCTCACTACAGAACATGTTTTTAACTCAGCTATGGGGGGCGGGGGGAACAGAAAAAAAAAAGATAAAAGAAAAAAAAAAAACAACAAGAAAAAACCCCAGGAAGTCAGGAGGAAGTCTGGAAATGACAAACCGTGACAGTGATAAGAGACCGAGTCATTTTACTCCACTAAAATGGCATGAATAGCTTAAAAAGCTAGGCATAACAAAAGGTTTTAATGCATAAAGGTAAAGCTATTCTTTCTAAAACAAGAGCGAACTCAATCCTGTGAATGGTTGATTCTGAAAAGGATAGAATAATAGAGGTGGGCAGTTGAACACAAGCTCTCCAAAAGGCTGTATCAGTTCTATCAACAGGTGTACCTCATTTAGCAACAGTGTGGATGTTTTCCCCTGCCTCTGGCTGGAAATAGCTAAAATCTCCACTGGAATAACATAATAAGCTTTGTCTCCAGTCCGCTGACTTAAAAAAAGCCAATATCTGTCGAAAAGAGTAGTAATAAGAGACTACAACTTCTTGAAAATATTGTTCCATATTGAAAATACTTGAAAGCAAAGTATGTGCATTCCATAATCTCAGCCTTACCCCACATAAAACTGTACTGGATGACATAACTGCCTTCCACCTCCAGCTAGCCTTCCAATATACTCACGATTGAGTGAGGTCTTGAAAAAGACACAAGAAAAGCAGCTTGCATCTGGACAACACGTTAAAGGCTCAGCCTTGCAGAGCCACCAGCAGCAGTTCAGTAGCATACTGTCAAATTTTCTGCACCACTGAAAACCAATGGATGCAGCAGCCTTCAGAAAACGTAAAACAACACGTGGAGTAAACCTAAGGATTTATTTAAGGCCAATTCACTATACCTTTCTTGTGGACATATTAAAAGGGACCAGACAAGGAAGATTACACATGAGATGAATAGAAAGGTAATACACTGTTGCTAAGCTCAGAAACAGCCAAGAAGTAATTTTCTACTGGTGGCATATTAAAGGCATGGTTATTTAGACATCTATAACTGACTCATGCACAGCAACAACTGCTGCACAGTTATCTCACTTCTTGTCTTGCTACCAAATATATTGAACTAGTAGTACACATTTAAAGTGTAGGTCCGGATCGTCAACTCTGCTGACATTGTTCTTTCAGAATCTGTTCTGGGATGCAAGGAAAGTATGAGATCTCCTGAGATTTCAATCAAGCTGTGTAAGTTAATGCTTTGTGTGAGACTTCAGTAGCACAGTACCTACTCCTCACTACCCATAACTGAAATACTATTCATTTTCCTTATCACAGGAATTTGAAAAGACTTTGAAAGATTCTTCTGAAGGTTACTGAAGATGAAAAAAAAAGGGAAGACATCTAAATTTACTAGATAGGATTTGTTTAGAGATGCCAAACTTATGTCTGAGGAACCATTAAAGAATGGATTACACCAACAAGCCAAAAAGCTAAATGATGTTAAGGCTCAAAGACCGAGTTCCACTTAGCAGTTCAGTAAGCAAGTTTGCCCTCCTGAACTGTAAAAACAATTTAACTCAACCCTTAAATGCCTTCAGATTTGGTCTTTTAATGTTTCTGTGGCATTACTCTCATGTTCTAAACATATACACAACCCTGCTTTTTCTCTGTCAATTGTTCATTAAGGGTTAAGAAATACAAATTATAACACTGAGATCATTGGGCAGTGCATTTCCTCTGCACATGCAAAGGATCAGCGTTTCCATCTCCAAGAGACTAGCAGCTGGTCTTAACAAGAGTCTCTGAAAAACACATCAGCATTAAATCAGCTGGATCACCAGGGTAAAACAACATGAGTCAGCAGCATGCATCCTCATAGCAACAAAGGCTAACAGCACACTGGGTTGTATTAGCAGAGAAGCACAGTCGATGAGCTGTCCCCACTACTAAACATTTATAAGGTGGCATCTGGAATAGCATCCCCAGTTTTCCTCTTCCCAGCCACCTCCTCCTCCCCAGTACAAGACAGATGCCACAAAGACTGTTACCAGGCTGAGAACCGTGAAAGATGAGAAGTTAAGAGCACTAGAGTAAGTTAGGGGGTCACCTACTGGCTGGATCCCACTACCCAAAGGATGCTCGTTGAGAGCTTAAATCGAACTCTTTTTGGACACAAGCAGCAAAACTACAAGAAGTGACAGACACTTGCTGCACCACTGGAAATTCTGTCTGGCCATAAGGGATAAAAAGGGCATCTTCACAATGAGAGTAGCATAGCACTGGCATAGATTGCCCTGAGAGGCTGCAATAATCTCAGTCCTGTAGATAAATCAAAAGAGCTTGGAGACCACTGCTGTAGAAAGTCAAAACCTGACCATGCAACGTCCTGACAAAGGGTTGAAAAGGGCAATCTCCAAAGGCCACTTCTGAGTGGGATTCTGTGAATTCCAGAATATTAATCAATCAAAATATTACATGTAATGCTAAAGTTAAATGGTTTCCAGTAGATCAGAATCCAGAGAGAGGACAGTAGTTTGTCTCCCAAGCCCTTAAAAAACTGCCAGACTCTCAATTCATCAGAATTTCAAAGTAACAATGATAGGGCTAATCAAAACCCAAACTCACAAACCTAAGGTGCAAACTTTGGAAGACATACCCACAGCACTGCCCATAACAGAATTACTTTACATTCTGGCCTTTCTCCAAGAAAAGGAAGAAAGCTACAGACAAGGACAACTACAAATTAAAAAGTTATACCTCTGTATTAAGCACAGAACACAAGCAGGCTTTCCAATTCAAATGAGCTGTAGGCACTACTACAATAAGTGTAGTGACAGCTAGTAACAATGCTATGTGCAGGGGAAAAAAAAAAAAAAGTCCAACAACAACTAAGAAGGAATTCATTCCTAGAGATTCATTGCTTCTGGTTATTGAATTTGACACAAAATACAACTAATTGTTTTGCCCCACAACTGGAAGATTTAAGGCCACACTACACAATAGTATTCCCACCACCTATTGAAGGAGAAATTTGCATTGACACTTTTTCCTCAGTTTTTGTAATTACAGAGTGTTATTTTTCTACCTAATTATTACCACAATACTTAGAGCAACTTAATACTCTTTCACATCCTCATTCTGTCAAATCTGATGGCCAACAGATACAAATAGATTATGGTTACAGAGAGTTGTTCACAAGAGCCTTGATTCTACGCAACACAACGATGAAAGTTTAAGCATGGAAAAGAGGACAAGACAAAAAGAAGAGGGGAGGTTTAGGTTAGATATTAGGAAGAAATTCTTTCCTGTGAGGGTGGTGAGGCACTAGAACAGGTTGCCCAGAGAAGCTGTGGATGCCCCATCCCTGGGTGTGTTTGAGACTAGGCTGGATGGGGCTTTGAGCAACCTGGTCTAGTAGAAGGCATCCCTGCCCATGGCAGGGGGGTTGGAAATTGATGGTCTTCAATGTCCCTTCCAACTCTAACCATTCTATGATTCTAAAAGGGCCTAATAAAGAAAGGCACAGCAAAATCAATAGTTTCCTCACTTCATGCTGCTGTTACATGAGAAGTGACAAAACCAGTGCTATTCCACGACTTTTTTGTCAGTAGTGTGGTTTCATACATGCTTCAGCCTGTATCACATTACAGCTGCCAATTCGACCTTGCCACAAGGTGTATTTTCCCAGTGGGCTCAGTACAGCAGAGCAGGTGTGCATTCCTCCTTCACCCAGGTCCTCCTGCAGTCATGATTCCCCAGGAACCAAGGTAAAGGCTTGTCCTTGGTCCAAACCAAGTTGGTTCCAGTAAGAAGAAAAAGCTTCTCTGAACAGGAGACAACACTTTCTAGGTTTGCCAAAGACTAAGGAATGAACTTACAGAACCAAAAAGACCAGAAAATCATCACCCAATCCTAATGCGTGAGATGCTTTGATTTTGCCTTCTCTAACATGAAGACAGCAGGTGCACCTCAAAAATAAGTATCTTTCAAACAGCTGAAGTAATAAAGCCCCATTTTATTTATATTAGAGCCTCACATCTGAGCGACACTTCCTTCCAAGAACATGCAAGCTACTGTTTAAACTTTTCCTGTGATTAGGTGTTCAGAAGGACTCACCATGTCCATTCTTTACTGTCTACTGCAAGATAAATTTATTCTTTATTATTTCCTACAATCCTTAAAAGATATGCCCTCCCTACCAATTTGAGGCTCGTAAAAATTACTATTACAGTTCCCCGCAATCTGTCAAATCAACCATCCAGTTCAGAAGTCGTAGGAGTGGACAAATACAAGTGCCCAAGGCGTACAAATATGTTAAAATGAGGAAAATTCTAGAAACAAAATACACCAATGCATCCCTAGGGTGAAGAGGAAAGAACAAAGTATATGCAACAGATGCTAGTCATGTCGCTTAATGCACTACTGGAAAAAGCTTTGATGCAGTGATATAGCTGGTGCAAAACCATTAGAATATAATTACCCAGAGATCCATAAGGTTGCAGCTGAGCTATTAAAGTTAAGAAGCATGCAGAAGAGTTTTGTGTTTGTTACTAGGACTCAAAATTGCACAGAATGATTTTATTTTTTTCTCCATACATTTACCAAAATGTCTAGTCACACAGTTTCAGATGCAGGATTTACAGCATAGCAGCTTTTCTTTTTCAGTTCTGCACTATTATTTCAGTTAATACACAATTTTTGAAAAGATTCCTAAAACAGGAAAAATACTTTTAAAACTGTTTCCTGGAAAAATTGATAAAACATTTTCCAACAGAACAGTGTTACTTTTTTATTAGGAGAAAGTCCTGTTGTTCATAATACTAAAGTTGCAGATAGGCAATACAGGAAAATTATACAAGAAAGTATAGTTTCATAAAGTAAATCAACTAAGTCTGACACTCACTGGAAACTGTAAATCAAAATATCTAAAAATGAAGATACACAAAATGTTCTAATAAACACCAGAACTCCCTGTAGGGAACAAGAATCTACAACCTCTACCACAAATATAGAAATATTTCAACTGTAGCTCTCAAGTGGTGTCACACACACTCACTAAACACAATTCCCAAAGAAGTCTGAGAAATGTGATAGCATGAACGGAGATCTGTATGTTACCACTGGGAGACAAATGCTAAAAGTTGGAAAATGAATGCAATACTGTTACGATAAAAATACTGATTGATAAGCAAATGCAAGTTGCACTTGAACAGCCAAAACAATTATAGGATCCAACTCACTCCCAGTAGTTACTGACTGTCCTTCTCCGAGAACACAACAGCAGACCTTAGCATTGCAGGAGTTAAGCATATTATAGTAAATCAATATTTCAGGTTACCTTCATACTCCAGGTTGTGAACTGCAATGATTTAGGAGCAGTTTCAAATGCAGTTCACGCATTCACGTTATGGGTACTATAACCTATATGAAAATGCATAGTAGATAACTGGAAACACTCCAGCTGTTCAAGTTTAATGCATTTGTATTTATGAGCCAGTAGTTTTTGAATCTGAGCCAAAGAGGTTAGGCTCTTAGTAGTAGCTGATGTAGAAAATTAAACTTTTGAAGGTGAAGACTACATAGAGAAGAACTAAACACTGATAAACTAGTCATCCAGAAAGGCACAATATGTTTATGGACACCTCATCTTGTTCAGCATGACCATTAAATGCTTGACTGTACAAAACACCAGTGCAACAGAGACTACCTGAAAACACCACATTCTGATTTTAAATGTTATTATAATTAGATTCTTAAAACACCATCCACAGTCCTTATCTGGATCAAGTACGTATAACTTGAAGTTGTTGCACAAGAAGAATTCAGTACTTTCCAAGTATTTGCCCCTCCCTCTTATACCTTCAAAGAAAAGAAGCCTAAACT
This sequence comes from Thinocorus orbignyianus, assembly GCA_013400375.1. Classification (NCBI taxonomy): domain Eukaryota; kingdom Metazoa; phylum Chordata; class Aves; order Ciconiiformes; family Thinocoridae; genus Thinocorus; species Thinocorus orbignyianus. Next base: position 470,876 of record VXBW01004165.1, read on the forward strand.
GGTTCTGTAACTTTTAGGAAGCAATAAGTGCAACCATATCACCAATCAGAATTAATCTGTTCATTTTACTCAGAACTAATTTGATAGTGTGCATTTTAAAAATTAATGAGTAAACCGTCAGTACTTGGATGCTGACTATGCCTAGTCTTTAGCAGGTATATCAATCTGATCCATACAATGTTTGGGAGCTATACCAGGACCTCCTTTGTTGCACAGGAACAACTTATTTTTAGATGCTCTTAGGAACCATCCTCAAAGAGAAGTGAGGAAAGTGAACTGCATAGTGTATTTTTTGCACCACTCTGATGCCATTCCACTTACTTTATGCTACGTTGATTTAAAATATGGGGTGGTGTTGATTTACACTCTTGTTACTCTCAAGAACTTCCTTAAATCCTGCTAGTTTTGTACCAGCTAAGTTAGGTCTTCTAAGCTTCTGCCAGGACTGGATTTCCTTCAGTTTATTTTCTGAAAATCACATGGGTTCAGAACAACTTGGCTTTTCCCAGTTAACCATTACTGCTGCCTTCACTTCTGTTTAAGAACACACTTATTTTTCGAGAAAACAAGCAAATTCAATGCCAAGAATCAAGCTACTTCCTCATCCGTTATTGACCCCCCCTTTTTGGTAGCTATGAGTAGCAAGGCCAAACTTTCAAAATAATTTTTCATATGATTCCTTTAAGGCAAACTAAAAACATGGATATATTTTTATTAATGTGATGCAACTGGTCAGTGAGATAAATTTATTGCAGACAGCTGCCCGTGTTGGAGCTACAAAGAGTGCATGATTCAAGTGGAACACGCAGATTTTACAAACTCTCATGAAACAGCTTTTTCCTGTTCATTCTGAAAAATGAAAACTATGCTATCCAAATACAAAAATACACAGGATTGATAAGGCTATAAGTTTAACAGATTCTAAAACTTATCTCCACCGACTCTTTGGAAAACCTGTGGGTCTCTGCTTCCATAAGGAACACATAATAGCACAGAAAGTGTCACATCAAGACAGGTATATGGAAACTACTTTCCCCAGAGCAAAAATCCACCAAAAAAGGTGTTTTGAGGCCTAACAAACAATTCAGAAAGATGTTCTTTTATCAAGACTTCAAAAGGCTGTTAAGCCAGTTCTGCTAAACTGTACTAGCAGTTGCACCACTGTAAGCAACTGGTCAACACCACAGGGGACAGATGTAGTTTAAAATTACACTTACGAAAATCGGTCAGTTTTAACATAAAACAGTTGCCTGACCTATTTCACTTATGCAAATACACAAAGGACTGTCCAAGCACAGGAATAAACAGAGATGAACTGCTTCTCCCAGTGTCAACACACAGCACTCAAAGTTACCAACCACAGTAGTAAAAACCATCAAGAGAGTCACCCTGACAGGTGCTTCACTTAACTAATATTGAACTTAGTCACAATGGTGCAACCATTTACTCACAATAAATAAAAAAAATAAAAAGTTACATATAAAAAAAAATTGAAGTCACGCAAGTCAAACAGCATTTCAAGCTGAATGCAACTCTTGAAAACTGAGTATGCTAGTCATGCAAGAGTTCTCCAATGGAAGAGACTCTGTAACTGCAGAAGGGGAAGATGGCAAAACAAGAGCAGATTTCTCAGAGGATACCAGCACTCCCTCCTCCCAAGTTCCACCCCAACTTCTTAACATTTTAAGATGCATTACTTGAATTATGATCATTTATCCTCACCATTGAAAAATAATTGAGCAGAACGTGCATGTGTAATAACATTATGTGTACAGTCAAGTTATCAGGAAGCCTGAAGAAATTAAAACAAATTACATTTCAGCTGCATCTAAGTGATCATTGTCAACAGCCACTACTCACTTTTGCAGCTTCCTCTAGTCCTCATTTCTTAGTACTTTGTTTCAACATCTACCTTCATACTAGACTAAATGAGTAAAGAAGTCATCTTCTTCAAGTGTGGTCTTCTCCATTTACATTTTTAATAGTATCTGTAAGATTCGCAGAGGCATGATAACTCTCGTGGCTTATGATATTGACTCTTACTGTAGGAAGTCCCCTAACAGCCTATCAATAGATAAATTGAAATATTAGTGAACAGTTACAGTCGTGGTTCTCTTTCATCACGAAGAAACTGCAAGTCAAAATTTTTGCACTGGACCTTCTTATCCATTCAATTTTTCCTTACAGATTAGTTTTCAGCTACACACACATTTTTTGGAGATCAGTGCCACTTGATTTGCTACCACCATCTAAAACATGTTCCTCTGTCCCAATGTAAAACTGATCTAGTTGAGGTTCTGTTGCTTATATCTCAGTTTCCTTTTGTCAAGTCATTCAGTTCTTCCAGTTAAAAGAACAACAAACTCTGAACAACAAAACCCTGCAGTCTGAAAAGAGGAACTTAGGTAAAAAGGATTTATTTTGTAATTAAAGGAGTAAGATACGGTATTAAGTGCACTACATGACCAAGGGGAAGAGACCGCAGCTTGGTATTAGCCAATACTTGTAGGCTCTTGTATAAGTAGAGCTTGGCTTTGTATACCATAGACATTGGATTTGTATATTGGGGAAACTCAATAGGATTTACAAGGAAGCATTTACCGTTGTGAACTTTTTCACCTCAAGTTATTCAAGATCAAAAGACATTAAGAACTGAGCTTCACAGATTTAAATTCAACTGACGTACTAAAACTCAAAGCAATTCAAAGAGAATGGTCATGCAGAATTTGAAGTTAACACTTGCGTGCCACACGCTCCTTTTCACTCCCAGTTACTGAACTGAGTCCATATCTGTCTCAACATAAACCTTTTTGGATCTTGTCACTTTCTCTGCAATTTACCAGACTTTGGTAAATAGTTTTTTTCAAATCATGGAGTGTATTTGTTCAATTTTGTAAATGTTCCTAGTTGTGAAACATTTTTTTTTGACACATTACAGAAGCCTGTAGCGCTTGTTATAGCGCTTCTGGAAAGCAGAAGACACTTATCACATCTTAGAATGAAAGCATCATGCTTCTCCCTTACTAATGAACGATAAAAATGAAGTCTACCAGTTAAACTGGGATTAAAAACTTGTCGGTGTTTTCATTTTCAACAACTTTTTACATCCAAAGTAAATAAATACATAATAATGTAGAATATTCTCCATTGCCCCCCATAAAACGAAGAGGTTTTGCAGCATATATTTTCAACTGTCCTAATTGGTTTTTTTTAAATTCTGGAAGCAAAACCATGTGGGAGGCACAATACAGGCATATTCACCACTCCTATTTAACTTCTGCAAACTGCTGTTGGGATAGTATTTGGCACTCAAGATACTAAACTGAAAGAGAGGGTACCAGTGTTAACCTAGCTGATGCTTTGACTGTGGAACAGCATGACCAGAAGCAGGTCCAGGCATTCTGAAAAAGCAGAAACTTACATGGAGACAAATATATAAATTCAGTTAGGCAAACTGGTAGATACACAGGTAGGTGTGGTGGGACCCACCTGGGGTCTGGTGAGACCGAGACCAGAAAACGTGCTTGCCTAGACATAAAGGACTAAAGTTTATTTGGAGTTATGAACATGAACAGGGCAAAGCATGTCCAGCCTAACTCAATTTGAGAGGTGCTGTGAAGACTCTGCCATGAATGTGGAGTTAAATTTTTAATAAAGGGTTTGGAAAATGCAAGAGTATTGCATCCTGAGGTACTACAACTATAAACAGAAAAGCATTCTAAACCAATACATCCAAGAAGAGTAGTCCTTTACACAGCTGTGCCATCAAAATGAACAACAACAGTTTCTGCAGTACATATTCTAACCAAAACAGATGATTAATACACTCACAAAAGGGTTCATGACCCAGCAGGTGAGTATAAAAAGACTTCTCATTATACAGGGTAGTCCAGCATAAAAACAACAGCTAAAAAGCCAATTTATTTATAGGAAAAAAAAAGGCATAGCAAATTCTATTTCAATTTACTTTTTTTTTTTTTAAAGTCCTCTATGACAGCTTAGCAAAAAAGTTTGAAGATTTTCACTGATTACATGCTCAAGAGCATGTGAGCAGCTGGAACAAGACCAGATCTCTGGGGAGTGGATGGAACAAAAAGAATGGCTTAAAAAATATTTGTTCCATCTGAAACTAAATGTAAATTAATTGTAACAATTAAAGATGACAGCCTACAAGAAACATGTAATCCTACTAAGTGTTACAGACACTTTCTAAACATCCCTGTACCCCATCAGCCCAACAAAATACAGACCCCAAGATGACAATCCAAAATATTACTGGACATAAACAAAACCAGTAAACTTTATGGATCAACAAGTTTAAGAAAAAGGCTAATAGTATCTTTCTACTGGCATTAAGTGAACATCAGCATTAAGGAAGCTTAAAGTTTACTGTGTATGGCAAAGAACGAGCCAAAAAATGGTCATTTCTGTAGCTCAGGAAACATTGGCCCCACGAGCAAAATAAACATTGTTTGTGTTTGCTGAACAGAAAAAGCAGCAATGTACTCATTCCAAACTATTATCGCTTTCCTGAGATACAGACAGTATCTTTTAGTTAAACTAAAGAGTTGACAGTCCAAGTCAAATCTATTTTTACTAGATCTGGTCCTACAGGAAAAGCAATGCCTCATGATTCAACACGTGCACTATTAACTGCAGCCAAGTTGAATTTTGCTACAAATTGCCTGGGAATTTCCCCAAGCCAAGTCTTAAAGAAATGGATGATAAAATAGAGAAGTACTACTGACAGATATAACAGAGAGTCCAATTCTTATTTTAGATTACAGAAATGCACCGATGAAACACAGTATGTTGTTACCTGTAGACATTTTAGAAGAGATTGAACTAGAAATCCCGTAACAATTAGAAGCCAGAGGTCATAAAAAGGTACAAAGTTGCTTGATGCTGGAGGAAGACAAGAATTCCTCAGGTTCCAGAAGGCACTGACAACAAGCATCAATGGTTGCAGACACCACCACTATTTGGGAAGTGGGCCTGCAGGCTCACAAAAGCTGTCTTCTCTAGTGTCTGTCTGGGAATGAACAGACTGCATCTTTGACAGTTCCCCCCCACCCACCCAAAAAGGGGTGCTGGGCTAGGTATAGAATTTGCCACTTTGACAGAGTTATCAATAGATAACTAGAACACCAGCACTTAACATTTTCCAAGCATTCAACATTTCCAGAAATCAACACATTTACAACAGCATACAATACTTTAGAAGTGACCTGCCAACAAGATAAATCCACGTGTTGCCTAAAAGCATTTAGAAATTAAAACTATTTAAGAAAAAGTAGTAACAAAGATGAAAAATTGTACCTCTCCTCAAGTCAGGCTTTAAGGGTTTTGCTTGCCAGTAAGTCCTAAGACAGAACATTGCACTAGCATGTTCACTTAAGTAGTTAAAGTTGCAATAACAATTATGAAGGATCTCTTTCAAGATATCTTGAGCCAAGATGATCATCAGCATAACACCAAGTTAGCTGATGCAGGTCCAAATTTGAGTAAAATTAAATGGCCACAAGGCAAAGAATAACAAACAAAAGCATCCCAAGATCCACAGGACTCAGCCCAAAGCAAATGAGTTATTAGTCTGAATCATAATTCAAGTTTCCGCAATTCCATTACATTATTGCCTATAAAAATCAAAAGCTTTTGATTTTTAAGTTCACAGCTAGTAGAAACCCCAACCTGGAAGAGGTAGAAATGCCACGAATGGACTGAAAGCAGATAACCTAAGCGTTGTGTGTAATGACCTGAGCCTCACATAACTCAAACACCTAGAGCTTGTTGTACTGCAGAAAGCCTCAGAAGATCTCCATCTGCCCTGAAAAAACAAAACCTAATTTAATTCTGTTTTAACATTATAATCTACAGTAGTCAGCCTGTGACTCTGCTCAAAGCAGATTGCTCTCATCCTGACCAAGTGACATAAGCAACTGATCACCGAGTCCTGGCCTTTCTGAGGACAAGGATCTGCATCTCTCCTAAATAAGGATTCATTTACCAAAAATCACTGTTCGATGCTCCAACATAACCAATTCAGCACACCAGTTTCCCCCTCTAAAGTCACCAGAAAAAACTATTATGGTGTAGTTTGCCAAAACAAGTCCCAGATTCAATCCCTATGGGTCAAGATGACTTGCATACATTCTGTATACACAGACTGAAGCCAGAACTAGATGTTGTGTTTGCAAACTTGATCAGCACCCTTCTGTCTCCCCCATGCTCGGTAGGAACACCAGCTACTAAGAACTCTATCCCACGTGCAACATTAAGCACTAGAGATATTGAGATATTTGACATAGGGGCCCAACCCTCTCCCTACCTGAAAGCTGGCTACTTCCCTATTCATCATGTGTTTAAATTTCATAATTATTTGGAACCATTTCCTTTAAAAAAAAAAAAAAAGGCAGAAAAAAATTAAACTGATTGTACTTCCTGAATTTTAAGGGCTGCTGAGTTACTGTGATTCATACTGTTTCATGATAGAAAACATAAACACATCTATGTATGCAGATTCACATCACGGCTACAGTTAAATTTCTCTGCTGCATAAAGCAGAAAGTTACCCATTGCCATAACAACCAAACAGCTTCTCTTAAGCTCAAAGCTTAGCAGGACTGGGACCTACAGCTTCTAAGACAGAAGGTACCATGTACTAAGTCGCAAACAGTTTAAGAGATTTTAAGTCTTCATGATGATTTAAGACATTCACAACTAGGTATCTGATCAAATGCAGACTCAAATTTTAAAACCAAGGAACATTTCACAGAAATTACTTCATAACATGAGCTGTTCTGGAATAACACCTGCCACCCAAGGTAGCTAATAAATTTCCTTTGGCAAGGTTAAACAAATTACTGGCACGTCTTGATACGCCACTCACAAAGCACAATCTGCTCCTACCGAACATGTTTTCCCCTGTTTCTACTGCTTATTTTCTTTTCTCTGCGCACAAAAAAAAAACCAAAACAAAACAAAATCAGCTGAAAAGTTTCATTTTTGCTTCTGGTTGGTTTCACTTTCTAGTTCCCTGGAAGCAACAAAAAGTTTCTGTTCAGGTTAAAACCACTCTTGGGTAATAACTCAGGAAAGAAGGAATGAGGCATGAATCTAGCTCCAAAGACTGCCCCTGCTTAGCACTCGGCAAGATAACGGGAGTGTTTTCAGAAAGATTTTTTTTTTTTTATCTACATACAGAAACACACTCTCAATCCTTCTGGCTACGAGTTCCCAGGGTACCTTCACGGCTTTGCAGGAGAACAACAACAGTAATAAAAATTTAAAAAAGAAAGGAAAAAAGAAGAGAGAGGTGCTGAAAACCACCGCTTCCTTCTCCTCCCCGCCCGTCACAGCCGGCTCTCAGCTGTTCGGGTCGCGCTTCACATCTGCTTCTTCCTCCTCCCCGAACAGCCGCCCTCCTCCTCCTCCTGCTCCCGCCGCAGCCTCCCGACCCCGGGGAGCCCCGCTGACAGCGCCAGGATCCCCCCAAACCCCCACCCCCGGCCGGGAGAGGCACCTCCGAGCGGCGGAGAAGGAAGCCCGAGAAGGGAAACGCAAAGTTTCTTCAGCGGGGCTCCGGTCGGCGGCGCCGTTCCCCCGGCCCTCCTCCGGCAGGTGAGGGTACGGCTGTCCCCTCAGCGGTCGGGCAGGTGGAGGGGCTGCCCCCGTCCCCTCGCACCTCTCCCGGCGCCGATGAGGGGAAAGGAGGATGGAGTCGGTGTGCCAGCCCGCCTGCGGGCGGCCAGCGAGCCTACTCACCGCCATGGCCCCGCCGGCTCTCCCGGCTAACGGTTCGGTCTCCGCCACCGGCGCTCAGCGGCGCCAGGGCGGGGAACGGAGCGGAGCGGAGCTGAGGGGAGTTCCCCGATGGCGCAGCTCGGGCAGGGGGCGGCGCCGCCACGGACNGACCCTGATCCTGACTCTGACTCTGACCCTGACCCTGACCCTGATCCTGGCCTTTGTCTGGACCTTGGCCTTAGCCCTGACCCTGGCTCTGGTGCCTGGCCCTGGGCCTGGTCTTGATGTTGGCCTTGGCTCCAGTGCGTGGACTGGGGGCCTGGCCCAGGCCAGGCCTTTGCTGGTCAGAGTAGAAGGTAAGGGGATCTGATCATCACCTATAAATACTTAAAGGGTGCATGGTAAGAGGAAGGGGTCAGTCTTTTTTCAGTGGTGCCCGCTGAGAGGACAAGAGGAAATGGGCACAAAGTTGAACGTAAGAAGTTCCATCGAAACATGAGGAGGAACTTCTCCACTTTGAGGGTGACAGAGTGCTGGAGGTGGTGGAGTCTCCATCTCTGGAGACATTCAAAACCCACCTGGACATGTTCCTGTGCGACCTGCTCTAGGAGGACCTGCTTTGGCAGGTGGTTGGACTGGATGATCTCCAGAGGTCCCTTCCAATCCCATATTCTGTGATTCTGTGAAGGGTTGCCCCTTCCCTGTATGCTGAGGCAACCATTAGCACAGCAAAAGTCAAAGGGCTTTCAGCCTGCCTGCCCTGAGGCCAGCAAGAGCTGCAGGTCACTGTGAGCACCAGAGATGTTCCCTGCCCAGGCACATGGCACCGGACATCTGAGGGGAAAGAGGAAGAAAGTAGATTTTCCAGGCACTTACACAGAGAAGAACTATCATCCCTCAACACCTGCAATGTTCAGCTGATGTCCTGAATGCTAATTTTGTGATTATCCTTTGCTTAATGTTTGTCCTTTCAACCGTTATGGATTGAAATGATTTTACTACAATGTTTGGCTTAATGACCTTCTGCAGCAATGGACTGAACAGAACGAAATGTTTCATAAAGTGATTTTGTTAATTTGCCTTTAAGTTCTCTGATATTAAGTCAATGAGTTGCTATCTCTCTTGCATTTCAGCTGTGTTCGTATCATTTTTATAGCTTGACCATGGGCAGAAGGTAGCTCCTGTCAACAAAGCATACACCAACTGGTATTTTGCCATCATGGTTGCTCACTGCAGGCCCCTTTTCCAAAACTCTGGTGTGTACTGGCGAATAGCATCCTAGACTATGGTATGTCAGATCTCAAAAACTAGAGAGACTTGGACCTGATCAATATTTGGATGAGCTACCTTGTTAGATACTGCGGAAAGTGCTGCTGGTGATTCATTCAGTGGCATTCGTCTGTCTATGAGTCAGGACTGAACAAATGCCACTGCACAGCATTTGTGGCATTATCCAGGGGCACAAAACCGGAGATCTGTGCCAACTGCAGCTGTTAGAAGATCACTGATTTTCCTACCTTACTCCAGTTTCAGTATGGGTTTCCAGAAGCAGCCAACAGTTCTGGCTGAATACAGCAAAGGGTTTCTGCAGTTGCTTTTGTCAGGTATCACTGTTTAATGGTGGTGGGGTCAGGAAGAGCAGTGGTGGCCACGGGCATTACTGTAGGCAGCCACAGATGCTGGTTTTGTGTCAGACCATACGGGTTTGAATTGGTGCATGCAGCACCAATCGTATGTGCCCCACTGCCCAACAGCCCTGGGACACAGCATCCCTCACGCCTTCTCCTTGCTTCCCAGGGCTGCTGCTCCCTCATGCCCCTTGCAGGTGAAATTAAGAAATCAGTGCAATGTTTTGGGTGCGTGAGTGCAAACATTCAGCTGGAACAAGGTAAAGCTGAAGGTGTTTTGGACTCTTCTCCCCATCCAAACACTGGTCCTGATGGTGTGTAAATCTGCATTGCATGACACAGTAATTTGTCTTCTTCCTTCCTTTTTAGGTCATATATATATAAATGCGTGTACATAAAATTCCATTTTCAGCTGGAAGACCAATTAAAGTGGCCTGAAAATCATTCCAAGTAATATAACAAGTGGGTGGAAGGCATGGGAGAACCAACATAGTGATGTCCTTTATCTCATTTTAGGGACTCATGCATAAATGGATTTTTATAAAACAAAACTAAATTAGATTGGGATTATTTATGAGTCTAAATTGTCTATACAGATCTCAGCTGCTTCTATATGATTAACCAAGTGCTCTTGCTTTCATCAGTTGCAGAACTTCCTGGGAGGACCCATGGAGGCAGAATTTCTTTACAGTATCATACCAGATATACATCCAAGTGCTCATGATAAACATTTACAAAACTGATGTTGAAGCTAAAGCTAATAGAGGAGAGAAGATAAATTCATCAGGGAAGTGTTTTCAAGAGCACCCTATTAAGATACAGTTTTGAGTCTACATTAATGGACCCCTTCTATGGCTCTCATTCCTTCAGTTAAATAAAGGTGCTGTCTCCAGGGAACTGCGAAGAATTGGTGTTATAAGAGTCGTTACTTCATGTTTGCATTAAGTTGCATTTACTCAGCAAAATATGCAGAAATGCAGCACCTGGGATCAGAATTGGGCCACTCATGCTACTTTTAAAATTTACATCGCTTGATCCAGTTCTCCAGTTCTCTCCATCCTTGCAGGAAAGGGGGAGAGCTTCCACTTCTAAAGTTAAAATGATGTGGCTTAAGTTGGAGAGTTCAGCAAGTCTTCTACACACAGTGCATCTCTCCATAGTGAGTGACCTGTCTTTACACCTACAGCTGAATTTGTGGGTCATCTGTGCCAGAAGGGAGAAAGGTGACCACTCTTGGTAGTGGCAGTGCTGCTGTTGTCACGTGGAGCATCTCGAGTCCGTAAAGGCATGGTTGCCAAATGCAGATCAGCAGACCCACAGTCAAACTGTATGACATCTTGTATCCCACCAGGTCTATCATCCAAATGTCAGTTGCAAACTCTAATAGGAATATTTACCATGGTGTCATGGACCACAAGGGTAGCAGATTGGACTGTGAACTACAAAAACGGTGAGGTCAGTAGCACTGCTGTCTTCTAGCAGACAAGTAGCATGTGTGTAATATAAAACAATTAAAGAAGTATAGCCAGTGTTTATTTTCCAAAACAGGTGACTAACGCATGAATATAGCTCCCCTCAAGTAAACAAGCTATAAGATGATAGCAGGTTTATAAGGTGAGTGAGGTTTAATTTTGCGGTAGTGACAAAAAATTGCCAAAAGCTCAATTATCACAAAATTGAGTGATTCCTCTGTGTCATCTTGGGTATACTGCATCTCCACCTGAGCTGCATAACACTCATCGTATTTGTCCAGACAGCTTTCAAAGAGGCTGCTGAGTGGTATAAATTATTTGCTGGTTCCTGATTTGTATGAAAGGATTTGAACTGTAAAAATCCCACTGTAATATCAGAACGATGTATCAAAATTGAAGTTTGATTAACGCTGGGCATGATTCATTCCAATGGTAAAATATGTGTTTGTGGGGGAAAAGGAGTCTGAGATTTAATTGGTATGATCAGCTGTGTTTTCACATAATTTGGCAAACAAATAGAATTCAGAACACATTGAGCATATAATAAAATGTTTATCTTGTCTATAACACATTTTTGACACTTGTGAAAGAGTACATATTGTATTGATATATTTTACCATACTTGTGTCAAAATGGTGATGGACACCTTAAATAGACACAAATCCATGACTCTTTGGCTTCTTTACCTGCTTTTCAGGACATGGGCGATGAAGTAAGTCATTCTCTGACAGGATTAAACCAGCTGAAATTTTGGAATGATGGTACCAAAATGAATATGAGGATTAAATAGATGAAAATGCTAATCCAGTCAGAGAGAACAAAATTCAACCATTCAAATCCTGCCTTAGAGAAGTAATGCCAACACAGTATTAAGAATTTGGGGGATGTTGCAGTTTGTTAAAATCAGAGGATAAGTGGAAGTTGCCATTTCACCGCTTACTGATTTATCTTATTTTCTGGAAGAAATGCCAGTGATTTCAATGGGATTACTTATAGAACCGGATGTTGCTTAACAAGGGCAAGCATGGCAGATTGTCTGCTTAAGATGTTCAAGTCCAACCAACCTCTATGAGAAAAAATTAATTAGTCAAAAATTTTCAAGCTTGGTTCCAAGATTTAGACTTCGAAAACATTAGGTGGAACCTGGCTGACAGAGCATTCTCATTGTGTGGCATTTAGTTTCTAATATGTTTACTTGCCAAATGGAATGTCAGGGATTACATGCCCAGGAAGAGGACCTACATGGTTTAGACCCCAACTTCATCTATCTCAGTTTTTCAAATGGAAATATTAAATAATATATATGGCGCATAACTACTTGATATAATATTGCTTTTAAATCTCCAGTCAAGAACCTCACATGCAAATGGTGAAAAATTCCAGACACTGGCGTTCACCTTGGCATTCTCAAAACTGAGCATTTTGTACTTTGTAAATCTTTATTTGTGGAAATCAGCCACTAGTTGAACAGTGATTTCCCCATCGTGTGTTTTATTATCTACTGCCTTGAAATGATACGTAAAGCAGCAGTTGTAGACACCAACAAAGCAGTATTTATTGACCTCACTGCTTTTAAAAAACACTGATGTTTGTTTTGGCTTTGTGAGCTGAGATTTTTCTGAGCTGTCTTTAGTGATCTCCTAGTTAACAGTTGGCTTGCGATAGATAAAACTGAATAATCAGTCGGCCCTGGTTATAATCAAAATGTTTACCAGAAGCATATTTTTAATTTGTGCTTCCTGCCTGGAGTTGGTATGAAAGAATTTTGTAGCCTTCCTTTTTAAACCGTGGTGAAAAGTTAGATGTTAGAAGATCAATTGTAAGGAAACAGAAAGACTTTCAAAATTCATGTGTGGAATTTAAGTGGCTAGGTTACCGGTGCATATTAATTTAGAAGCTTTTTCCTTCTTGAATATTAGGAATTTCACACCAAGTTTAGATTTTTCCAGATTTGGTGTCAGGATAAATGGTAACTTTAATCTGATGGATCCCTTGAGTGTCAGGTGTGAATTTACTGGAAGATTGGCTTTCTTTGGGTGAAAGAGCTGTATTTGGCAGAGTTTAGGGTGGGCTGACCAAGGTTAGGGCTTTTTGACTGAGTCGAGTAGCAAGAAAGTTACCTTTCCCATTTGAGCAGCTCTGCCTCTAACTTGAGGAGTTTTGAGAAACACGAGATTTCCATTATCTCATCCTGAAATGCTGGGTTTGGGGTTTCTGCTGTGACTCTTTTTTTCCATCCCTTTGAAATACCAGGCTCGTGTTGTGCTTGCAAAGAAAGAAGTTGAAGAAAGTTTTCATCAGCCTCTTCACATGAAAATGTATTTCAAGCTTGTTCAGTAAAAAGGCCTCGCAGTGCAAGTCCTTGTCTGGCAAGATAACAGCCTGAGTTAAATGTGCCTGTGGAATATTAATTAGTCTCTTAATTCAGATTTTCCTGGTGGGTTTTTTTTTTGTTGTGTTTTTTTTTTCTCTTTGTTTTTTTCCTCCCCCCCGAAGAAGACTGAATATTTTGCATGTTGCCAACATTCTCTGTGGTTTTCTGGAAGAATTTAACTGCTTCATGGTGTTTTGGAGAAAGCTGGTTGTTCTCGTATTTATTTCAAGTCTTTTTCTTCCAAATGAAGTATCTGGAAGGTGTGAAAACATCATCTGTAGGTTCAGGCAAATACTGTTTGCACCTAAAAACCCTGTGACATTGGTAATCAAGTATACTTCACTAGCTTCAGAATAATGGAGCCATTGAAAAAGATCTTCAAACCAGGATGAGCACAAAGAAGTCTTGTGAGTCTTGTATTCTGAAGTTCTGTGCAAGGAAAAAGCTCAAGTCATGGTTGATGAGGTGTCTCAGAAATGTTAACAGTGTCAAGCAACTGGCAATTGGTTCCTGTGGCAGGAAATAGCAAAGGCAGCTTAGTGCTACGAGCAGTAGAAGCTGGCCTTATTGTTGTTGGAATTGTAGTTTCCTCCTTTTTAATCATCATGTGTTGTGAGTGAATTTATTTTAGCCCCTGGAGAATACATATTTTGCTTTTGTGTGGTCACTGCTCATTTGGCAGGAATGGCACTGGCTAATGTACATACAACTCTTGGGCAAACTGAAATATTTAGCTAGTCGCTTGGTTTATGCAATTGCATTTGTTGCAGAAAAGTTTGGAGCACAGCAGGATGAAGAGGGGGATTAATCTGTGCCATGAAGGGTTATTAAAAATAAAGACACCACCTCTGGCTTCAGATTCTCTGAACTACAAACTGCTAAGGGCTGGGAAAGTATCGTGGAGAAGCATTACTGTGCCGTTGCCCATTGCATTGCTGCTGGCCATTGCTGGAGACAGGATGCCAGGCTTTTACAAAGAACTGCTCTTTGGTCTGACCCACTGTGCCTGTTTTCACCTATGTCTGCTTTTATCTTATGTTTGGGGGAAGAAAAAAAAAGAAAAGAAAAAAAAAAAGAAAAAAAAGGTAACAAAGAATAGGCTACAAAGAAATTAAATTTTGTTATGTCAGTCTGTAAGGAAAAGCTACCCCTTTGAAATCAAAGGCCTCAGCCAAGGTTTTGTCCAGTTCTGTATGTCAATATAGTTGGTGATGAACATTAGTTCTGCGTAAGCAGAAAACATAAGTACCTGCTATAGTCTCAGATTCTTACCAGAAAAATTTGTTCAATGAAGTGAAATACTTTTGCTTTCCTTGAAGCATCCCCTTGGTTCTAGCTGATTCTGTCTTAACACTAAAAATTATTTCATTCTGCTTTAATTTGATTTAGTTTAATTTTTAATTTAATTTTCTTTGAAGTAACCTGTAACCTTGCCACACACTTCAAGCAGAAGAACTTAAACCTTCTGTATGGCTGATTCTGAATACTACTACAGATACTTCTGTGCAACCAAGGAGACTCCACTGACTATGTAAGTGAGCAGCTTCTGTTTATTTTTGTATGTTCTTACAAACAAATATATAACTGTCAAGCCCTCCCTAACGGAATATTAAAAACAAGAAACAAAAAGGAATAAAAATAAATAGTCTGAACTTTTATTTGATATTTTTTAACTTGAAGTGTTCTTTGAATCCAATCAATGGGTGTGTTCAGTGATCATAATCGAGCAGATTTCTTGTGTGCTGATCTCCCAAATGATAGCAGCCTTGCATTTCTTGGAGGGGCCTAACTTTGGAAATGAGGGTCCCACAGCTTGAAATGTTGCTGGAAGGCTTAAAAAGAGAAAATTTTATTTATTTTGCGTGGTCTTTGGTCTTCTAGGAATCAATCCCTGTTTGTTCCAGGGTAGAAGAGCACCACTCCAAAGGCCCCAGCAAGTGAGAAGAGTCCAGGGACACAATCTATGTAGTCAGCATGACCCTCTTGCCTCAGTAGACAGCCCTTAAACTCTGTGTCATGCTGGGAAGTTCCACCACTGTCTCACCCTGGATTGTACAAGAAATAACTGTCCATGTTTGCACATCAGATTCTCTTTTGGAAAGATGAAATTGGAGATGCAGCAGAGCTCTCTGTGGGCAAAGCTGTGGTTTGAAACTTTTGGCTGAGAAATAGGCATCAAACCCACAAGAAACAGCAATTATCTTTTACACATTTTCTTCATGACTGTTTTCTTTCTGTGGTAAGCACTTCAGTGTTCTGAGCATTTATTAAAATAATAAATTGGAACTTCAGAACTATAGCAACTTCATCATTATTATAATGCTTCTTAAGTAATACTCTCCCCCTCCATAATTTTTAAGTTTAAAGTGTCAGTTTTAAGTGTAAATCTGTGTTCCCCATACCAGTAACCGCTGTGGAACATCCATGTCACACTTAAAATGAAAAAATTGTTTGCTTCAGACCTTTTTTCATACAGTGTTTTGGGTTTTTATCTTGCTGAGGGTATTAAAGCGTGGTCCTTGCTACAGAAACATTATTCTGGAGTGAGCAATTTCTTTCATGCAAAATTTGAGATGTCTGGCTTTGGGGAAATGTTAATTTTGGTTTTCCTGGTAAAAGGCACAAGATTTATATGGTTTTTTTTCCCCATTTCAGATTCTAGTCACAACGTGGCCTGTCATCAAAGACTTGGTTAACTCTTTCTCCTCTTTTCTTGCAGTATATTGGGTCACCAGTCTTAGATCAGTTCAGATCCTTCCATTTTGGTGTAATTTTCTGTTACCTTTGATTTAGACACTATTCTCACGCTTTATGTTCAGTGTGGTGCACCCCACCTCATTTTTTTTTCCGATTTCATGACTTTTCTTTCCTCTGACTTTAAATTAGAATGGATAAAGACCAGGCCTGCCCAGCTTGGCTAGTGTCAGACATAAAAGTCTTGAAATCTTTCTTCCCACTGGCACTTACTGACTGAAGATATAGAATGATGCAATGTATAAATCCTTTTTTGTTGTTGCCTTCTGTATATCTGTAGGGATTCAGCTCCTCTGAGGCTTTTACTTGTGCCACTCTCCAATTTAAGATTATTTTCTTTAATTTCTTTCTGCTGCTGCTACAATGGCATGTTCATTAATCACTCCAACCCAAGGTGCTTGAAAGAAATCGTCTTTATCTGGTGACACAGTTCCAACAGCTTTTGCCTAACAGAACACATGCTTTTACAGAGCTCCTCCCCTGGATATTTTTGTGTGTCTGGACAAAGCCCACTGAAAGGTATAACCGACTGCTACAGGGAGAACACTTTGGCTGCAAGATAAGGAAAGCAGTCTAGACAGATCTGTCTCAGCACATAGGATAAGATTATTTTGCCTATCTAAAGTTATGTTCCAATCATTTAGTGCATGTTTATATTTTTACTGATGAGATCCTCTTTCTTCAAGGACTTTTATGAGAAGCAATCAGACTCCTCCAGCCTCACAACCTCCTACAGATCATGGTTTGTTTAGGATTTTAGGTCTTGTTTTCAGGGCTGCTGGCCTTGCTGAAGACGTTTTCTTTCAATGAAGGAAGAATTTCTGTATTCCCACTAAAATTTTTTAATGTGAAATAGCTGAAGAATTTATGTTTATTCTAGTATCAAGTGTTTTGATGTTTTAACGTGCAGGTGCGTTTGACGCAAGGTGTGTGTCAAAAAGGTGTGGGGCTAGGTCAAGAATGCTAAAGGCTAAGGTGGACTATGTTATGGACCATACTTTGTTGTTGTAGAATCAATCAGTGCCTCTTCTGGGATAGATTTGTTCATTCCACAAGAGTAACCCCCAGATACCTATGAGACTAGGCTTGTGGGCTGTCAGACAGAGAACTTGCAATATAGTCTTACACACACCTCTTGCACACACTTTTTCTGTTGCCTGCAGACAGCCTGCCAGGGAGTCTTATGTTAGTGGAAGGGGAGGCTATGTCCTGCAGCATTTTAGTAAATGTTGTTCGAAAGTGATATAGCTGGAGTCACCACGCTGAACTCTGATCATCTCTGAAATAAGAATGCAGCAGAAAAAAGGTTTAGAAGAAGCAATAAAAGTAGGCTGCAATGTGAGGCTGAGACAGAAAGGTCAGGCTATTAGATGCCGTGAAGAAACAAA
Source organism: Thinocorus orbignyianus (assembly GCA_013400375.1). NCBI lineage: Eukaryota > Metazoa > Chordata > Aves > Ciconiiformes > Thinocoridae > Thinocorus > Thinocorus orbignyianus. Next base: position 488,235 of record VXBW01004165.1, read on the forward strand.
CAAGGGATGATAGAGTAGATATATGCAAAATTTTCCTCAGGTTCTGCAAAAGCATGAGCTCAAGGGAGTTGCCAGTGAGGTTAAAATGGCAATACACTTCAAACTGATTGAATGTGTGTCTCCAAAAAGCACCTGGACTTTCAGAACTCATTACTGAGGCAAAAGTTTTAAGAGGAGTCAAGTGAGAATTTTGGCTGCTACCTTAAATAGAAAATAACATGGAAGAGGTTATAAAACTTCATGTTCCAGGATGAAAGTCAGTCACTTCCTACTTAGGTCAGGAAGACACTTCCCCTGGAAGTCCACTATTAAGGATTGTCCATTACAGGATTTTTTAGGTTTATATCTCAGTCCAGATACTGTCAGTGACAGTGTTTCCTGAGATGAACCACTGTTTGGTAACCGCTGGTCTATTCTGTTCTAAATTTAAACCCACTTTTCAGATGTTTCAGACCATGCTACCTTAAAATTATTAATTTTTCTTTGTCATACATGAGCATAAGAAGAGGAAATAGTTTCCCTGCTGATTTGAATGCATGTCTACTAACTTGTTTAATTAGAATTGAGTGTGTAGAGAAGACAGTTTTCTGGTAGTTTCTTTTCTCAAAATACCGTAGGCTAAATTCTGCCCACCCTGGGCAACAAAAGCCAAATTGAAGCAATGGTCCCTAATTTAGTACCAGTGTATTTGTACACTGAGAGCAATAAAACACTCCTACATTTTTTGCTATGGCACTTATCATGAGTGAGCAAGCTGCTAGTTAATGGTAATGGCATTACTGACTCACCTTCCTGTCTGCCCTGACTTGGGGAGATAGAAAGTGGATGGGACATTGTCAGAATGGACAACTGCAAGCGAATTGTTCCTGATAACCCACTAATGAGGCATCGAGAAATCATCAGTGCAGAAAGTGGAAAAACGCAATTAATCCTTTAAATGTGAGAAAATCTGCTGTCATTTTCCACTAAATAACCTTGATCAACTGAAAATTGCTTTGGCCACTTTTTTTAAGCAGTAAAATATGAAGTAAGTGGCTTCTTTCGGAGATACTAATTTCTGATCTGCTTTAAAGGGTGAAAATGAAGGCTATGTTGTGCAACCTCCCTGGAATACTTGGAAGGAATAGTCTTGTTCTCAAGGAAAGCATCCTCTTTTCCTTGATCCTCTACACCAGATGATCTCTGTTTGCCATGACTATGTTAGCAATGGCACATTCATTTTGGGCTGTATGGCAAAGCTCGAGTCATGAAAGTTGAGGTATGTAGTACAGAAAAAGGCTTTGGTACACCAATAAAGCTGTATCCCTGGGTGGTAAAAGTTTATGGGATTTTATCTTTTATTTTATTAGGTAGATTAATTACAGGGTTGTAGCTATCAACCCACAGTTAAATCACAGGAGTTGTTCCTATTTTTTCACTTTCTTGCTTAGTCCTCTCCATACTTAAATCTCACTCTCAGAGTGAATTTATTTTCCATACAGAACATTAAAATGAACTCACCTAAACCATTATGCTACTTGGAGATGTGGCATCTATTTAAAACATAGATATATTCCTTTGGGTTTATGCAGTCAATAACTCAAAATAGCTTGTGTTTACCACAGGACAGCTACCATGGACTTAGTTGTTCCCACAGAGAGTCTTTGTTATGTTTGAAAAATACTGATTTTGAAATCAAAGGGTCTGGTTCTTATTTACATGACTGTGCCAGGAGGCCTTATAGTGGTTGCAAATGACATTGCACAGACCTCCTGTTCTCCAGTGCTGAGGCATGAGACTTCCACAGCATCACCCTGCCCAGACTTCCCACAGTGTGTGACCCTTCTTCTGGACTGGGCACAGCACAGCCCTGTGGTCCATTCCCTGGAGTGGGCGGGTGGAGCCCACCCGTGGTCTATGGGCCCTTTTATGAAATATGTCAGCTAATTTCTCCTGATAGTGCCGTGTCAATTTCTTTACAATCTTAATATTGTCTCACCTCCTTGTTACTATCTGATTGATATTTTTTTGCCATGTCTGGCTATGCCATGATTTCGTATGTGCATTAGTATTACTTCAGCACTCGAAATGCTGAATAAAGTTACCTTTTTTAACACTCAGAGAAGCAGTTGCTTACCTGTTTTGTTTGTGTTGGATTCCCACTCGTTTCCAAGTAATATCTCTTCAGTGTGGAGTAGCACTTCTCCAAAAAGTGTTGAATCAGGTCATTTGCTGGAACAGCAACTTTTGTTTCTCAATGGGAATGTTCACTGCTCCAGCCATAACTTAGGAGTACAGTTGCCTCTAATCTGCAGCCCCCTGGAGCATCCTTTACCTCTGACACTTATGTAGGATGATTTGAGCTCAGCAAGTTCTAAGCAGAGCATAGGTATCATTAACAAACATTTTTAGATCATTAGTCCACATATTGACATGATTGTTGTGGAGCGCAGCCTGCTTCTATCCCAGCATTTGCCACCTGACTATTGGTATATTGGGATATGCTTGAAAAATGCCTATTTTCTCACTGACTTTAAAGGGGACTTAGAATGACTGGCTGTTTTGTAGAATCATATGGTTTGCAGTCAGATAAATTACAATTGAAGTGGCGACAGGTGCACAAGTGGACTCTCTGCAGGGTCCACACAGGGACCACAAGACCTGCCTGCATTTGGTGGTCTTCTTCCTCTTCTTTGGAGGATGTAAACACATATATTGCTGGAAAGCAAAAGAAAACTTTAGGGTTTGTGTATTAGGTACTCTTTCTTATAAAAAAAAATAAAAATAATAAAAAAATTCATAGGATAAAGGATTTAATCTGTCTTTCGGGTTAATATCTGTTTATATGGTGATGATTTCTATCTCCACTCTATTGTCTTTCAGCTGTAATATTTTCTTCACTTTGCAGGCAACTTATTGAAGTCATTTGCCACAGAAGGTTTTGAAACATTATTATTTATGGCTCCAGTCTGTCACCCTCAGACAATATTCTGAGATGATGTAATACAGCTGTACACAGCATTTCTATATTTTTCTGGTTTGTTAGGTTTTTTTATACATTGCCCTTTAAAAAAATGTGGAATATAATATCTATTTTATCTCCTACTACAGTTCTGCAAGTAGATACATAAAAGCTAATACAAATTATCTTCTCTGTTTCATTTTTGAAGTTTTTAGATTAATTCTTATAGTGCGAAAGGGCTAAATAAGTTCTGATCAATTCAGCTGAGCGTATAAGCAAACTCCATACTTCTTTGTCTTTGTTATATCTGAATTTGGGATTTCAAAGTGCTTTTGAGACTATTTTCCTTCTAAGGAAGGGAAGTGACATTTTTTAGAATTCTTCAATGAATGAGTTCACAGTTAGCATGACATATGAGACTCATTTCCTCATTTGTTACTATTTTAAACATATACTTATCCTCCCACTGTTCCTGAAAGAGTTTTATTTCTTGTAGATTCTCCACCAAAAAAAAAACCTCTATAAAAACTAATGTATCTCCTTAACCTGGCAGACAGTGGGCAGACTGTTTGAATAATGAATAGGAATGTTGTTTCTCGGTGAAGGTCATGTCTCCATGGACATTTTGATAGGGGTCCCTTTGGCAATGCTGAGCATGTTCTGTTTACCAGTCAGGCACTCTGGGTTTCCTTGAAGTCAGTGGAATAGATGTTGTCAGGAATATATAGGAGTCTATCTATCGGTGGGAATAGATGTTGTTCACTTTGCAAGGAAACATTACAGGGCTGCTTTCACTGGTTTCATGGCTTCCTCCTTCACGCCCAGCTTTGCACGACAGGTATGCTCAAATGTAGAGGTGGTCTTGCACTACCTGGTTTTTATGTGTTGGGTTCCCACTCGTTTCCAAGCAATATCTCTTCAGCGTGGAGTAGCACTTCTCCAAAAATTGTTGAATCAGGTCACTAGCTGTAACAGCAACTTGTGTTTCTCTAGTGGAAAGTACGGTGTTTATCATCCCACCTGCCTCCACTTTTTCATGTCATTGCTATTGCTATGTCAGATCTCCTGGACTTCAGATATTTACATATGTAAAAACTCATATGCTGGGTTTAGTCATTCTCATAAAACTGTGAGCAGTCACAGTATATGAAGAATAAGAAGTAATGAAGTAATGAAGAATAGGAATACTGATTTGCAGAGCGCTCTTTAATGCAAACTTGTCAAGTGTATCTTCTAGAGATTTAATGAAGACCGAAGTTATCTGTGATGACCATATAATTAAAAGGAAAATGTTCTCTTCTCTCATGGTCACTGATACGTTGATAGGGTCAGTTGTGGCAAATTAAGTTGCATGTGAAATTTTATTTCCCTCATCATGTTTGCTGGGAGACCAGCACAGGGTGTTTTATATGTGATTCCTCATTTTAACTTTAACTAAATTCCTTTGACTTGTGGCTTGTAAAATCATTCTGCTTATAATTTTTTTATTTGCTTTGAATCTCTAAAGTATTCTCAACCTGAATTAAATCCACAACATTTTATTCATTCATCTTACATTATATGTGAATCATTGTTTTCTCCAATTGTCCTTTTAGAAAAATATCAGGAAAATTCATAGAATCATTGAAGGGTTAGAGTTGGAAGGAACCTTAAAGATCATTGAGTTCCACCCCCCCTGCCATGCACAGGGACACCTCTCACTAGATCAGGTTGCTCCAAGCCCCATCCAGCCTGGCCTTGAACACTCCCAGGGAAGTTTAAGTTGAAAATTACGCTTAACTTCTGTAGAAAAGTGTCTCCTAAACAGAGAACTATTTTCTGTCTTGCAGACGGAATAGCTGCTCTTCAGTTGCTTTAGAGCAGATGTAGTTGTGTAGTCCTTCTAGCAATTTTTTTTCTTTTCCCTGACAGCATCATAGGTAAAACAGGGCATTTTGTGCTGAGGAATTTATAAAGTGGGATGCTGATATCTTTCTTTCTCCTTCATAGCTTTTATGTAGGAGGAAAAATAATCAAAATTCCAATGTCCCTTCTAAACTTTTGAAGCAATGCTTCCTCTCATGGTCTCCCATATTGATTTTACAGTCCAGACTCTCAGTGATAAATATACTTAATAGAGTTATTTGGCAAAAATATAGCAATTAATAGGTAAGATGGTGCTCTTAAGGTTTAGCAACTGGTTCATTAAATATAGCTGCCCGATAGTTAACTCATACATGATTTTACCATAAATTCTGTTTTTTCTAATTTGTCTTTTTCTTGTTCAATCTGAGTGTTTAATTAAAATAGACTGTCTGGGGTATAATGAGGAGCTATGGGCAAGTTACAAAGAATGCAAAAGTCCAAGCTAAGCTCAGCTGTACCATGTCAATTGCATAGAGCATGGTCAAGGCTCTGCAGTGATTCTCCTGTCTTACTGCGGAGGGAAAGATCTGGGGATTTTTCAGACCTCAGTGATTTGCTGTTTGCTGGTCCGCAGGAGAGCTGCTAAAGATGTCGATGGAAGCATCAATACTGACAACAGTTTTGGCTTTAACTGTAAAATGGTCTTGTCTTTTCCAAGTTATTGTTTGGACCTGCTGGTTTAGAGCAGTCAGGTTGTCAGGTTATTAGCGTTGCAGAGACTTCTTCTCCAGATAAGAAATTAGAAGCAGAGGGAAGAGATGTATAGAAGCTAAGTGTGGACATCTGAACAAGAGCCTCATCTTCCTATACAATTAATGGAGGAGAACACACCCAAATACTACTTTCTTGCTCTGGGTTGTCTTTGGGACTGGCTTTCCCCTTCCCATTGGCTTCCAAGGGAGCTAGAAAGACTGTTTTTCTAATTTAGGCACCTAAGTCAGCAGGAAATTAGAACTGACATCCCAGTGCCACCAAACTCTTGGATACTGAATTCACTGCAATTGGTATTTCATCCCTGTGGCAAAATCCAGCAGGATATATACCTGTCCCATCCTAGCCTTCCTGGCCAGGTGCTCTCTGCCAGCACTTTGGGCTGTGTAGGGGAAAAGATCTTCCGATCCACAATTTCAGTTTACCCAACTCACACAGAGGGAATTCAATTATCTCCATTATTGCAGGGAAACACAGAGATGGATGAAAGATGTTACTAAGAAATGAACATGAAAAGCAATTTGTCGTTTTCATGTCCAAATCTGTATGACAGTGGTACTCTTTTAATTGAAAACTGTGTTTTCCTGTGAAAGAAAAAGAAAGTCTGTCTTTTCTACCCTGCAAAGTTCATTGTGGTTACTAGAAAAAGCAGTCTTTGAAGAGATTTTAATGAATATTAAAGTCTGCTTTTACTGAGAGTTTCCCCTGAATCTCTCACAATATAATTAAATGGTGTTCTGTGTAACTGATTACTATTAGCTATTACTGGATGTATCCGAATATTTTCCTTAAGATCAGAGGTCGCGCACACACAGATTTACCAGAATTTTCAGCTCAGAGGAAAAGAGCTTGCCAAGGAGTCTGGATATATCTGGGCTGTGCATGGTGTTAAAAATCCCTGCCTCAGGTCTGTGTAGCTGGATACACAAATACAGTGACCAGTGTGATGCCAAGGGGAGACACTGGCTTGAGTCCCAGAAGCAGAAGACCTGCAGTGCTACCTCCAAGGTGTCTTGTCCATCTTTTGGAAGCAATGTTGGAGGTTCAGCTACCCTTTTCCTGGCTTCAGATCTGGTGTTTTCAGGGTTGGCTGGGTGATCCCAACACCAGAATCCTGTGTGCATGTACCTGCATTGTGCAGAAATATTATCTCTGGGGTTTTAATGTAAAACCGTTGGGTAGGAACTAAAAGAAAGTGGCGTGTCAGGCTCAAAGAGATACTTTTTCCCTTAAGAGATGGAAACAAATTTTAAGGGAGTTATCCAGCAACTTAAAATGTTCACACTTGGCATAAGGGAACTTGCTCACAGATCTTGCCAGGGTAGGTAAAGAAGTAGACAGCTGGCATGAAAAGGTACACAGCAGATGGTCTACAAACTCTCCTGAACCTTTCCTCCTGAGTCACCCTCTAATCCTACTGTAGCTACTGAACCCTGACTACCATGTTGAAACAAATACACCTGAGGAAGAGGGATCAGCTGCTGAGCAAGGCTTGCTTTCCCTAATTCTACGTTTGTACCTGCCAGTGCTGTTTTGTCTGTCCTAGCAAGGTGAGATCAAAGAAGCACCTTCCCCATATCCACAGGAGATTAGTTGCTGGGGGAATGTGCTTTTTTTAAGTAATTTTTTTCCCCTGAAGTTGACTTGTATGAGTCAGCCAGACCCAGAAAAAGGAGAGCGCGTGGGTGTGAGAGGTTTGCACAAGATTATTACACTCTCTCAATATTCTGTGTTTCTTGTCATCCATCTGTAGTTTCAGAGAATCCAAAAATTAACCTTGGACAGGAAGCAAAGTACAGCTCTTAAATGCTTACTTTTCTGGTGTCTTTGCTTTCATGTTCAGAGGTGCTTTTCTGGAAATATACTTAAGTCACTGGCTACAAAGAAACATTTGAGATGTGATTTATATGGAGAGAACAGTTTGAGCCACTCCCTCAGAGCACTGTGAGCAGAAGAGTGCTGTGTTTGGCTTGTCCTGCATGGAAACAGAGAAATGGGTATTTTCATCTGCTGTCTGGGGAAAACCCACCTCAAGATGTTGTTACTGTATTTCAGAGAGGGACAACTGTGTGGTGTGCTCAGAGGTCTTTGGGAAGGCTTTTAATATTTTCCTTAAAGGTGTCCACTGAGAACATGGTTAGAAGCAGCTTCTGAAAGGAGGAGACAGATGGAGATGCCATCTTACTAGCTTATCTGGCAAGATCAGTGTAAACAAAAGGAGAAAAGTAATGCTGGAGTTGAGACATAACAGAATTCCCTGAAGAGGAAGGACATCTGGAATGTCTTTGCAACTTAATTCATAATTTAGAAGTATTGTGGTGGCAAACAAATAACATTGTAGAAGCACAGAATCGTTTACGTTGGAAGCTACCTTAAAGATCATCGAGTTCCAACCTCCTGCCATGGACAGGGACACCTTCCACTAGAGCAGGTTGCTCCAAGCCCCATCCAACCTGGCCTTGAACATTTCCAGGGATGGGGCATCCACAAATTGTTTGGGCAACCCGTGCTAGTGTCTCACCACCTTCACACTAAGGAATTTTTTCCTAATATCTCATCTAAATCTCCTCTCTTTCAATTTAAAACTATTACCCCTCTTCCTATTGCTCCACTCCCTCATAGAGTCCCTCCCCAGCTGTCCTGTAGCCTTCCTGTACCCTCTTCAGGTACTGGAAGGCTGCTATAGGAACTCCCCAGAACTTCCCCTTCTCTAGGCTGAACAAGCCCAACTCTCTCAGCCTGTCTTCATAAGAGAAGAGCTCTAGCTGTCTGATCACCTTCATAGCTCTCCTCTGGACTTGTTGCAACAGGTCCATGTCCTTCTAATGTTGGGGACCCCAGGGCTGGATACAGTACTCTGGGTGGGGTGTCACCAGAGTAGAGTCACCTCCTTCAACCTGCTGGCCACGCTTCTTTTGACGCAGCCCAGAATACTGTTGGCTTTCTGGGCTGCACGCAGTCAATACCAGCTAGTGGGACAAATGATACATTTTTCTCTGAATACTTTTCCATGGAGGAAGAAGGAGGAAAAGCTTCAAACTCTTGGCTGGTTATTTAAGGATACAGTGAATGACAGGGCAAATGAACTGGGAAGCGACGGTGGAGAAACAACCTGGAGGATGGAGTGATGGGGAAACCACATGAAAGAAAAAAAGGTTTAGGGCATAAAAGATGTCAAGAGACACAGAAGAGAAAATATGAGAAGATGTGGAAGATAAGAAAAGGAACTTGAGAGATGGTTACTTATTTTCAAAGAGGGAGAAGAGAAGAAAGAATAAGAGCGGAAGTGGTAACAGTGAAGAAAAAGGCTAAAATCAGGTACAGAGATAGAAGAGAAGTGATTTTGTAAGAAAGGTAGGATTAAAGATATGTTCTTGGAAATCAAACAGTAAGTAAATTTAGTAAAGTCTTAAAAAGAAAAATGGGACAATTGAAAAGAAAGTTGCAGAAGAAAGAATTAATGAGTAAAGAAGGGTAAACCAGAAAAGAAGAACAAAGTCAAGAGAAAATTTTTGTGCTCTAGAAAGCTTGATTCTGACCTGTTTTGATACAAAATATCTTTAATACACATTGAACAGAGGAACTTTGGGGGACTGGGGAAACCAGCTTGCCTGACCCTAGAAGACAGTGGTGCCAGCTGAAGCTCTGAAATGGGAAAGGGAGATGGTTGCTTTTAATTGGCAATCCCAGCCAGTGACCCTCACTGACCTTTGCAAAATTCTATAGGGCCTTTTACCAGGCCCCTCTCTGCCAACAGAAGGGCCAGGCTTCAGATTTTAATGTACCTAGAAACCTGGATAAGTCAAATCGCTGCCTGGGATATACATCCTTATTTGCAAAAGTGGGATGAAGTCAATAGGATGCTGTGTACTGGCCACAGAGAAGGAAAAAGAGAGGGAAAAGGATAGAATAATAAAATAATTTGAATGGAAAGAGGCGTCTGCACACCTCCCAAACACAACCGGTGCTCCAACCCCAGGCACCTCGCTGATGTTCTGCAGGACTTACACATCAGTATATTGGTGTCTGTCTTGTACTGGGGAGCCTGAGATCACACGCAATACTCCATGTGAGATTTTGCAGCAGAGGCATAGGGTTTGGGGCCTATGTGTGTAATAGCAAATAAAAACCCCTGAGGGTTACAAAGACAGTGCAAATGTTCAAAAATGTCTGTAGCTACTCTTATTAAACTTTTGAAAACTAGACATTTCCGTTTTAACATAACTGTGTTCAGTAACTCTGGTCCAAGAAAAACACTCTTCTAAGAGTCTAAAAGCATTCAGTTTAAAAATGATGCCCACTTAAGAAGTAATTTCGGTCATTTAATATTTAACTGCTTCCTTTTTCTCAAATTCCAGAGGGCTGTTCAGAGGAAAAGGAAATTTTGCCATATCACATGGCTGATATTGTGGACACTGAAAATAGCAAAGCACACCAGCTAAATTTAGCATTACCTTGCACTCAAATATGCTGCTGCTTATCTACTCTTTTACTATGAAATAATGCAGTTTAGTGTCATATATTTATGGTTTACCCACTTCTGATCAAACGAAACACTCTTACTCGAGGCAAGAGAAAGATCTATTAAATACAGACACAGACACCAGATGGCTCAGGATATTTGTCTTTTTTGAGGAAAATGTTAGAGTGTGGAGCCAAAACTTGGTTCAGAGGCTGCCCTGAGGCTCCTTGGGGTTACATTTTTTTTAAAAGCAGCCAATAACCCTCACATCCAGAACAACAAAACTCACTTCACTGACTCATCTTTCCAATAACAGTCACATCATCCTTTTGAAAACAAGCGAACTCAATGACCAAATCCAAACAATTTCCTTGAATGGAGTGGCAGCAAGAGGCTGAGCTTTTATTTTACCTACTGACTCTATAGGGACAGTCAGATGTCCTGGGTGGCACCTCAGGGTGTGTGGGGGGAATGCACGTGAAATAAAATTGAAGTAGGTGCTAACTTATGGAAGGAGTATCCCTTTACCCTTAAGCAAACTCTGCTGTTATCACGGGGAACTTTTGCACCGTGTTACCCAATTTGCATTCCAAATACCCATTACATAAATATTTGTCATCCTCGCTTGTTTTGCTACAATCTGTGTAAGCTCTTTAGGGCTGTGCCTTGTGATCTGGACGCCAAGTTCATTTATTCATGTTCGGTTCCACTTCCCTATGACTTCTCCCGTGACTTTTGACCGTTACCAAAGTTTCTCTGTGCTTCGGCTCACAACTCATAAAATAGGAGCCAGGGCTCTTGCTGGCCAAAGAAAAAACCGTTAACCCTTATGAGGATCTTGCACACCCAGGTAACGAGGATGTGTCCATAGGGCTTAGGAAGACCATTAAATTAAAGACCTGATATATTGCATAAGGCCAGATGCAGCCCTCTCTGACTGGGGATGTCCCTTTCACCTGGCACATGCATTCCTACCAAGCAATGAGAAAAGAGGTCTTCAGTTTCTCCCTATGAAAATAATCAGATGAATTTGTCAGGCTCTTTCAAAAAGTTATAGGAATAGCCATTCTCCATGTCTCCTGTGGTCCAGTTAATAAGTTTCTGAACACTATAAAACGGTCATGATAGAGATACAGGGGTAGATATAGGGGAAAACAGGTATGAGATTGCACACAATCTTTTGCATACTCCAGTGAACCTAGAAGATCTTCTTTAACCAAAGAAAAAGATCAGATTTACTACAGGTAGATCAGTAGATGTGCTGCAGGCATGTACACCTAAGGATGGGCCGCAACATCACAGGAAAGATTTAAGACTCTTTGTAATCTGGTCATGTTAGTATGATTTGCTCTTGGCCTTGTAGGAACTGGATAATAACCTGTCTTACAGAAAGGATGCTGTGAAGAGACACTGTTTTTTAACCACATTCAGTAAAGCATATAAAAGATAAGATGGTATCTCACGCTATCAGTGTTGCAGAAATCAATGGGTTTACATTTCTTCGCTGTGACATCTGCTAGCACCAAAACACAGGACACAATTGTCACCTTCTTCTTCTGAGTTGGCAGCCATGTGGCTATTTTTACAGAGATATTTCTTGAAGAGCAGAGTGATGATTCTCCGGGTATTGAGGTCTTTGTCATAGTTTTTCTTTTCATACTGATTTTTCTTTGAATTTGGAGTTCACAAAGTGAGGGACAAGAAGCACCACCATCACATGGTGAGAGCAAAAGCATTGCTTTTTCAGTGTCAGGGTCTTTCTCAAGGTATTTTCAACACATGGCAAAGTAATTGGAGGTGTCATTTTCCATTTTTAGAAGTTTTCAATAGGGCTTGGCTATTTCCACAGCAAAACCCAGCCAATTTCACACAGAAGGAAATTTAGAAGAAAAGTTTGTCTCTTTTCTTAGTTCCTAATCCATTCTAGGCTTCAGGAGGGGTTGCATGGAGCATGACGATTTTGCAGACAGCATGAGCATTATGTTAGTGTCGGCAATGAGATATGATATCATTATTCCTTGGAAGATGGGGTTTTTTAGGCTGTTTGTGTTCTCTGGTGGTGCACCTTCAGTCCCCACCCACACCTGCTGCTGAGTCTGCTCTGAGGGATGGAAAGATTGATTTTGTCTAATTTTACCACCCACTCTGAAGTTATTGGTTCAGAACCTCTGCTGAGACTTTTCACTTCATGCCAGATTTTGTGAATGGCACAAAAGCCTAAAAGCCAGCTTCTTAAATGTTAAGCCCCTTCTTTGTAGAAAATTTCTTACAGAAAAGTAAATTCATCACCCTCTGAACTCACTGTAAGTATAGTGGTAGCCTACATGGTTTATTTAATTTTCCTCTCTTCTTCTGTCTCTACACATACATTTGCACATACACACACACTCACATTTTGAGGACTAGCAGAGTAATTAAATGTTATAATTCTTATCCCTTCTCTGAGCTGTGAAATTGTTAACAATGCTGATAAATCAATATCACAGGCACCTGACTGGGAACCCACTGGTACTAAAACTCAAAAACTGTAGTTCCAGGTGCTTTGTAGTATCCAACTATTTCTGCATCAGCTACCCTCATTTCATATTTTGAGGTCGTTCCAAACCCACGAGAAAGAGAGACTTTGCTTTTTAGAAAAGAAACAAATAGAAGAGGTTTATTTAAAAAAAAATAAATATTGAGTTTATTTGCTACTGAAGTAAAAAGTTGGGGGCAGGAGAATGTCTACAGGATTTATCCAGGTCCTGTTTTGTTTCCCTTAGGAAGTGAAAGTCCTGTTGTATTTCCCTAGAGACATGTTTCTTGCTGAGCAAAATAACATTTCAGCCTGGCAGGAGCTGCGTATGTGCATCTGTGCAGCCTAGAGAGATTCACAACTGCAGCAGTCCTGCTCCCTGGGATTTGGCTTGTAGGACTTCAGGGTAGGCTGCCTCTGGCTCCCTGCTGCAATCCTGCTGATGGCACCGCAGGAAGCCCCTCTCTGTCAGTTTTTGGGAGCTGCCAGACCTAAATAACCCTAGAATTGAATGAGAAGGGAACTGAACAAGTATGAGCTTTATGATGTGAGGGCTATTCAGCCTTGCCTTTCCCAAACTGAATTTGCTCTGTACCAGACAAGTTTGTTAGAAGTGTCACAGGATGTTTAAAGGGCAGGCATTAGTCATGCTGGTCCAGAGCAGTGTGGTGAGACTAAATGAGGCTTGATTCATAACCTGGGCTAACAGAGGATATGTTTCAATGAGAAGGTAAAAGGGGCAGCTCTAACAGGAAAGAGTACACAAGACTTAACAACTGTTCCTCTCCTGCAGAGAAATCAATTTGTGGTATATGAAACTGAATTAAGATGACAGCACCCATCATCATGTGAAATAACATGTGACTTGTGTTGGCAGTTATTTCCAACATGGACAGAATCTTCATACAGATGTTTTCTGCTTTATGGAAATCTTAAAGCAAATGAAGTTGGGAAAGATGACTAGAAGGCTCTACAGCGTGATTTGTTTTGTGGAGGAAGACTTCATGCTAAAACTGCTGGCCTGAACAAGAGATGAAAAATAAAAAATGGCTTGTTTCAAAGATCCAGTGTGAAAAATGCAGCAGCTTTGCCCTGTGCTTTGACCAGTTCCACAATGAATGGTGACATTTGACTGGCTTCTCACTGTGAAGGGAAATTTAACACAACTGTGCTGGCATCTTAAAGGTCAACTGTCCCTCTCTGACATTCCCTTCTTTAGTAAGAGAGCTGGTATCACTGCGTGTGGGAGCAGTCAGGGTCTTCTCAGGGACTGCCCCTAAATAGCCCTCAGTATTGTGCACAGCTGCACGAGTCCATTAGTAAATCCCTCTCAGATGCCCATCATTTTCATTTAAAGATCATTTAAAGATCAAGCATACTTTCATCCCATGCAAATCTGCATGCCGTCTCATTTCTAGCGTGGAAAATTCTTTGCATCAGAAATACACTGAAGTTGCAGTAAGACCTCACAGGATCACAGAAATGCTGGTTGCAAAGGTCTCTAGTCTGACCTCTTACTTGAAGTGGGAATATCATTAATTCTAGGTCACACCAGATGGACATTTGTACAACCAAGTCTTGGAAACCTTCAAGGCTGGAGATGCCACCGTGTCTCTGGGTCCTGCACTACCCTCCCAAGGAAGAAGTTCTTTACATCAGAGGCAAGAAATCTCAGAGCAATAGAATTTTCCTCAGTTGATGGAATTTTTTCTTTGCCAGATGTCTTTGGGCCACACTCAGCTGACTGATATGTGTTGGTGTTGCCTTTCAACAGTGTAAATTACAAACCTGGTATGAACTTAGAAGGTAAATTTAAAGCCTGCAAGGATTTGTAGCAAACAAATTAGCTGTTCAATGACATCATTAAACCATAGTGAGAACTTCTGTTTGCTTTTCATTGCATAAATAGGTGGGAGTCCTTGAAAGGGAACACTGAATGACTCATGAAGTCACTTTGTGCAGTGTGGAAAGCTTAGGGCTGTTCCAGTTTCTGTTGCTGGGGAGAGAGAGGCATCTAACTCCCTCCCTCTTTCTCAGACCTTTCACTGGGCCACTGTTTCCCTGCAGATCAGAAAGGTGCTTCTCACATGAATATCTACCAGGACCCTGAATCTAAGCTCCCTTGAACTTCATTGGGTACCATGTGTCAGCTGAGCTGGTGTCATCTATATGCATGATCTTGTCATCTTCAGCCACCAGGTGATGTGACCTAGGTGATGTAGCTAATGCTGGGTGGCATTACTTGCCATGGGGGTGGACCAGAAGCACGCTGTGGTCTCACAGCTCCCCTGCTGTGCTGTGCTGTTGTGTGGGGAGATGCTGGTGGATTTACGGAAGTGCATTTCATTTCTTTTCCGAGGTCGTGGTGAAATATTGCTTGCATGCAAGCAGCTGAAATGCATAAGAGCTGCATTTCAGGGGTAAGTAAAAGGATCTTCTTGTGCAACTAATCTTACAAAGTGCAGTGGGGTTTGTCTTGGCTCATGATTGCTACCTAATGCAGACCAATCACTCGGCACAGTCCCTGGCTGCCTAAATTCAAAAGTTACATAAATACTTCACCTGGTCTGGTGAAAAAAAAAAAAAAAAGAAAAAAAAAACGAAAGTGCATATGGCAATGCAGATCACTACATGAAATACAGACTTTTTCTGTTTGAGATGCCAAAGCTTTATTTATTACTTACTTGTGTCTAAGAGTTGCTTCTGTTTCTCTGTTAGGGGAGGAAGTGCCAAACTGCTTCCTCCGCCTGGGACTGCCTATGGGGTGTTTGCTGCACCTCTCTTCATAGGAAATAGTGCAAAATTCCTCTTCTTCTGAGATATCAAACTCGGGTTTTTGCACACACAAGATCAGCAAGTCTTACTGTTTGAAAAAAGCAGCAAGGCCTTTGATTATTTAGCCATCATAGAGTTCAAACCTTCCAGTTTTCTCCATTGCTTGTGCTTTAATGCTCCTTGGATGGGCTGTGCCTGCTCCTGGAACCATGTGTGCAATTCCTGTTGACTTTAATAAAAACTGTATGGGGTATCTGAGACAGAAGTAATTTCATTATATCGTTTTCCTTTCTGCCCCATATTGCTATGTTCTATAGCATCTGTTTAATAAGCTTCTTTTTCCCACTGGAGAATCTCCTCAATCCACAGTGGACTGATGACTGCAAGCCAACTAACTTTCTTCATTTGAAACATTTCAGTTGAATATTTAGGTCACAGACAGTGAGATCCCAGTCATGACTTTGCTTTATACATGTCCACCTGCCTGAAGTGAATTCTTCACAGGACCCAGCTCACAGTGATCACCTGGAAAGTTCATGCAGTCTTTTTTTTTTTTTTTTAAATGGTAGGAGATGGTTAAATTCCACATAAGAGGATGCCTCTGGAGCAAAAGCTGCTGATAAGAAAAAATTCCTTCGTGGTCTACACCATGGTTGTCAATGTAGGCTACAAACGCAGGCTGTGTGGAAACCATGAATTTGCTTCTCCCAGAACATGAGTTGGGATTACACCACTGTGGGAGCTGCTGTGACATAGAGATGCTCAGAGATAGAAATGACAGCCCCTGTGCCATGATGTCCACATTAGACAGGGTGCAATGAGGGTGTTGAAATAACAGAGGGCTTTTGGTTGTGTGTGCATGCTTGCTGGAGGTTAGTGCCTCATCACACCATGTGGCTCCTGATCTGCAGCCCCCTTTGGGTGGGATTTGCACTCAAGGCATGCAAGGGAACAATTATTAAGTACTGAGTGGACAGCCAAGACTTCATCTGGAACTTCTTGGTTGGTTTTTGGTTTTGGTTTTGGTTATTTCCTCCATTTTTGAGCACAGTAATGCAGAATGTGTGCATAAAATTTGGTGACCTGCTACAATGGCATTACGGTGTTGGTGGATAAGGGAAGAGCAATCCGTGCAAAGCATTTGACACTGTCCCACATGACATCCTTGTCTCTGAATTGGAGAGACATGGATTTCACAGATGGACCACCTGGTGAATAAGGAATTGGCTGGATGTCCGCAGTCAAATAGTTGTGGTCAATAGCTTGATGTTCAAATGGCAGCCAGTGATAAGTGGAGTTCCTCAGCTGGGACCGGAGCTGTTTAACATCTTTCTTGGTGATATGGACAGCAGGACTGAGTGCACCATCAACAAGTTTGCCAACGACACCAAGCTGTGTGGTGCAGTCAATATGCTGGAGGAAAAATAGGCCATCCAGAGGGACCTGGACAGGCTTGAGAGGTGGGCCTGTTTGAAGCTCATGAAGTTCAACAAGACCAAGGGCAAAGTACTGCACTTGTGTGGGGACAATCTCAAGCACAAACACAGGCTGGGCAGAGTATGGTTTGAGAGCAGCCTTGAGGAGAAGGACTTAGGGGTATTGGTAGATGAAAATCTCAACATGAGCTGGCTACGTGCTCTCACAGCAACCATATCCTGCAGTGAGGTGGATTGAGAACTGGCTGTGTGACAGGACTCAAAGTGTTGTAATCAATGGGGCAGAGTCAAGTTGGAGGCCTGTAACCAGTGGTGTCCCCCAAGGGACAATACTCAGTCCAGTCTTGTTCAACATATTCATCAATAACCTGGACAAGGGGACAGAGTGTATCCTCAGCAAGTTCATAGATGATACCAAACTAGGAGGGCTGGCTGACATTTCAGAGGGCTGCGCTGCCATCCAGTGTGACATGGACAGGCTGGAGAGCTGGGCAGAAAAGACCCTAATGAGGTTCAACAAGGGCAAGTGTAGGGTCCTGCACCTGGGGAGGAAGAATTCCAGGCACTGATACAGGTTAGGGGCAGACCTGCTGGAAACCACTTCTGAGGAGAAGGATCTGAGGCTCCTGGTAGATAGTAAACTGTCCATGAGCCGGCAATGTGCCTTTGTCACCAAGAGGGTCAATGGAATCCTGGCCTGTATAGGGAAGAGTATTGCCAGTAG
>VXBW01004166.1:0-15174 GCA_013400375.1 Thinocorus orbignyianus
GAGGCCTGTCCCCTCCCGCCATGGTTCCCTGTCAGAGGGCCTGGTCCCCTCTTTCCTTGTCTCTCCCATGCCAGGGATTGAGGCCTGTCCCCTTTGGCCATGGCTCCCTGTCAGAGGGCTGGTTCCCTGCTTCCCTGGCTCTCCCCTGTGAGGGTTTAAGGATGGTCCCTTCCCTACATGGCTCTCCCCTGTAAGGTGAGGCCTGTCCCCTTCAGCCATGGTTCCCTGTCAGAGGCCCAGTGCCCTCTGCCCTCTCAGGGGGGTGAGGCTGGTGTCCTCTGACCATGGCTGCCTCTTGCGGGCTGGTCCCCTCCTTCCCTGGCTCTCCCCTGTCAGGGGTTGAGGCCTGTCCCCTCTGGCCATGGTCCCCTGCTTCCCTGGCTCTCCCCTGTCAGGTGAGGCCTGTCCCCTCCCACCATTGTTCACCATCAGAGGCCCAGTGCTCTCCCACCATGTCTCTGTCCTCTCAGNCGCCATAGCTCTCTCCTGTCAGGTGAGGCCTGTCCCCTTCGGCCATGGCTCCCTGTCAGAGGGCTGGTCCCCTCCTTCCCTGTCTCTCCCCTGTCAGGGGGTGAGGGCTGTCCCCTTCAGCCATGGTTCCCTGTCAGGTGAGGCCTGTCCCCTCCTTCCCTGTCTCTCCCCTGTCAGGGCGTGAGGCCTGTCCCCTCCTGCCATGGTTCCCTGTCAGGTGAGGCCTGTCCCCTTCCGCCATGGCTCTCCCCTGTCAGGAGGTGAGGCCTGTCCCCTCCTGCCATGGTTCCCTGTGAGGTGAGGCCTGTCCCTTCCCGCCATGGCTCTCTCCTGTCAGGTCTTGCTGCTGCTAAACGTTCTCACTCTGACTGCTCAGGGTTTATAGTAAAACCAAGAGGAGCAACAGCAACCTAATTTCGTCTCGCCCTCCCGCTCGCTTTCGGAAACTGAAAGAAAAAGGTAGTTCTTCAGGCAAAAAGCACGTTTTTATCTGAAATCTTGCTCCTTGGGCCATGCTTCTGCGCGGTGGAGGAAGCCCAACCTCTTCCCCACAGCTCCTCTAGTTAGAGCAGCTGAGGAACCACACCTGAAACCTCTCCCTGACATTGCCGGCCTCTCGCAAGCTCCTCTGGTGGCAGGGATCATGCTCGGGGGTCTCTACTTCCTCCATCTCGGATGCCAGCTGATGGAAAAGTGGGATTTCCTCCCGATTTTCAGTGTGGCATTGTTTGACCCAGGGTGTGTTGCTGCGAAGTGAAAGCTCTGATGGCACCGCGAGATGTGGAGGAGGAATGTTGATTTTTTTTTCCCCAAGGATTTTTGGTTTTTTTGAATGAATCCTCTGGAAAACTTCATTTTTTTTCCATGAGTTCTGGGTTTTGTCTTGCAGCCTTTGTCTGATTTGCGCTCCCAACCGTCTGCTAATCCTGCAGCAGAGGATCGGGTGGCATCTGGCATCGCTGTCTGGCTCTTTTGCATCTGCCCTTTTCCTTTCTGCCCTGCTGCCTCCTGAAAAAAAGCCTGGCTGCAAAAATCCCTTTTGAGCCCTTTCCTCTTTTCTGGATGGCTCCTGGTTTTCTGCTGGTTGCTGCCTAGGGATTATCCTTTCCAGAATGAAATGCCAAGACTTTTCCCAAGCCAGCCAGCCGCCGCTGCCTCTGGTGGAATCTATTTAAGGTGGAAGGTCCCGAGTAACTTCAGAAGTTTATGTTTTGATGATTTCTTAAGGCTAGGAAAATCCCCAAAAGGGATTGGACAAAGTTTCATTTGCTTCCATGCTCTAAATAATAATAATAATTAGAGTAATTAAGAAGGACTCAGGCAAGATTAGGCCCTGTTGCAATCGACCTTCTTTGCATTTTGAAACTTGCTTCTTTCAGACCTGGTTTATGCTTGTTTTTTGGTTTGTTTTCTCAGGTTTTAGGAAGCAGTTGCTCAGATGAAGTAAAAACTCTTCCAGGAGTTTCTGGGGGGATGATTTTTTGAGGTTTGTCCTTTCTCTGCGACGCTCGGAGCCTTCATCCCACAGATTTTGCCTAAAACCCTGTTAAGAAACACTTTTAATCCCATTTTTTTGTTGGTGGAGATGCACCACTCCAATCTTCTCATCACCACCTCTAAGAATTCTGTCCTTTTGGATGTGGAGAAGTGGTAGGAATAAAAGTTTCACATTTTAGGCCCTCTTCCAGCATGGAAGTTAGCAGTGATGCCGATCTGCTGCCAAACAACTGCAAAACTGAAACTAAAACAACTTCCCAGGCGACTCAGAGCTTGGAGTTGGTTGATTTCCTTCCAGCTTTGGAAAAATAAGCAGTCGTTTAGAGGAATAAGTTTTGTAGAGATTAGATTTGGGGATGCATAAGTGATGCTGGAGACAGGATCCTTGTGGATGGTGATGGAGAAGTTCTGGAGCTAAGTTTGAGGGAGGATGGGATATTGCTCCATTGAGTAATAGAAACAGATTTGGTGTAGGGAATAGAGCATTAAAAGTCATGAATGTAGGAGAAATGCAAAAGGAAAATGCTTGGAAAAAGACCCAGGAGTCCTGGGGGACACCGGGATGCCCAGGAGCCAGCAATGGGCCCTGGTGGCCAAGAAGGCCAAGGGCATCCTGGGGGGTGTCAGGAAGAGTGTGAGCAGCAGGTGGAGGGAGGTCATCCTGCCCCTCTGCTCTGCCTTGGGATGGTCCCAGCTGGAGCACTGGGACCAGTTGTGGGCTCCCCAGTTCCAGAAGGACAGGGAACTGCCGGAGAGGGGACAGCAGAGGAGCACCAAGATGATGAGGGGCCTGGAGCATCTCAGTGATGAGGAAAGGCTGAGGGACTTGGGGCTGTTGAGTCTGGAGAAGAGAAGATTGAGGTGGGATCTGATCAACACCTGGAAATCCTTCAAGGGTGGGTGTCAGGAGGATGGGGCCAGTCTTCTTCAGTGGTGCCCAGTGAGAGGACAAGAAGGAACGGGCACAAACTGGAGCAGGAGAAGTTCCATCTCAAACTGAGGAGGAACTTCTTCCCTGTGAGGGTGGCAGAGCCCTGGCAGAGGCTGCCCAGAGGGGTGGTGGAGTCTCCTTCTCCGGAGACATTCCAACCCCACCTGGAGATGTTCCTGTGGGACCTGCTGTGGGTGGACCTGCTTTGTCAGGGGGTTGGAGTAGATGATCTCCAGAGCTCCCTTCCAACCCCATGTGATTCCTTCTTTCTATGATTATGTGGTTTAGGCTCCAGGATGCCCGTTGGGTAACTCCTGGGAAGCGTGTGTGTGGTGCCTGTAGTGAATGGATCTTCTGTTTCCAGGAGAAGGAATGTTCACACTGACAATGGTACCCTTCAAAATCAAGATTATGATGGTGCTGAGACAGAAATGTGGTATTTTGAGTCAGTTCTAGATCATTCTCTGGGAATATACGTGATCTTTTCTAGTTTAAAGGAGGTAGGAGTTCTCCACCTTGTCCATACTGTAGAGGGAAGCTAAAAGGTGGATTTTGTTGATCCTCAAGAAGAAGGCGGCCTCTGTCCCCTCCATACCTGCAGGGTGATGATCTGAGAGCATTCTTTCATACAGAATGTGACATTTTAGGCTGATTTTTCTCTTAAAACAAGCTGTTTTGCTCGTTTGAAACGTGCTTCCAAGTTGCCCAACTGCTTTTATCTTGCTGTAATCAAAGTTATCTGAGAAACTCCCTACACAAAGAACATTTTTCCAGTGCCCTCTTTATCCAAGGCCTAACACTGTGGTAAATTTGCACCCTGATTCCTTAAAAGTGTTCTTTATTCGGTGTGTTATGAGGTAGAGGGTGCTGCTGCCCTGTGGAATGACTCAATCCTGCAAAAATCTGAGCGAGGTGGGAACTTTGCACGTGGATATCTCAGATTCTGTTGTATTTAGCCCTTCTTTGTGTTGGTGAAATCCCTTTGGTGTTTATAACACCCTGTTGAGAAATATTCCTTAAACTCCAGCATGAAATGACTTTTCCCAGCTTTTGAGTTGAACTCCAGAAGTTTTTCCAGTCTAGGTGCACCCGTGGGGCAAAGAGAGGGCCCTTTGAAGTTTGTTTTGGGGTTTGATTGGAAGATAAACACCAGAGAGTTTCCAGTGATGGTGATACTAGTTTAATTCTCTGTGCTTTTTCTTTCCCCTCCTCTTTTCTTTCTTTAAAGGAAGAGCTTTATCTCTAAAAAGGAGCAAGTCGGGGCTTCCTAAGGGATGCTCGGTTGTGCTTGTGCTCTACCCAGGCTTTTTGTTTTGAAAGGAGAATGTGGAAAAAGAAAAAGAAGAGGATGAATCCTAGAATGGTCAGAGTTGGAAGGGACCTTCAAAATCATCAAGTTCCAACCCCCCTGCCATGGGCAGGGACACCTCTCCCTAGAGCAGGTTGCTCCAAGCCCCATCCAGCCCGGCCTTCAACACTTCCAGGGATGGGGCATCAANCATGTTGAGCTTCTCATCCAGGAGCACTCCCAAGATCTCCTCAGGGCTGCTCTCCAGCCATTCTCTGCCCAATCTGGATTTGCCACCTCCCAGGTGTAGGACTCTGCGCTTGGCTTGGTTGAACTTCATGCCATTTGCATCTCAAGCCATCCAGGTCCTTGAAGGCCTGAGAATGTTTTAAGCTCTGCCCTTCATGCAGGGAATTCTTGACCAAATCTTTGAGGAAAGGTGCCTCCAACAGTTGCAGATGAGGAACAAATCCATCATGTTCCCTTCAAGGTCACCTCTCCAGCAGCTGCCCAATATATTGGACTCCCTTGGACATAAAACCAAACAACTCCTTTTCTTGGGGCCTTTCTCTGGTCTTTCCCCATGAAATGCTGGGATATATTTTCAATCTCCTTCCTTTCTCCTTGGCTCCATTCCCAACCTGTGGAGGGGAGTGATTGCTGGAACTCCTTTGCCTCGCTCTGCCTCTCTTAGGTAGCCAAATGAAGATGGTTTTAATTGCCTTTTCAAAAGATTTTAGCATTTTGCTTCCTCTTGGCTGGTGTGTGATGTTGGAGGTGAAGCTACAGCCTGTCAGACAGGATCCTGAGAACACAGGAGCTGTGTCAGCTCCCTTGGGATGGGTGACGTGCCTGATTTGTTTAGTCTGACCTTCCAGCAGAAGCTGGAGATGCTAAATTCGGAGAATAAACTCTACCACACCTTTTCTTTCTCCATTTTCATACCATTTTAGCCACTGTTTCAAAACTGTGAGGCCAGACCTGCTTTGAATGTGGAGCAGGCGGCGTGTTTTCCCTCTTAGAACATCTAAGAGCTTGCTGTGGTGGAAATTTAAGGGAGTTTGCCACAAATATTTGGTTGAAAGCAACCAAAACCCAGGAATGTCTGCCTGTAAGATGATTGTTTTAACGAGCCAGGGCTACTGGCTTGCCTGGAAACTCGCTGGGAGTTTTGAACTGGGGAAGGGGCCAGATAGATGATAAAATTTAAGGTAACTTCTTCCTTGTATCTTAATTAGCTGCTCTGCTGCTTGACAGGAAACATCTGAAAAGTGTTTTTATGAATATCGTGAGCTCATTAGCCAAAATCATTACCTCAGAACTTCAATTTGGAGAGTTTGCAGGAGCCCGGAGCTGGAGGTGAAGGGTTTAGTCTTGTGTAAAGCCATTGGAACCTTGATAATGTCATGGGAAGAGCAGTTGGTTTTAGAGGTTGTTGCACTTCATCTCTCTTCAGATCTGCTGCTTTTTGTTAATTGTTTATGGCCAAAAACGTTGTAGGGTGTTTGATTTGAGAGGGTGAAGTTTAAGTGTTGATAGGACAGTCAGCTGTGGTAGAACTAAGTCTCTCAGGTGAAAAAAAGGCCTAGAAGCTTAGAATTGAAGTTAAATTTGTTTAGAAGTCGTAGAAAATCAGCTGAATTTAGATAAGATGAAATATTTCTGGTAAATTCTTATGAAAGCTTAGAAAAATAACAGTTATTCAACAATCTAGAGCCTGAATTTGGAGATTTCCCTGTGGAATCCCACGTTTCTCTTGCAATTCATTGTCTCAAAGTTTGGTCAGAGCAGAGGCTCCTCTGTGGCACAGAGGCCTGAAGGAAGGCTTTGACTTACTCCTTGTTGCATGAAAGAAGGCAGTGGAGAAGTAAGGAATATCCAGAATCTGTGGAGAAGGGCAAATTTCACTCCTTTCTTCCATATCTGTGGAAATAATGTGGTGATCTGTGCTTCTGACTGCCTGTAGCAGTTGAAATTTGGGAGTGTGTGACCTCAGAACGATGTGTTTTCCAAATCTTCTGCAGCAAAGACTTCCCATCCTGAACTTTCCTGGGCATCCCTGGCAGTTTGAGCCCTGAGGTACCTCCAGAGCATCACCACCTCAGGGAGAAGAAAGCTTCCTACCTCTCTTCCCGCCTTTTTTTTTGCTCCTCAGAACCACGTTTGAACTTGGTTTTAACACCTTTAGAGGGGAAAAAAAGGCCTTTTATTTGCTTTTTACCTCACGGAGCTTTCTCTGCAGGGAAGAGAAAGCTTTGGAGCAGGAGCAGGTTAGAGATTGAGGATAATCTGGGATGGATTCAGAAGTTTAGGCGTGACTTTAATGGTTTGACGGCCAAAGTTTTCAGGGTGAAAATGGAAAAAAACCAAAAAGAAATACTAATAATTAAAAAAATAAGGTGAAAACTCATATAAATGAGGTGGAAATAAAGTTTTGAGTTAATTCCCATCCTTCCAGTGCAAGGATTCATCTCCTTCTTGGAACAGGGGGAAGGTGGGACGTGAAATGATGAGTCTGGATGGTGTTAGAAGAGAAACTGCAGCCTTGAAGCTGACTGAAAGGTCAGTGGGTGCTGAGGTTGACCCAGCAAATGACAAATGCCATCAGAGGAAGCTGTTGAGACTCTGAAATGAAGGATAATTAAGGATAGGGGCTTTTGTGGAGAATGGATGAGGAGAAAATAGAGTTTTATAGCAGAATTCACTAGATTTGTAGAGTTTGTGTGGTAAAATGGTGGCCTGAAGTGAGCAGAAGGAAGGCTCCTCAATCTGTTGACCTGGAGCAGAAGACAGAAGGTGAGGGAGATGACAGCAGTAGGTTGTGATGAAGCAAGGGCTCCTTGGTTGGTGTTAGCTATCAATGGAGCTGCCTGGACAATGTTCTTGGAATCATTCTTGGAGGGAATGTCTGTTAATTTGGATGGACAATTGATGTGTGCACCATCAGGAAGTTTCATACCTGGGCCAGCATCAGAAGATAATCAGGAGAAATGAAATGGCTTTGATGATAAGATCAGGAAGCCCAGGGAAGTTGTTGATGCCCCATCCCTGGAAGTGTTGAAGGCCAGGCTGGATGGGGCTTGGAGCAACCTGCTCTAGGGAGAGGTGTCCCTGCCCGTGGCAGGGGGGTTGGAACTGGATGATCTTGAAGGTCCTTCCACACCTCCCCTACCCTTCATTCGTGTGGATGTTAGTGTGGAATATGGGATCACATGCTTTGCTTTGCTTTTTGGGAACAAACCAAACAAGACCCCCAGGAGGTTGGATGCTTAAATAACAGAATTTAGGAAGGGTGGATGGGTTTGTAAAGCTGGGTTTTAGTTTTGGAGTCTGTTTTCAGGGCTCTACAGGACATATTTGTAGGGAAGATGGGCTGAGAGCACCTCACTGCTGGAATTTTGGCTTCCTTTGAGGTGTGTGTGGAAAATTTCTCTCTCCAAGGAACCTCAAGAGCAAAACTAGTGAAGAGGGTGTTGTCTTGAGGGCAACAGCAGGTGATAAGATGGTAATTCCAGGATTTGGATGTAATAGAAGGAGATTTAGGATGTCAAACATCCATATCCTGTTAGTCATGACTTAGTTTTGGGCTTAAATGTATAAATATATATAGGTTTTAATTAAAAACAGAGGAACTTAACACTAATTTTGGGATTTCCTCGTTTTCCTCTTTCATTTAGGTTTTATTTAGGATATTCCACCCTTCCACTCGGGGTGGGAAGCAGGGACAGGCAATTCCCACCAGCTTTTATCCTCCTTGGCGGGGTTGGGCTTCTCTTTACCCTCCCACACCCAGCCCTGAGGGGCTTGGCTTCGGATTGGGATCTAAGTCTTTTTCTCCCACCTTTTACCTCTCCTTAATTATGTCTTTCCATGTTTCTGCAGTCATTTAAATGACTTGGAATAAAATATTGGGCTTAATTAGCTGGTTTTTCCCAGAATTCAGTACATATTCTTCCGTGGAGAACTTCTTGCCTCAAGGTGTTGGGGTTTTTTTTAAAGTTTGAAGGAAAAACAACAACCAAACCCCCAAAAAACTTTGGAAAAGTGAAGAAAAGAGTCGTTTTCTCCTGAAGGGAAGTAGGAAGTGGAGTGAAAATCTCTCGGAGCCCAGTTAAGCTTTTGGGTTTCAGTGGAAAACTCTCTTTTGGTAGAGTTTGGACGCTTGGGTTGTTTCATTGGATGGAAGTTGGCACTAAACCAAGGCTCTGGTGGCTCCATGGGATGGATATTTCCCATTTTTGGAGCCATCTGGAAGGAAAAACTGTCCCAACCTGGTGTCACAGCCTGAATTTCATGTAGGAGTTCTTGATCCTTGACTTTTTCCCCTCAGTTTTTGGGGCTGGGGGCAGCATCCTTGTCCCTTCCAGTGAAAGGAGTTGTGGAGCTTCTTGTGAGGTGCTTACAGCAACGACTTGCACCCAGGGCAGGAATCCTCAGGGATTCTGGTGGGAATAGGTATGGATTTAGTGCAGGAAGAGTGTGCAATGTGTGGGTGTGTTGGGGATGCTTGGGAAGGAAGCAGAGATGAGGGAACAGAAAGTTCTGTGGAGTAGAGATCCCTCTTCCTCAGGATAACTGGAAATTGGATATTTGTTGATGCCCCTCAAACCTCAACTGGGAATTTGGGCTGATAGCAATTCCCTAATCCCAAATGAAGATTGGAAGAGGGGAGATTTAGATGAGATCTTAGGAAGAAGTTCTTTGCTGTGAGGGTGGTGAGGCACTGGAACAGGTTGCCCAGGGAAGTTGTTGATGCCCCATCCCTGGAGGGGTTGAAGGCCAGGTTGGATGGAGCTTGGAGCAACCTGGGCTGGTGGGAGGTGTCCCTGCCCATGGAACTGGATGATCTTGAAGGTTCCTTCCAACTCTGACCATTCTAGGATTCCATGATAAGATGATTTCAATAACTTCCCCCTAAATTACTGGATTTGTTCTGGTGGGATCTACTGCAGCTTTGGACCTGCCTCGTGTTCTGCATCATCTTGCTTGCTGCTTGCTTGCTTGTTGCTCGGTGCCTTCCCTGGCTTTGGTTTGGGTGACAGAAGAGTTTTGGGACTTCACATCACCCAAAATCCTCCTTCTGCTCATCTTTTTTTGGATGCCTCACTGGTTGAGAGCCGAGAAGGGTTGCTGTTGAGTCCAGGTTGGCCTTAAATCTATGCAGAGAAGGTCCTGCATGGCCAGAATCTGGTGGTTTAGATTCCTTGCACTGGTGAACTGGACTGGAACTCCAGTTTCCCAAAGTGTGGTGTATCCAAGCATCCCACAACCTACCAAATCATTGAAATCCCCAGGATGGGGATGGATATGCAGAGGTTGGGCAGGTTTTCCATCACCCAGCAATGAAGGTGCCACGTGGGATGCAAGTTAACGGCAACTTTGGAGATGTCACCGAAGGTCTAAAACCTGTTGTAAGAAGTCAAGGTTGTGTCCTACCAAAACATACTAAAGTCTTTTCTTCTTTTTAGTCCAAGTGGTAAGAAGTTCAGAAGCAAGCCTCAGTTGGCAAGATACCTTGGGAACACTGTTGATCTCAGCAGTTTTGACTTCCGAACGGGAAAGATGATGCCCAGTAAATTGCAGAAGAACAAACAGAGACTAAGGAATGATTCTCTCAATCAAAATAAGGTTGGTTAGCAAATAACTTGTCTTTAAGGATATCCTAAGAATTCCCTTTCCCTCTAGTTCCTCCCAGTGTAGATAGAATCCCAGAATGCTATGAGCTTGGAAGGAACCTCTGGAGATCAGCTAGTCCAACCTCCTGCAAGAGCAGGTCCCACAGGAAGGTGTCCAGGTGGGGTAGGAATGTCTCCAGAGATGGAAACTCCACCACTCTGGACATCATCTAGTCTAACCTCCTGCAAGAGCAGGTCCCACAGGAAGGTGTCCAGGTGGGGTAGGAATGTCTCCAGAGATGGAAACTCCACCACTCTGGACATCATCTAGTCTAACCTCCTGCAAGAGCAGGTCCCACAGGAAGGTGTCCAGGTGGGGTAGGAATGTCTCCAGAGATGGAGACTCCACCACTCTGGACGTCATCGAGTCCAACCTCCTGCAAGAGCAGGTCCCACAGGAACATCTCCAGATGGGGTTGGAATGTCTCCAGAGATGGAGACTCCACCACTCTGGACATCATCTAGTCCAACCTCCTGCAAGAGCAGGTCCCACAGGAAGGTGTCCAGGTGGGGTTGGAATGTCTCCAGAGATGGAAACTCCACCACTCTGGAGATCTTCTAGTCCAACCCCCTGCCAAAGAAGGTTCACCCAGAGCAGGTCCCACAGGAACATGTCCAGGTGGGGTTGGAATGTCTCCAGAGAAGGAGACTCCACCACCTCTCTGGGTAGTCTCTTCCAGAGCTATCCCATCCTCACAGGGAAGAAGTTCCTCCTCAAGTTGAGATGGAACTTCTGATGGTCCAGTTTCTCTAGCAATTTCTTCCCTGCTTGAAAGCAGCCTCCTTCCAAGATGTAACTGTGGGTTTCATTCCCAGTTTCCAAGGAGAAAGAATCCTCTGCTCCTACCCAGGGGAAATACCAAGCTGAGGTTAAGGATCAATCCAAAGCTGGAGCAATCCAGGAGTTGGCTTGGGCCTGAGAACCTCTGGATGGGAGAAGTGAGGAGGTTCTCCTGTGCAAGGTTTCACATCTCACCATTCATCTCCCTGTTCTGAGATGAAAGGATTCACCTTTTCCATGTGTGAGGAAGCTTGTTTCCTGAGGCCAAGGTTAGGTTGGGTTAGGCTTGTTGCAGGAGCACAAATTCCAAACTTTGGTGTGGAAAATGGGGATGAGTCTGATCTTGGATCACTGTTGAGTACAAGATGAGGAAGAAATGCCCTTTTTTAGGGAAATAAGACTTAGGATTTCGAAGTGGCTGGAATCTGTGACACAAAAACTTTCAGTAATGGCCGTGAGAGTTAAAAATGAGCTTCCAAATGATTCCTGAAGTTTCTGTTTTCTTCCACGGATGCAAATGAAGGAGAAGGGTTGTGGCCTTTCTCCTTCTCCTCCTCCTGGCAGCTGCCAGACTTGCCCAGGCATAAACTTTCTCATATTTTATGGGTTGGTTGTTTTCCTACAAACAATTTCCCGCCGATTTCTAAATTCTTTGACTCCCCTCATGTTCAAGAAGGAATATCCAAATATACTTGAGTCTTCCTTCTGGGATGTGTCTAGGCATGAGATCCATGCAGCCGGAGGATGGAAGTTCTACCTTGCCATGCTTCTCCTTTCTGAGCTTCTCATCATTAGCAGATTGGAACTTTGGGTCATGACTGACAGACTCATGCCACCACCTGGCTTGAAATGGCACCGAGGGATCATGGAATGGTCAGAGTTGGAAGGGACCTTCAAGATCATCCAGTTCCATGGGCAGGGACACCTCTCCCTAGAGCAGCTTGCTCCAAGCCCCATCCTCGAACCCCTCCAGGGATGGGGCATCCATAACTTCTCTGGGCAACCTCTTCCAGGGTCTCACCACCCTCACAGGAAAGAACTTCTTCCTAAGATCTCATCTCAATCTCTCCTCTTCCAGTTTAAAACCATTCCCCCTTGTCCTATCACTCCTCTCCTTGCCCAAAAGTCCCTCTCCAGCTCTCCTGGAGCTCTCTCAGATCCTGGAAGGCTGCTCCAAGGTCTCCCTGGAGCCTTCTCGTCTCCAGGCTGAACCCTCCCAGCTCCCTCAACCTCACAAAAGAGGTTCTCCATCCCTCTAATCATCTTGGTGGCCCTGTGCTGGACCCATTCCAACAGATCCATGTCCTTTTTCTGTTGAGGACTCCAGAACTGGACACAGGACTCCAGGTGGGGTCTCAGGAGCACAGAGCAGAGGGGGAGAATCACCTCCCTGGACCTGCTGGCCATGCTTCTTCTGATCCAGCCCAGGCTGGGGTTGGTTTCTGGGCTGCCAGCGCGCACTGCCGGCTCCTGGGGAGCTTCTCCTCCAGGAGCACTCCCAAGTCCTTCTCCTCAGGGCTGCTCTCCAGCCATTCTCTGCCCAACCTGGATTTGCCACCTCCCAGGTGTAGGACTCTGCACTTGGCTTGGTTGAACTTCATGCCATTTGCATCTCAAGCCATCCAGGTTCCCTCTGGATGCCATCCCTTCCCTCCAGGGTGTCAACCGCGCTTGATGTCATCAACAAACTTGCTGAGGTTGCCCTCCATCCCACTATCCATGTCTCCAACAAAGATACTGGTCCCAGTACTGACCCTTGAAGGACACCACTCCTCACTGGCCACCACGTGGACGTTGACCCGTTGACCACAACTCTTTGAGGTCACCATCAAGCCGGTTCCTGATCCACTGAGATAGTTTCTGCTAACGAGCCCTCTCCATTTTGTCTGGTTCTAAGGGATGTTTTAGAAGTTAAAGGATTTGAAATCCTTGGAAATACACTCCCCTTTGGAAAGAAGTTGATGGTTTCTTGTCATCCCCAAAGCTCAAAGGGATCTTTCTCTCCTTGAGGGTGAGGATCTGTTTCTTATCTCTCTTAGGATATACTCCAAGCTTTTCCCTTGTCATGGATAAATCTTACCTTTGGTTGGCTTAGGATTTGTTGTGGAGAAGAGTTTCTTGGAATAGGACTTGATTCCCATTAAAATGTGATCTCTTTTCCCTCCCTGTACACCTGGAGAGCTGGAGATGTGGAAGATTTCCAAGTTTTTGGGCTAAAGAGTGAGTTTCTGTTCTTCAAAACTCAAATGTACCGTGAATGAGAGACTCTTTCTTTGGGATGAGACCAGAAAGGCCAGATGTGACTGTGGTTGGAAAGGAAATCAAGCGGGAAAGCAGTAAGGTTATAATTCCAGTACTTCGGAATTGATCTCTTCTTAGGATGAAGGGTTTATCCTCATGGATTTCTAGTTTCCTCGATAAAAAGTATATGGAATACCTAGTCTTTGGACCTGTATTTCCTGTGTTGTTTATAACTCCTCAGAATTTGGCCTTAATTCTGGGAGCTGTATCCTTAAGAAAGTTGGATTTTCCTAAGTTCTCCCACTGCCTCAAGGAATCTCCCTCCTTCTTTTTGGAAGTTGACTGGATTTCTTTTTTAACTTCTCTTTTAAGGCCGAAAGGAACCTGTAAATGTTTTCCAGGAACTCAAAAGGAAGAGCTTTGCTCTGGAAATGGTTGTTGAGCCGGATTTATCCCCCTGGATGGCAGGTGGCTCCCAAGTATCAGTGGGTTTGGTCAGTTTTAGGAGCTGTTTCACCACTAATCCTGATGCTACTGCATGGAATTCCCTGGAGGGATGGACTTCAAAACCTCAAAGAGGGCTTTGAACTTGATATCCCAAGATGAGGGAAGGGGAAACTGGTGGGATGGGCAAGATCATCCAGTTCCAACCCCCCTGCCCTGGGCAGGGACCCCTCTCCCTAGAGCAGGTTGCTCCAAGCCCCATCCAGCCTGGCCTTAAACACTTCCAGGGATGGGGCATCAACAGCTTCCCTGGGCAACCTGTTCCAGTGCCTCACCACCCTCACAGCAAAGAACTTCTTCCTAATATCCCATCTAAATCTCCCCTCTTCCAGTTTAAAACCATTCTCCCTCGTCCTGTCACTAGACTTCCTGACCAAGAGTCCCTCCCCAGCTCTCCTGGAGCTCCATTCAGATCCTGGTCTAGTGGGTTGGGTCTACCTGGATGAAAAATTAGGAGAAGATCCATGTCTAGGTTGATTCATAAGCTTAGATCCTTGCTTCTACTTGGTGTAACGAGGTCTTAGGACTTCCGTGCTAATTGAGTGGGAATTTCTCTGATGAAGTGTCATCAGGCAGAAGATCTCAGGCTCTTTGCCGTTTGCTCTGGCCATGGAAACCCTGATCCCAGTTGGACAAACATCAGCAGCGTGGTTGGGATGGAGCAGGAGGTGGAGATCTCTGAAGATCTGCTGCTTTTCCCTGTTGGGAATCAGTTTGTCCCCACACATGGGGACAAATTAGTTGAATTTGGGAGGAAAACCTCTCTTGGGATTTGGGATTTTTGGCTTGAGTATCTTTGAATGAGTCAACTGCTCCCTGGAAATGAGGAAAGGGGATGTCTAAAAGGTAGATTTCAAGGAGTGGTGGGAATAGAGACCTTTGGTGGGAATTGCTGCCTTGGAAAAGACCCGGTTTCTACAACTCTTTGAGAATTCACCTCTGTGTTCCAGCCTGTTTCTTCTGGAAGTCTGGAAAACTCTTTTGGCTCTTCTGAAGGGATGCACAAAGCAATATTAAGGCAGGATTCCTCAAATGCTCCGGCTCTAATCCTTGTCTCTCCCAAGAGATGGATTGAAGAGTTGGGTAGGAGCAGCCAATATAACCACCACTCTAGTGTGTAGGGATGTGGTTTGGGATGAAATGGAATGGTTTTCCTGATTGAAATGACTTTCTGTGGAGTGGAATGATGAGAATCTGTGATTTGGAAGCATCTGTGGAAAAGAAGGAAGTGCTTGGTGACACCCAACGTGGCTTCTCCAAGGGCAAATCCTACCTGGACAAATTTGGTTGCCTTTTAGGATGCCACCAGGGCTTTGGTAGAGAAGATACCATCAACCTGGACTTGGGCAAAGCAATCAATAGTGTCCCATGTGACATCCTGGCCTCAAATTGGAAAGTCATGGATTTGATGGATGGTGGATCCTTGGTGGATCAGGAGCTGGCTTGATGACCACACTCAAAGGGTTGTGGTCAATGGTGGCCAGTGGCGACTGGTGTTCCTCAGGAACAGTTCTAGTTCCTCAGGAACTGGGACCAGTGCTGCTCAACATCTTTGTTGGAGACATGGACAATGGGATGGAGTGCACCCTCACCAAGTATCCCATGACACCAAGCTGGGTGGTGTGGTCAACGTGCTGGAGGGAAGGGATGGCATCCAGAGGGACCTGGAGATGCTGGAGAGGTGGGTTAGGACAAACCTCATGAAGTTCTCATGAAGTTCTGCTCTTGTGAGACCCTATCCATAGTCCTGTGACCAGTTCTGGAGTCCTCAACAGAGGAAGGACAT
>VXBW01004168.1:0-10558 GCA_013400375.1 Thinocorus orbignyianus
GCGGGAGCAGTAAGGAACGGCTGTCCGCCCTCCCACCCCGAGGAGTCAAGGCCAAAGAGACCCCCGGGGACAAGGTCCAGGCGGCCCCCGCGGGGGAACAAGGAGGAATTAAACCTGTGCGTTGAGATAAAGAGTTTGGTGGAACAGTGACAGAAAAGAGGGGGGGAAATAATGGCAAGAGAATATATACAGTGAAGTGATGCAAATGCCATTGCTCATCCCCCAGTGACGGGTCGAGCCCACCCCTGCCCCCCAGCCAGGCCCCAGCCAACCCGTGTGTGCAGGGTGGAATATTGGAGTGTTTCTCTGCGTGGCCAGTCCTGTCCGTGCGCCCCCTCAGCTTCTGTGGGAAGCTGGAGAAGTCCTTGACTTAATATAAACATCGCTTAGCAACAACTAAAACAGTATGCGTGTTGTCAATATTATTCTCATACTAAATTCAAAACACAGCAGCCACTGTGAAGAAAATTAACACTGTCCCAGCTGAAACCAGGACAACCTCCCTGCCAGAGGACCCTTCTGTCCCTTGAGGACCCACAGCTGTCGCCAGCGCTCTCCTCGGGGTGCACATTAACAAGGTGCCAACACAACTGGGTGCTACGTTCAGCTCCAGATCTCACCGTTTGATCAGTCATAGAATAGTCTGGGCTGGGAGGGACCTTTGAAGGCCATCTCGTCCAAGCTCCTGCCACGGGCAGGGATATCCTCAACTGGACTGGGTTGCTCAAAGCCCCAACCAGCCCGGCCTGCAGGACCCCCCACTTGGCCTCATTGAACCCCATGAGATTCACACAGACCCACTTCTCCAGCCTGTCCAGGTCCCTCGGGAAGGCATCCCATCCCTCTGGCGTGTCATCACAGCACTCGGCTTGGTGTCAAGTCCAGTCAATCATTGTTCAGCTGGAGCTGATTCCTCTCAGCAGGGATGCAGCTGCAGAGGCTCCCAGTGCTTGGTTGTTGGGAGCAGCCTCTGCGCTCCGGCAATTTGCTCTGCGTCAGGTTTCGCTCATGCTTTTCAGCTCGGGAAGCAAAGTGTTATCAAGTGCCTCTGAAGTGGTGGTGGCCCTTGAGCTGAGAACCAGAGCACTTGAACGAGCCTTTATTCCCTCACACAGATCTATCTAACTCTTCTTAAAGGCCTAACAGACTGCAGATGCTGTTTATTCAGTTAAAAAGTTAACCTTATCTCCAACTGTCTGAGAAATTTCTAAAAAAAAAGTCTTGCTTTCTGCCTTGCTCCCAACAGCATGGCCGGGTGTTTTGTCACCACAAAGAGCAGAAAGGCCTGAGTTTGGGGTGAAGCTGTCTTGCCAGTCAGCTGCCTCCCCAGTGTGATGTGGGGACTGGTTACCCACAAACGCGGTGCCCATCCCACAGGTGCTCATACCCTGACATGCAGAGGCTCCGGGCTGCCCCAGGCTGGCTCAAGCTCCAGCATGAATCCCTGTCCAGACTTTGATATTGGCTTTCCCTTGGCCTCGCAAAGCAAGTGTTGCTCTCCCAAGCATTTGGAGGGAAGGACTCATTGCAGCAAATTTAATTCTTCGTGGCAATTGCCCGGCTCTACTCATTCTTTGAGTGCTGTGCCAGGAACTCAGCTCTGCTGACCCGCGGCAGCGTTCATGCCAACTTCTGCTGCTCTGTTTCATGGTGCCAGTGACAACTGCCAGGCTGAGTCTCTCCAAGCGGCTGAGCTCCCCTGAGAGAGTGGTGGAACGCTTTCCAGCATTGCCAGGTGCAGTGATCCTGCATCCTGCAGCCAGTGCCGGGCTCTGAAGCCGGCACACAGGCATTTGCAGCGCCGGGCAGCAGAGCAGTTGGTGTGTGAGCAAGGGCAGCCCCTCGCCAGCGCAGTAACTCAGGGATTTGAGCATCTGACATTCAGTATTTTGAACTTTTCAAAGGCCTTTAAAAAACCTGAAGGGCGTTGGAACACAAAGAAGCTTAGACTCTCCAGGTGTTTGCAAGTCATTAGTCATGACACTCCAACACGGGTGGTGTTAAAACCGCTCCTCTGTGGATAAAACACGGAAAGGTGAAGTGGCTTTGGCTGAATCCAGGACCAATTTGGCTGCAAAACCAGGGCGGACCTAGGTCTTGCCCCCTTTTCTCTCCTCGCCTGCGCTTTACCTGGTAAGCAAAGCTGCTTCTTGGAAAAGCTTTACAGCCCTGAGACAAACAACAAATACTTTTTCACCTAAACCAGTTCAGCAGTGGGCTGTTTAGCCACAAGGGGCTGAAGAGATACAAAAAAGTTTACAGGGGCTCGTGAAGCAATTTTGATAGGAAAAAAATAATCTATTAGTATTGGGGAAGGACTGACCCCCGTCCAGGGAAAGCAGAGGTTCCTGTCTGGATATGCCTGGCTAGAAAGGAGGCATCTGCTGAGGGCAGGATAGTCTAAATGCAGAGGAGGGGATAGAGTGGCAGGTAGAAGATTTGCCTGTAAAAGAACATTTGGTTTCCTGATGGTTGTTGTTAACAGAGAGAAAAACAGTTTTTAAGACTTAACAGAGTAGTAATGAATTAAGCTTTAGAGAAGCATCAGTTTTCATGAATGCTAGATGGAGCTATGCTACTCACAAATAACATACTAGTTTAGGTTTTCAGAGAAGTGTTTATACTTCCACAACCCGCTGGTCTCGGGCTCCGCCAGCGCTGTCAGCTGTTTACTGAACACACACGGTTTACACCGTGCTTTCCCGGGGCCGTTCAGGCAGCCTGTCCGCCCACACCGGGCTGGCTGATAGGACATGTCACGGCTACAGAATTCCCTCCTTGTACCTATTATCCTTCCTCCCTCCCTTCCGACAGACTTCAAGTCATCACAACCCACAAATATTGTTTATTTACAGTAAAAATACTCCATTATATAATGTCTCTGCGGGACTCATGAAAACGTGCACTATCTACAGAGGTAAGTAGGTACTTCTGTACCTGGTGGTCGTATCAGCCACCCATGTCCCAGAGCCCTTGGCAAACCTTAGACCAGGCTGTCAGGGCTCATCATGGTGCTCCTGCAGGAGCAGCTCATGGAACAGGGACTGTTCTCCCTCTTGAGCTTCCTCAGCCTAGGGATCACACACCTGATGCTTTTGGATCCCAGCACCTTGCACCCCGGGGCAGAACCCAACCATACACGAGCGAGTCTCGCTCTCAGCCTGGCAGCAGCCACGGGTCTTAACCTGGGGTTCCCTCCAACCCTGATTCTCTCGCGGGGCAGCCGCTAGTTCTTAACTGCAGTGCAATGATGAGCTTCCTGTGGGAAATGTCCCTGTTCCCTTCAATCCAGTTATTATTGTGCCTGCATTCGCCTCCCAAACAGACAGCACTTTCTCTTCCCTCCCTCCTGCAACGATCTATAACTTTCTACATTCACCTTCAATAACCTCTTGACAGACTATTGATTTTATGACGTTGCCATGGGAGAGGGAAATGCAGCGCAGCCGCTGGGCACGCGCGCCAGGGACTGGTCCTGTTGTCAAGTACCACCCAGTGTTGTCCTCGGAGCTGGAGCAGAGGGTGGCACCGCGGGTACGGGTGAGAAGGTGTAACCTGACAGCAGTTCCACCAGCAAAGACAAGGGCTGGTGGTCACGCAGCCTTCGCACCGGCACGGCCTGCCAAGTGAACCAGCCGTGGGATGCTGAATCCTTTCAAAATGTCGACTTTCTGAAAAGGCCAGCACCACAAGAACAGACAAGACATGTTTTCCCTTTCCCAGCACACTCCACCGGTGCGATAACAGCCAGAGCCAAGGGGAAGAGCGAAGCTGCACAGAGCCTCTCTGCAGCAACAGTGATGTGCTGTCACCTCGCTGCTCCTGGCCTCCCTGCACCACAGCGCCCTGACAGACCCTCTGCCCGGGTGCTGTGGGATCCATCCTGCACCCCATGACACTCCTGTGTTTGAAATGTACGCCGAGGTGAAGCTCCTGTCCCATGATTTCCCTGCCTAAGCACTGAAGGGCCTTAAAAAAGCTCTGCAGGTGCCCCCAGACCAGGCTGACCCCCACCCCCCAGGGTCTAAGCACAGCGTTGGGAAGCTGCATCCAGCAGAGGATGCTCTCCCATCCCTGCTCTGCTCTGGTGCTGCCCACACCTGTGTCTGGCTGCTGGTAAGTAATTACAAGCGGGTGCTTCCTTTCAGCCCTGATGAGGGGTGTGGGGAGGCTGGCCTTGCCTGTCCTGGGCCCCTGCACCCCGTGCCGTGAGGCGGCGTGGTCCTGGGGTGACCTGTTCACCTGGCCAGGGGCTTCACCACTTTCAGCCTTGGGCCTGTCCCTGTCAGCCCGCAGCTTGTGCACACGTGTGGGTACCTGTGCTGTCACACACGTGTGTACCTGTGCACTCACACACGTGTGCCCCTGTGCACTCACACACACATGTTCCGGGTGCCCCTTCACGCTCCCGCCTCACCCCGCAGCCATGGCAGCAGCCTCTGACTCTGCCTGGGGGCCTGTCTGTGTCACCCCGAGCTGGCGCCTCCAGGAGGGAGCTAAATGAAGCAGCGTTGATGAGGAGCTCATTAATTCCGGTGCCTGTCAGCCTTAGCAGGATGATAAAATGCTGCATCCCGCTGCTCGCTGTGGCAGCGGGGCCAGAAGGGATCAGGGCCACTATCCTGCCCCAGCCCTGCACCCTCCATCCCGATGCACACCTCGCATCCAGTCCCCCACTGCCCCCCAGCTGATCTGGGCTGGGGGAGGGGGTCCGTGGGGTGGACACAGGCCCCTGCACATCTGGGTTCTCTGCTGGGTTTTGGCAGGCGCTGCCCTCCCCACATCCACGTGCCCACAGTGGCAGAGGCAGCTCCGCCACGTCTTGGTGTGTGTGTGGGGCTGGTGGGCACCCGGCGGCGTGTGGTTGCCCACCACACGGGTCCCACGCCCCCACATGTGCCTCGGTGTGGCTGCTGTGGCCACATGTGCTGGTGCCCGGGGTGCCACGTCCAGGGGGTGTCAGCATGCGTTGCTCTGACCGGCCCCCGCAGCACAGCGCGCCTGGCACGGCTCCTAATGAATTCCGTGCTGCCCTTCACATCAAACAGCCACGGGAGAAGGTGTTTTTCAGCCCCATCTTTATTCAATGCGCCAAAGGCGCCGCTTCTGCGCCTCACCCTTGCAAACATCTTGTTCACAGCTGCGGCTTCAAAAGGACCGAGGGAGAAGGAGGGGGAGGCTGCGAGGTGCAGCACAAAGCCGGGGAGCGTGCTGGGGCTTCCTGGCATCTGCGGCCTCCGTCAGGGAGCAGATGAGACCCCAGCTCTGCTCCCCACGGATGCCCGTGGCTGGCCGTGCTGCTGGGACCTGCCTCTCGGCAGCCGTGCCCAGGGCGACATGAGATGCCTCTGACAAGGTCTGGGGCCGGGTGGGTGCTGGATGTGTCTCACAGAAGAGTAGAGAGAGGAGATGGATGGAGGGCGAGGGGGGTCTGCCCTGCTCAGAGCTGTCTCTGCACCCTCCTCTTCCTCTCTACTGTGCTCTTAGCCCAGCCCCATCCATCTTGCAGGGCCGAAACCCAATTACCATCCCATCATGGGCGCAGGGAGGGGGATGGTGCAGCCGGAGATGCCCATTAGCTCCGGGGAATGGAGATGGAGCGATGGGAGCTCTAATGGCTTCTCTGCAGAGCCCTGATGTCAGCCCGCCTGGGGGCCACGGGGCTGGCAGGCATGGGGGGGCACCTCCAGCCCCACAAGAAGCTCCAGGAGGGTTCCGTGGGGAGTGGGATGGGGAGCAGGACCCTCCTGCTCGGGGGTGATGCTGGCAGCAGTTCAGTTGTGATTTGCACCCCTTTGCAAGGATCTTGGTGCAGATTTTGATCCATGTGTGTGCAGGCATGTCTGTGCGTGTGCCAGCGTGTCCGTGTGTGCCAGCTCACCTGTGCTTGCACAACCAAGAGCTGCTCCAACTGCCACGGGAGCTTCCCGGCCGGCCATCCTGGCCATCCCAGCTGTCAGCCAGCCCACGGCTGCTCCCTCCCCAGCCTCCCCAGTCCCACTGGCAGGAAGGATATTTGGCGGTGGAGGAGCCTGCAGCGGAGCCTGCTGATCTCTGAAGTTTAATTAACCCTGTCTCCCTCCTGCACAGCCTTCCTGTCCTCTGCTCAAATGCCACAAACGATCCTGTGCAGATGCTAATCTGCAGAGGGGGAAGAAAAAAAAAAAAAAAAGATTCCACATTTAATTGCAGAACATAAAGATATTACAGGGTCATTAAAACACCATGAATATGGAAATGAAATCCACAGGCATCCATGCAGATAATGGCAGGGAAAAGGGAGCCGCAGGTGAAGCTGAAAGGTGGAAAGGTGAAAAGGTCGGCTCCATCTGGATGCATCATTAACCCCCTGCTCCAGGCAATCTCCAAGGGTCGGGAAAGGGGGGTGGTCTTGGGGGTCTCGCGTGTCCTGGCTTCACCCCACAGGCCCCACAGTGAGCGGAGGAAAGTGCTGCCAGGGCAGGAGCCCGGTGGCCAGCGCTGGCCCTTTTGCTGCTGGTCCAGCCTTCGTGTGTGGCTGCAGGAGCCCTCAAATGGGGC
Source organism: Thinocorus orbignyianus (assembly GCA_013400375.1). NCBI lineage: Eukaryota > Metazoa > Chordata > Aves > Ciconiiformes > Thinocoridae > Thinocorus > Thinocorus orbignyianus. Next base: position 6,541 of record VXBW01004168.1, read on the forward strand.
TCGAGTCCTCACCCACCCCAGTCTGTGGCTTCCAGTCCCGAGAGCAGCCATCGACTCCCAAATCCACCCAAATGCCCAGGGCCAATGCTACAGGAAAGGAGGAGCTGGAATGTGCCTGGAACATGGGGCTGTGGGACCCTGCGGCACAGGGAGGGACGCCAGGATGGTGGAGCCAGGTGGGATCTTGCCCTCCCCAGGGGCTTGTTCCCGCTGTGGGGCGGCTGTGGGGTGGCTGTGGGGCCAGGCTTGCCTCCCTGTGCCCCTGGGCTCGGTAACAGGCTGATGCTGGCACCTTGTCTCCCCTCAACTGCTCCCGGCAGCTTGGGCACCTCCCGCACCATGCGCTGCCGCTTTGACACTGATGTGAGCTGCTGAGAGGAAAAAAATTAATAGGGGCCTCACTAATTGGAGCTGAGACACCAGCAAAGGGAGAGGGGGCTGCACGGGGTGTCTCCATCCAGAGGGCTCCGACACCCTGGGGTGGCAGTGGGAAGGGGCTGAGGACTAGGGGGTGGCTACTGGTGGCACGGCTTGGGGACGTCCTGGGCCCCGCGCTGGGGAGCTGGCACCACCCCCCGGGCACAGCCAGGGCCTGAGAGTGGAGGGAGGAGGAGGACGGAGAGCCCTGGGATGTTCTGAAACCACCCCGAATTTCTGCTGCTGGTGGCATCCAGGCCTGGCTGCTGCTACCTGATGGAGAGAAAGGTGAGGAGGGCTCGGTGCTGCCAGGACACCGCCAGACCCTCTGGACCCTCCGGACCCTCCTTGCCCGGCTGCCAGAGCCCCCCCGCCCTCCCAGCAGCAGCTTTGGCCTCTGGGGAGAGCGCGAGGAGGAGAAAAGCAGATTAGAGCTATCGCTGCATCTCCACACACCGAGCCACAGAGCTAAATGTCAGATCACGTCTGGCACAGCACGGGAGGGGGGACGAGGGACGAGGAGCCTCGGCCACCCCTTGCTGGGGTGGGCTCCCTCAGGGTGCAGGTGGTCGGGCTGGCAGACAGGCACCAGCCGTCCCCCCGGGTGGAGGGGGGAGATGGCCAGTGTGGGGTCCCACCGCCTCGCTGGGCTGGCACAATCCCAGCCGCAGCCCCAGAAACTTTCCTTTTCCGGTTCCCATGGAAACAAGGAATTCTCTTCTCCCCAAAGTTGAGCCGTCTGCGGGGCTGGCCGTGGGCAGGGACGGGCAGTGGTGATGCCGACGCTCGCCTGCTCAGACCAAGCCACCAATGCCAGAGCCCCCCGGGAGGACCCCTTGGTGGGAGCTGGGGGCTGGTGCGGTGGGTTCGTGCCCCCCGTGCCACTGGGGCAGGGGGTGTGTGTCTGCCCAGGGACCCCAGGGCAGGGCCCGGGTCAGTACAGACCCATTGGCGCTGTGGTGGCTTTCTCCCCTCGGCAGAGCGGGATGGCGTGATGGATGGAGAGGGACCGAGGTGGAGGAATGTCTCCTGCTGAGCCTACCCTGTCGTCCTCCACAGCTCTGCCAGAGAAAGCGAGCAGCTCGCTGGGAAAATTGCCGGGCAGATGACAGAGAGCCCTCACTCCTGCCCCAGCCGTCCCCGTGGGTGATGGCCACGCAGCGGGGAGCCGGCTCCGAGCAGCTCAGGCTGGGAAGGATCCTTGGGGAGCGATTTGAGACCCGTCCATCAGCAATCAGAGGGTTTCAGCGCTCTGCTCGCCTCCCGCAGGAGGGTGACAGCCCCATGTCTGCTCTAAGGAGAGGAAAAGCTTTCGCTGCCCGCCAGCCCTGGGAAGCGCCACAGCAGTGGCGTCAGGACCACGTTCCCACAGACGAGGGTCTCTGCCGGCAGGAGCCATGGGCTGCTCCCCCCTTCCCACGGGCTGGTGGGGGCAGATGCTGGGGGCTGAGCTCCGGGAGCATTTCCATGGGATAAGTGTGGAGGAGACAGGTTTAAACAACAATGACTAAAACTGAGCTTCAGCAAAAATTAACTCCAAGCAGGGGAATGTTCCAGGCGCTGCCTTTTGCTGTCGGTAAAAATAAACCTGCAGGTTAAACACAGCCTTTTCCTCCTCGGTACTCACGTGCCAGATCAGAGAGCTTCCTCCTGGGGAAATAGTTAACAACATAAAATCAAGCACAAGCCCCAGGGTGTGTGGCAGGGGTGGAGAGCAGCCCTGCCCTTGGGCATCCCGCTTGCCCTGGAGCCCTGTCCCACATCCTCCTCCTGCAGCTGCTGGGGCTGTGCTGATGGAGCCGCTCACGGCGCTGGCACCGGTGCTGGCACAGGGAGGCAGCTGGTGGCACAGGCTGGCAGCCTTCGGCCTCCTGTGGGAGGTGCAAGATCTCACACTTCACTTCGCCCCTGCGCCACCCGCTGCCCTCCCACCCCCTGCCAGGGACCAGCGTGAACGTGTCTGCTGCTGCCGGGGTTGACGCAGCTCCCGGTGCCAGCTGGGGCTGTCCTGCGGGATGGGGATGGGAGCAGGCACTGCTGGAGATGCTCCCCTTCCCCCTGCTGCTCCTGCACCCCGGCAGGATTTGGCACTGCTGTGCAGGAGTCTGATTCCTCCTGGCATGGAGACCCCAACCCACTGGCCCCATGGATCAACTCCACCCTGACCCATTGGGCATCATCCCTAGGGACGGTGTTTGGGGCTCGCTGGAGGTGTAGTGGGACCCATCCCTGCTCCCACCAGCGTTGGTGAGCCTCCGAGCCACGCACCCCTTCTCCCAGGGCCGGCTCCTTCCCTCTGCCTGCCACTCGCACTGGGTTTTTAATTAGTGCTCCTCTGTATATTCAGAGAGCCGGAGCCCAGAATGGAAATGTACAGGTGTCCCCTTGATCCAGTTTCCATGGTTGCCGCATCGAGGTGGGGGCTACAGCTTTTTTTTTTTTTTTAATAATTTTATTAAAGTGGCTTCAATCCTTTGGCAAAGGAGGGAAGGGGGAGAATGTGGGGGAATAAAAAGTGCTGGATGAGAAGGCCACATTCCCGCGGCTGGGCTTATTTGCTGTCATTCTTTTTGTCTTATTAGCAAGTGCCGGTTTCCAAGATGCTCCAAGTCAAAAAGCTCGGTAATGAGATCCCAGCCCTCACTGGTGCGGGGAGAGCAGCCTGAGCAGCTGCACCAGAGCCACACGGATGGGAGAGGAGCAGGATGGCACTGGTGGTGCTGAGCTCGGGGACATCACTGTCCCCGTCCCTGTCCCTGTCCCCTCACCCCAATCCCCATCTCACTCTCCTGCCTCAGCCAGCCTGTGGGGTTGTCCCCAGCATCCCTCCCCGGGACAGCAGAGCTCCCCTGGCTCCAGCCTGCAAAGGAAACCCGTCTGCCCTGAGCAGAGGCTCTTGGGGACACTGGAGCTGGAGAGTCCTGGCTGTCCCAGCAAGGATGGACCGCAGCATCCCTGGGGGATCCAGCTCATGTTGGGGGACCCCTGTGCCATGCTCACCCCGACCTGCCCCATCCTCCCGCAGTGCAGTGGCACTCGGTGAGGGTGGTGGCTGCCCTGGGGCTCCAGGTGCCGCTGCCAGAGACTGTCCTCTCCTCTGCACCCAATTAGTCTCGATTTTCTCTGGTGAGACCAGCGCGGTGTGTGAATGGGCCCGTCTTACTGCCAGATGATTTACCCGCAACTCTGCCTGTTGCAGGCAGGCAAAATTCACTCTGTTTACCACAGGGGTGCAAAAAATAACACAGAAACGGCACGGGCCCAGGAAAAATCTGCTCTCCCTGAGCCGCACCGCGCGGCTGGGCTTGCCAAGTGCGTGGAAGAAATCCCCTCTCCTCCCCGCGCAGCGGCAGGCAAACACACGCGCTGAGCCATGGACCCATTAGTCACCAGTAAATGTTCTTTTCTCTCCTGGTTTGTTTCTCTGAAGCTTGATGTTTTCCTCTCCTGCTGCCCTGGCCTCGTTAGGCTGCAATTAAAACCAGGAATCAAAGCCGCACGGTGCAATTAAAACTGTATGGAGGATGCTGGGTGCTGAGGGGAAGCAGGCAGCCGCGGCTCGGCTCCCCTCGCCCCCCGGTCCCCCCCAGCCCCTGGGCAC
>VXBW01004168.1:30642-50489 GCA_013400375.1 Thinocorus orbignyianus
GGCATCGCCCGCCCCCCCGAGCATCCTCAGGCCGCCTCTCGCCCCTCAGCATCCTTGTCCCCGCAGCATCCCAGTGCCCCCCAGCATCCTTGTCCCCGCAGCATCCCCTGTCCCCGCAGCACCCCTGTCCCCGTGTACTGTGTCCCCTCCACGCCGGCGAGTCACAGCGGGGGCTGCGGGAGCCGCAGGACGGGGCTCTTCCCGGTACGGGCCGACTCCCGGGCACGGTTCCGGCCCGGGTTCCGCACTCTGTCCTCCCCCTGCTCCAAACCCACCCGCTGCTGCCCACGGTGGAGCCGGTGTCCCTCGCTCCTGCGAGGGCTAACGGGCTTGGGGGGTTGCGGGGAGGGCTACCGCCTCCCCCGGGAGCCAGAGGGCAAAGGCTGGCGGCCGGTCCCGGTTTGCAGCGAGCCTTCTGGAAGGGGCCGGCAGGTTCTGGAAGGGTCCGGCAGCCCCCGGCCGCTGCCCTCGCTCCCCGCGGGGACATGTGCTGCTCTTGCCACATTTTCGTCACCGCTCGCCGGGAGCCCGGGGCTGGTGGGGGAGGAGAGCCTTTGCCAGGCTCCGCTGCACAACGGGGGTGCCCTATTTCCGTGCCTCCCAGCCCAGTGGGCTTGTTCTCTCCGATTTCATCTGCCTCCACAGCCGGGGCTGGCTCCCGCTTGTTTGTGTCTGTCTGGAGGGCGCAGGCAGCAAAAAGCACAATCATTTTCTTGCTTCTCTGCCAGTATCTGCAGCAAGCAGGGGGGAAAAAACACCAACCTTAAAGGGACTTTCTGACCTCACTCAAGTCACTCACCCTTCCTCCAGCCCAGGGGATGCTGCTTTTTTCCAGTGGTTCAAAGGACTCATCCCTCCTGCGGAGCCTGGCACCAGCCCACGGCATCGCACCCACCGCAGGGCTGCCAACGGGGCTGGGCATGAGGGTCCCCCCGGGTCAGGTGGGTGGTGGGTTCGTGTGGATGGAGCTGGGGATCCCCTTGGGAGTGGGGGACAGCGGGTGCAGCCCTATCCCTGCGGGCAATCGGGCAATTCCCCAACAGAGCTGGGCACACAGGGCACCACAGCCAACCCCCCCGCCCCAGAGCAGTGCCCATGGCTGCTCTACAGCGCTGGAGCCCTGGGGACACCCACCATCCCCCAGCCCACCCTACGTCCCCTCCACTGCCACCACCATCTCTTTGCAAAGCAGAGGTGCTTGGCCCTGGGCCCCTGAGGAGCCCCCACTCCGCAGCCCATGGGGGTGCTGCTGCTGCTCCCCCCATCTGCCAACGGGCACAAACAGAACCGGAGCCTCCCTGGGGGCCGCCGTGCCCCGGGCAACGCGGCTGCCTTTGTCTTGCCTCCTCCTGGCTGGCTCCTGCTCCCTGGCAGGTGATGGGGTGAAAGCCAGTAATTGCTCTAAGTGCAATCAATAAATCACAGTAATAGAATTACATCTGCTGTTGCCATATTGGGAACCGCTCTGCTGCTCCCTCCTCTCCCTGCTCTCCTTTGCCTTTTAAATGGCCATGGAGCACCGGAATGAGCCAGGCTCTGGTGGGGACCCGGCCCTGGGCGTACATCCCCGGGGGGTGGGGGTCAGCCAGCAGGAAGGTGTCAGGTCCCTGGGGAGGTCACAGGTGTTCTACCCCCCACCCCACGCAGAGACCCCGCAGTGTGGGGCTGGGACTCGCTGCCCCAGTGCTGACCAGCAGTGAGTTCACCTGCAGCCCTGGGGAGACGGAGCTGCTCCATCCGCACCCGCACAAATCCCTGGGCTCCGGGTGTTATTTTCATCTCATTTGCAGCTGGTCTCAGGCTCTGGAGAGTGAGCTTCACATTGAAGGCTTTCCCCCGGCTGCTTTTCATCATTCCGTACAGGACAGCCTCCGTGAACACAGGCTGGATCGCAGCTCGGGGGTCAGGGGGAGCCCCGCAGCATCCCACGGCCCCACAGCATCCCACCACCCCACTGCTCTGCCCCTCCGCCAGATCCCTCCTGCCGCAGCTCCAGCTGGGATGGGGCTGACATTCTCGCCAGCATCTTCGGGATGAGAACGGTGCTGGTGCCACACGGGTGTGTTTGGTTGCTGCCAGGCAGCCAGGACCCTCACTGCTCCTCAACCCACCCCAGCGAGTGGAATGGGGGCGCAGGGAGGGGCAGCAGCGGGGACAGCTGACCCCAGCCACGGGAACGTGGTGCTCAGGGGATGGAGCTGGGGAAGCACCGGGAAAGGGGATGTTTGAGCAACGGCGTTTGCCCTCCCAAGGCAGAGCTCGGTGTGATGGAGCCCGGCTTTCCCTTCCCGGAAGGGAAATCCTTCTGCCCGGCCGCTGTCTGTGGCTTCTCTCTGCCTTTTAAACTCTCTTTAGCTCAACCCACGAGGTTTTCCCTCACTTTTATTCTCCCGGTTCCTTCTCCATCCCACCGGAGGGTGCTGACCCGCCCAGGTCTGCTCATGGCCCGGGCTGAACCCCCAGCACCGGCCCACACCGGGACCTCCCACGGCACCCCTTATTACCTAATTAAACTCAGCCTAATTAACCCCCTCACGCCCCCGGCACCGCGACAGAACCGACACCGAGTGCTCTGGAACGCGCGGAGGATCGATCGGGGGAGGGGACGGCCTGTTCGCAAGCACCGAGCGGCTCACCGGGGATGGCGGGGAGGGGGCGGCCGGGCCCAGAGCCGGGGGGGCTCGGCAGGGCCGAACAGTCCCCCCCAACCCCGCACAGGTCCCTACAGACGCCCCTCCCCCGGTACCGGGCTCGGGAAGGGCCGCGCCCCGCCCGGGCCGTGGAGGACCGGCACATCCCAGCATGCCCCGCGTCGCTCCCGGTGGAAAAAGACACTGCGCGGCGACCCTCGCCCGCCCCCTCCGCCCCTTCTAGCCAATCAGAGAGCAGCTCTGCCGGCCAGCAGAGGGAGAGCAGCCAGTAGGCAGCCAGGAGTTGCGAGCAGGAAGTCGTCGCTAGCGCCGTTGCCTGGCAACGGGGCGGGGCCNGGGGAGCTGGGCCCGCAGTGAGGGCTGTCCCCGGGCTGATGGGATCCCTTCCGGTGCCCAGCCGCCGTGCTGGGACCCACCGTACCAGCGAAGAGACCCCTGCCTCGGGGCTCTCCTGGGGCTCAGGCCCACGGCCACCGCCTTCCAGGCAGGCTGCTGGAACGATTGTCCGTGTCCGCTGATCATGAGGTGTCGGTGCTAATGTTTAATATTCGCTCTGGGGGTGGCAGCCTACCTTCGGCTCCAAGTGAAATACTTCTCTTTGCTGCGGGGGAAGAGCTGCAGAGGCTCCCGCCGTGCGGGGGACAGTGTCACGCCTGCACAGAGGCAGCTTGGAAGCAGGCACACCTGAGCTGAAGCTGCCTGTCAGCTCCTTCCCTCTGGGGCTCCTCTCCCGAGGGACAGAGGTTCTGGCCACCAGGTGCTGCCTGTCCTACGGGCCCCGGAGGAGTGGGGCAGTGGGGTGACCCCAAACTCTGAGCTGTCCTCAATTGTTAGGGGAGTCTCAGGTAGTGAGATGGTTGATGAGTGGAAGGAGTGACGTTAAGCTGTGAACAGGTCAGATCTGGACCTATTCCATAAAGCAAGGTTGGCTGTTAATTCTGTTACAGTCACGTGGTAGAAATGTTTAACTGCTGGGGAGGATAGAAAGGGGGATGGTGAGAGGAAGGATGATGAGGGGCCGCTCTGTGGAGCGAGGTGGGTAATGATAGCTGTACTCTTAATTACTGGCTTGAGGCTTCTTTCTTTGCTGCAAAACATTATCTCATTTGTGCGCAATAAAACTGACTTATTTTAATGACCATGTCCCCCTCGGGTAGGGTGCCTCTGGCATTGATGCTGTTGATTTCTTTTATAAGCAGACTTAGCCTGTCTGCGGGAGACAGTTCTAATAGCATCTGTGAGCACAAACAATGTTTCAGCAGAGTAATGTCTCTTGCTGCCTTCTCTTGTGTTTCAAATTACTCACAGCTGTATTAGTTATCTCAAACATGGTGTTATTCCATTAGAACTGGGGAGGACATGACTGGGTAAAAGATTGCTCTTCACATGCCACGTTTCTTGGAATTCCTGCCCCTGAGAACCTGTCAGTAGTGAGGGCTGGAGGCAGGGTCCTGATACAGATGCATCTTTGGTCTGGTCCCTTAAACAGCTTGTATCACAAGAACACAGGGTAGAAAAGTTAGGGGGCTGTGAGGAAACTAATCTCTTAGCTTAGAAGAAATGCCCATGGAATTGAGATTTCCCATACCTGATCCCATATCCCTTTGGATCTGAGATGCATGCAGCTGAAGGAAGTTGGGAAGTTGGGTTTTTTTGTTTTTTGACTACTCTTCAAGCTGTTCTCAGAGAACGAAATAGAAAGCAGTTGGATTTGTAGGAGAGGCACATGTTGGTGGGCCCTGGACGGGGCGCTGCAGCCTGAGCTCTCCTGCCCCAGGTAGCAGGGAAGCACCACGGCAAGGGCTTAGGTCAGAGTCGACATTTCAGTGCCAACCACACGTCTCAAATGTATCTCAGATCAGGATACGAATATTGTTTGACTTACAGAGCTCTGTCTTGCAGCGACAGGGGATTGGGGAGCCCAGTGTGTACCATGCCGTGGTGGTTATTTTCCTGGAATTCTTTGCCTGGGGGCTCCTGACCACGCCGATGCTGACGGTGAGTGAGTCTCCCTGGGAATAATCCTGCCTCTGGTAGAGTAGAGCTCACCTTGGCTTGGCGAGGGTAGGGGTCTGAACATTGGCCTTGGGAGAACGTGGAGTAGAAACCGGGATGTCATGGTTTGTACTTGAAATTTCTTCTGTGTGAATAAGCTGGAGCTATAGTAATTTTTCATGGAGTTGGACAGTTATTTTGAAATGTAATGCATGAAGTATGAAATGCAAATCAAAGATATGGACAGTACTTGTGGTGGTGTGCTCTCCCTGTTTTTTCCCCTCCTTCTCCCTGCCCCCCGGCTCCTGCTCAGGCCTTTTACCTTAATAAATATTTCATTACTTCTCTCTTATGAGTGAAGTCAATCACTCTGCCTGTGACACCAAAAGGGGGAGAGAACTGAAAAATTATCACAGAATCCTAGAATGGTCAGAGTTGGAAGGGACCTTAAAGATCATCAAGTTCCAACCCCCCTGCCATGGGCAGGGACACCTCTCCCTAGAGCAGGTTGCTCCAAGCCCCATCCAGCCTGGCCTTAAACACTTCCAGGGCTGGGGCATCAACAACTTCCCTGGGCAACCTGTTCCAGTGCCTCACCACCCTCACAGCAAAGAACTTCTTCCTAAGATCTCATCTCAATCTCCCCTCTTCCAATTTCAAACCATTCCCCCTCGTCCTGTCACTAGACTTCCTGACCAAGAGTCCCTCCCCAGCTCTCCTATATTATGTGGTAATATGACACAAAACCAGAGAGAGATAAGGTGGTGCAGGGATGGAGAAAGCCATGTTGCATTCCTAGCCTTGCCCAGGCTTCTGGATTAATTTATAGACCCAGGAAGCATTAAAGAAAGTGGCTGCCTGTGTGGGAGAGGGTTGGAAGAGCTCCTGACACAGGTACAGCAGTGGTGGTGATGATGTATTTCCCATTTTCCCTGTTGTGCTCTTCAGGCATTTAGCTGTCAGGGGCTGGGGGAAATTAATGAAAGCTTTGTAAAAGCTGCTAGCTCTGGGTTTTGTTGCTTTTTTTTTCTTTTTCCCCACTAGGTGTTACACCAGACTTTTCCTCAGCACACGTTCTTGATGAATGGCCTGATTCATGGAGTCAAGGTAAGGAATATTCCTCCCAGGCTTTCGTTTGAATCTGCCATTGGTGCAGGGAGTGGCAAGGCATTATGATCTGTCATTTGCTGATGTTGACCAATATCAGACAGAAAAATGTTCATATTTCAGTTTGGGGTGCCCTTTGGCTCAGCTAAAGCACGATGGGGGCAGAGCCCAGAGAGGGGGGGCAGCTTGTGTGGCTGATCTTACTGAGCAGCATTAGCAACATGCTGCTTGTCAGCGTGGGTTTGGGGCTATAACAGCTGTGTGTTTCAGCAGAAAATATTCTAATCATCATGAGATTAGCCCTGTAACTGTATTCTGGAGTGTAACAAAATAAAAAATGAGGGACATCTGAAGTTGTCAGTAACAGAAGCTGGCAGTGAGCTGGCCTCAGCGGGCCCTGCCCAGGAGGATGCCCTGGCGTGGTCAGTGGGCACGCTGAGTTTGGACAAGAGCAGTGTTTCTAGAGCAGAATTGGAGGCAACTATAGCAACCACCCAGTAGCTGTGTGTTCTGGCTCTGGAAAACAGCTTGTTAGGCCCTAGCTCTGGCAAGAGGATCTCAAAAAATAGCCCCAGAGAAGTTTGCTCTGATATGAATTGGGCACTGCCATATGCACTTACGGGCTCTTCCCTGCCCATCTTCGGTTGGCAGGACGCTGAAAGGCATTGAACAATTTCATTTGTGCCTGATGGCCATCTCCTCAGGTCTGTCTTGTCTCCATCTAGAAGAGAAAGCTTGCCCTAGAACTGCAGCAGATGTTGATGTGGTGGAGCTGTGCCAGCATCTGTCGTGGTGCTGTCAGGGCAGCCCCTGCTGCACGGAGGTGCCCGGGGCAGCGCAGCTGCGGGCGCAGCAGTTGGGGAGAAGGGGCAGTAATTGGAGTGTTTCACAGCACCCAGCTGGTCGAGCACTGGGGTTTTTAGTTCTCCCTAAAAGAATGTGAGCAGTTTAATGAACTGTTGCATTTTGGTAATATTGCCCACTTGTGGAAAATAGGACTGGATTGTCTCCATGTGTTTTTACCTTTAGATCCTGCTGTCAACAGCTCTTGCTATGGATAATCAGAATTTGACTGAGGGATTTCTCTCTGTTGTCCTGTCTGTCTGTCTGTCTTAGGGTCTGCTTTCTTTTCTAAGTGCCCCACTGATTGGTGCTCTCTCTGATGTCTGGGGCAGGAAATCCTTCCTCCTCCTCACTGTCTTCTTCACCTGTGCACCAATTCCCCTTATGAAGATCAGTCCGTGGTGAGTTTACTCTTGTTGTAAGCGAGGGGTTCTGAGGAGGGTGAGGCTGGAGGATGGGATGTCACTGTGTCACTCTCTAACTCTGCCTTTGGCAATGCCTCTTTCAGGTGGTATTTTGCTGTCATTTCCATGTCTGGAGTCTTTGCTGTCACTTTTTCTGTGATTTTTGCCTACGTTGCTGATATCACACAGGAGCATGAACGCAGCACGGCATATGGCTTGGTAAGGAGCTGAATAACTGACTTGTCTCTTGAAAGAAATATCTGGGGCTCTGCAGGTAGGAGAGGTATAAAATTTTAAAGATTTATTGACAACCTGAGACATCACCTGTGGAAAGATGTTATGCCCTTCGCTGATAGTACAGTCTCCCTGTTCTGTTTGTGGTTCAGCACCGAGGCAGGGGGCTGGTTTCTGTGCCACCTGGATACTGACTCTTTTGCCACTCAGCCTTTAAACCAGCCTGGTTTGGGAGCTGCTTTGCAGCAGGAAAGGGGCAGGCTGCAGTGCTGGGGGTGTGTGGGCACCCTGTGATGGGGCCCTTTCTCTAGGGTTACTGACAGTATCAGATGGGGTTTGTTGGGCTGGCTTTAATTTCCTTTTGCTGGAACATAGCCTGGATCGTACCAGGAGAACTTGGTTGTCTCTCTGAGGAGTCCCTGTCCGCCTGGATTGTCTCCACCAGAGATGGCAAAACCCTTGGGTTACTCTGGAAGAGAAAACAGGCTCTGGGAAGAAGAGGTTTTATTCATGTTTTATGCATCCAGGTGTCAGCCACGTTTGCTGCTAGTCTGGTCACAAGCCCGGCCATCGGCGCGTACCTTTCCCAGGCCTATGGCGACACGCTGGTGGTTGTGCTGGCGTCTGGCGTTGCTTTGCTGGACATTGGCTTCATCCTGCTGGCCGTGCCAGAGTCTCTGCCAGAGGAGATGCGCCCGGTCTCCTGGGGAGCTCCCATCTCCTGGGAACAAGCAGACCCATTCGCTGTAAGTAAATACCCTTCCTTTTTTTCTGCCTGCTGGCAATACTTGTATTTGCTTTAGTTCTGCTAATTTCTCTCAAAAGGAATGTTTAATGATATTAACTCTTTTTTTTTTTAAGTTACCTGTTTTCATTAAGTTACCTGTTTTCATTTCCCATCTTTTTGTTTCCCATCTTGAGTCCTCAACATAGAAAGGACATGGAACTGTTGGAACAGGTCCAGCGCGGGGCCACCAAGATGCTCAGAGGGCTGGAGCAGCTCTGCTGTGAGGACAGGCTGAGAGAGCTGGGGCTGTTCAGCCTGGAGAAGAGAAGGCTCTGGGGAGACCTTGGAGCAGCCTTCCAGGATCTGAAGGGAGCTCCAGGAGAGCTGGGGAGGGACTCTTGGTCAGGAAGTCTAGTGGCAGGACGAGGGGAAATGGTTTTAAATTGGAAGATGGGAGATTTAGATGAGATCTTAGGAGGAAGTTCTTTGCTGTGAGGGTGGTGAGGCACTGGAACAGGTTGCCCAGGGAAGTTGTTGCTGCCCCATCCCTGGAAGTGTTTAAGGCCAGGCTGGATGGGGCTTGGAGCAACCTGCTCTAGGGAGAGGTGTCCCTGCCCATGGCAGGGGGGTTGGAACTTGATGATCTTTAAGGTCCCTTCCAACTCTAACCATTCTGTCTTCCTTCCCTACAGTCCTTGCGGAAAGTGGGTCAGGATTCTACAGTGCTGCTCATCTGTATCACCGTCTTTCTCTCCTACCTTCCTGAAGCCGGCCAGTACTCCAGCTTTTTCCTCTACCTGCGGCAGGTCAGTCCCTGGCGATGAATGCAGGAAACCCCAGTCTACAAATGTTGTCTTAGTTTCATGTCCTGAGGAAGCTCATCATGGCCAGTAGCTTAGTAAAGTTGAAGCTATAGGAAACAGTGACTTGTTCCAGCTTTCCTTAAAAATGTGGGAGCCTGGCCACTGCTCTGGGTGTTCCAGGACCCTTGCGTGGCTTCCTGCTGGTGCTCTGCCTGCACACCCTGTCCCTGCTGCTCTCTGGCATTTGAGCTGGGCCCAGTGCTTTGCAGCTGTTTTCCATTTCACTCCTGTGGCAGGGAGGCAGCGGGAGGTCCAGCTGGTTGGTGTTGGGGTGCCTGGTGAGCGATGTCAGTGAACATCGGCGACGCTGATGGGGTGGTCTTTCTCGTACGGTACAAATCTCGTGCTTGAACAGTCCCTCTTTGATGTTTTCACAGGTCATTGGTTTCTCCTCAGAGACTGTGGCAGCCTTTATTGGTGTAGTTGGGATTCTCTCTATACTGGCTCAGGTGAGAAGCGATTCCTGCTGTGGCTCCAGCGGTCTGGTTATAAGAACATCCAAAATTTTCTGACAGTCAGGGCTGGTGAGGTGTTAAGTCCTTGTGGCCACACAGACATCGGCAGAACCCGCCATTCCTCTTTCTTGTCTTTTAAAGGCAGTTGTTGTTTGTTGCATAAAGACCCGGTAAACAGTGGGGTGGCCCCGTGTAACTCTGTAAAACGCCACAGATTGTGCTGGTTGCTGTGTGTGATCACCCACCTCAGGGCAGCACGAATTCCCTCGGATTCCCCTCCTCTCCCAGTGCCATCATTTCCTTTGCACGCACTTTGAAAGTACTTGTTTTTCTTTCCAGACAGTAGTGTTGGGAATTCTCATGCGTTCAATAGGAAATAAAAACACCATCCTGTTGGGACTGGGCTTCCAGATCCTGCAGCTCGCCTGGTACGGCTTCGGCTCGCAGCCTTGGTGAGAGTTTGTCCCTGTTTGTCTCCTGGCACCACCTCGGTGGCCAGGGCAGATGCTGCCTGGCAGCAGGGCTGGTCCTCAGTGGCCTGTCCCCCTGTCCCCTGACTGCTGCCTCTTTCTGCCCAAGGATGATGTGGGCAGCAGGAGCTGTGGCTGCCATGTCCAGCATCACCTTCCCCGCCATCAGTGCCATGGTGTCCCGGAATGCAGACCCCGACCAACAGGGTGAGTCTCTCGGGGGTTTGATGGGCAAGTTCATCCAGAGTCCTTGAGCTCTTGGCAGCGGTGGTGGAGGGGGGGGCAGGAACGTCTGTGCCAGCCGTGGAGTGTCGCTTTATTCGTCGTCTTTGACCGTAGCTGATGCTTTGGGAGGGAATTCTGACATTATGCACGTAGGTGTTTGGTGGTGTCTGTCTGTGGGAGAGGAAACTGCTGCTTAATCATTTGCCTGCTTCTTGGTTTGACCCCGAGTCCTCAGGCTGGGCTGCCTTAAATTCTAGTTCAGGTGGACACGGTTGCTGATGTGCCCATGCTCCTGTTCTCCGGAGCAGCAAGCCCAGCATTCCTGATTTCTTGCAGATCTTGAGGGAAGCTGATTGCCAGCTGAGGCACTTTGTAGAGTGCGTGTCATCCACGTCTGCGTGTTTCACCCTGTCTTTAGATACATGAGCATCCTTGAGTAAAACAAGCTTCCTCAGAAGCTTGAAGCACGTCTTTCTGTCCCCAGGTGTGGTGCAGGGGATGATCACTGGAATTCGGGGTTTGTGTAACGGCCTGGGGCCGGCGCTCTATGGCTTTGTCTTCTATCTCTTCCACGTGGAGCTGAATGAAATGGCTGAGGTGGAAACTTTGGGTAAGGCCTCCAAACCCAACATGGCCAACCCTACGGACGAGGTAACCTGTTCAGCTTTATCCTTCGCCTTGCTGACCTGCTTCTTCTGTCCTTGCACTGGAGCATTCATGGTTCCTCTCTTTCTTCCTACAGAGCAGCATTATCCCGGGGCCTCCCTTCCTGTTCGGGGCTTGCTCTGTCCTGCTGTCGCTCCTGGTGGCCTTGTTCATTCCAGAGCACAACCTGGCTCTGCGGTCGGGCAGCCACAAGAAGCACAGCAACGGGGCACAGACACACAGCCCGCAGGCCGGAGGGGCGGAAGGGAAGGAGCCGCTGCTGGAGGACAGCAGCGTCTGAGCGGGGAGAGGAGGACCTGGCTCCTGCCTCAGCGCCCCAGCAAGGAGGGATCCAGCCAGTGGGAGTTTGGGGAGAGCGTAAGGGGAGAGAGAAGAAGGGAGGTAACAGACTGGGAAGGGACTGGGGCTTCCTTCATGCCAAATATACCCTGAAGGTGCAAAACTGGAACCGTATCACCTGGTGCTGATGGAAAGGGGAGACGCTGAACCGCTCCACGGGGAGGGATCGTTCTCTAAAGCCAACTTGCCCTTGTACAAGAAAAATGACCTTCGTGGTGTGACCTGCCAAATACCCAACTCTCCAGTGACAAATTCAGGAGCTGATGTTGTCTTTGTTCTGACCTGAGCTGCTGGCCAGAGGAAAACAGGGTGTCTGCATCCTGCCCCATCCCCTCCCATCGCTGGGACTCGTTGCCGGGACTGGCCGGACGCCGCCTGCACCCACACACTGAGGAGAACGTGCGTGTTGGAAGAGCAGCCAGTGCTGCCACCTGGGAGCAGGGCCCCACGGCTCCAGTATCTGATGGATTTGCCCATTCTGGCCTGAGTGAAACTTGGACCCAAAAAAAAATGATTTAGTGACTTTATGTTCTGATGAAGAGAAGAAAAATTAAGGAGTGAAGTTGCAACTGACACGAGGGAGAATGGGCGGATGAGAGGAGGACAGCTACACGAATTCCAAATGCTTAGTTTGTGTTTCCATTTCTCTGTTTCTGTTGCACCGCTGTAACCTTTGCCACTGGTAGTAGGGAGGAGTTTTCAGAGTTCTTTTTTCTGGAACTTAGAAGATGCAGTTCTCTGAAACAGCAAAACTCTGCTGAACGCTTTGGTAAAGAGTGGTTTCCTGAGAGAAAGGTCAAAGAAAAAGCTGTTTATCTGGAACACTTTTATAAAGCATGTTGATTTTTCCCCAGGCTCTTCCCACCTGATATTAAAACCGGATAATGACTGTAGCTTGTTTTTTCTCAGTCCAGCAGATGCTGATGGTGATGATTGCGGTTGATTTGAATGTACAGGTTTGGATTCTGTTCTGGATTCCTTCTGCTGTGAAGGCTTTTGTGTTGTTGAAAAGCAGAATTGCAGCCTGTGCTGCAGGGTTTGGCTCTGGTTAGAAAGAGCAGCGGATTCTTGAGCTTGAGTGTTGTGAAAGAAGCAAAGACAAAGGTGTAGGGATCGCCGGGTTGTTTATAGATCCACAGAGATTCGGCAGAGGGCAGGAAACGATCGTTCTCATTGGAGTAAGATCAAAAATGAAGAGCACTGAGCAGTTGCTGGGGAAGCAAAGCCCAAACTGGGAACACTTAGGAAATAAGTTGTGAAGGGAATTGAGGGTACAGTGGCCAAAACCAGCCCTGTCTCAGAGCGGGATTTGTGCAGCAGCTCCTCTCTCTGGCTGGGATCCCCTCGCTGTGGGTTTGGGAGAGTTACTTTGGGGGAGAGAGAGGGCTGAAGGGAGGGACTGCTCTCACCTGGTGTCTTGGTGTTTGCGGTCGTGGCTGTTGTGGTGCCTGTGCAGCTACAACGGCTACAAATGCCATTGGCCTCCGGGCTCAGTGGGAAACACCAGCTGGGTGTCCCCGGAGAGCTTGGTCCCGGGCAGTGGGGGTCGTTCTGCTCGGGGGTGAGGGGCCACGTGAGCTGAGGCTCTGACCCGCTCGGGACGGTGGGAGCTGTGCTGCTGGGGAGGTCTCTAATGCCTGTCAGGTATTAACAGCTTGGAAGCGCTGCCCGGAATGGGCTGAGCTAATAACACAATGTCTGTTTACCCATTTTCTGGACCAGTTAGTTATTGGAGGTGGGCATTTAAGTGAAATAATTCCTAATTTGTTTTGCATTAATCCAGCCCGGTGCCCAGCTCCTGTGATCAGAACTGTAAGAGGAGATGATTGTGGTGCAGAGGGTTTGCTGGTGTGGATCTAAGCGAGGGCTGCAGCAGGGAGCCCGTGACCTGCGGAGACTCCAGTGTTCCCGAGCTCGTTGTGTGATGCTCCAAATTCCCAAACATTACTGGGCCGGTCCGTGTGGTGCGTGCACAGCAAACGTCTTTCCTAAAGGAAATCCAGTCACTTTAAACTTCCAGGCAGCAGCCCCAACTCTGAATCACTCACAAAAATGCCTTTTTTAGACTGGAGCTTTCCCAAGTATGTCTGGTGATTAATTAATTTACACTGTATTAAAATGAACTGCGGTAGGTTTGTCCCTCACACACAAACGAAGTGAAACGAAACCCCGAATCGTTACCTCGTTCACGCTGAGGCACTTGGAGCTTCACGGGTAGAATATAGTGGAACGTTACAAAAGAGACGAGCATAATTTATATGATATAAAGTATATAGAGATATATTTTTTAAAGTCCTTTCCTTTACTGAATAGTTTCTTGAAGCCAAGGTGTTTCTAGTCCCATTCCCTCCCGCTGCTGCCTGTGGCGCCTCGGCCCCTCCTCACCCGGGTGAGTCTCCTTCCTCGGTTCCCGTCCCTCACCATCTGGCACCCGAGGTTCCAGTGATGCCAACACCGCCCAGCTCATGAGCAGGGGACCGGGACTGTTTCGGTGGCTTTGTGAGCCCTTTGTGACTTACACATCATCCCTTGGCTGTGCCGGGGCTGGCCCTGGGACCGGGGCTCCCTGCGGCACGGGGCTGCTGTCCCACCCGCGCTGGCACTGGGAATAGGCTGGGGGTCCTTCCCACAGCTCCCCTCACAGGGTTGTGGGGGTCTCAGCCCCCAGGAACTCCCCTCCCCATGGGCGCAGGGACGTGACCCACCCACCCACTGCCTTTAAGTGACAGGAGGGCCTGGGCCGTGCGGTGATGGAGCTGAAATTGCCGGACCCGAATGACGAATGTCTCATTCTGAAGGGCTGGTAATTCTGCAGCATCCCACCTGGAGACTGGGAAATCTGTACGGAGCATCCAGCTAGTTTTGCCAATTTTTGTTACTTTCTATGAAACGCAACTTTTTTAAAAGAGCCTTTTCTCAAAATTCCCGTGATCTGCTGAGTCGTGCCTGAGCCTGGCTGCTTAACACCATGTTCCCAAAAATTTGCCTTGCAGATTGGTAACAGCGATGCCCCAAAATTTGGCTTAGTTGTCCTTCTGCAGTCTCAGTGCAACGGCAGCAGTTGCAGGGGATTTACACTGATGGCGTTGCATTAAAAAGCCTGTGTTAAACCATTGCTTTCTCTTTTGCCGTTACTTTTGCAAAAATAGTGACTTTTTACTTGACTGGTTTTCATTCCTTTCTCGGCACCGGGCTGGCTGCTGGCGTCTCTGGTTGGGGAGAGCGTGGCCCCGTGGCCAGAGCGCTGCTTCCTCTGTGCTCTCGAAGCTCACTGTGGCGGGGTTTCTGTATCTCTCTTTTTGAAGCTAATTAGAAATGTATTTATTTCAGTTCCAGTTGTGTTCAGAACTGGCTAATCTCTCCCTCCGATGGATTATTTATTAAACTGCTGCTTTCCTGTTGTGTTGAAGTTCTCTGTCCTCGTCCTTCCCCTGCCCGTGTTAGGGCTTCCTTGTCCCGCCCGTGCCTCTGCCCGGACCCCAAACCCCTCCCTGTGATCAGTGTGACAAGAGACCCCGCTTCCAGCCTCCTGCATCAGCTTGTGTCTGCAGTGGGCATGAGCTGACAAATTGTTTCTACAGATCCCTTAAAACTCAAGTATCCCAGAGCAAAAAGTGCTTGGAACTTTCACCCCTGATCCTAAAATACCTCTCCAGTAACATCCCCATGGAAGGTCCCCATTACACATCCCCATGCAATGTCCCCATAGAAGGTCCTCACACAATGTCCCCATGGAATGTCTCCATGGAAGGTTCCCATTCAACATCCCCATGGAAGGTCCTCACGCCACATCTCCATGCCACAGCCCCATGGAAGGTTCCCACGCCACATCCCCATGCCATGTCCTCATAGAAGGTCCTCATGCAATGTCCCCATGGAATGTCTCCAGGGAAGGTCCTCATGCAACATCCCCACGGAAGGTCCTGGTGCGTGGAAATGGCAGGATTAACAGCTCGACCTTCTCCGGAGCTTGGGCATGAACTGCTCTGAGCCCTCACCCGCTGCTCCTGGCGCTGCTTTGGGCAGTTTGTGCAGGGCAGCAACCACAGCGCGGGGCCGAGGGAGCAGTGAAACTCTGGGGGAGCGAGGGGTCTCTCGCTGCCCCCCACAGCCCCGTCCCCACCCCGGGACACAGCAGTGGGTCCCTGCACCGGGTCCCTGCTGGCCCCACGGCAGCCCCCTCCCCTGCTGGTTTCAGCAGCCCCAGCTCTATTGTCTCCATTTCCAGCCAGGCTTAATTTAGATCTTATCTTGCTCATTTAAACACTTCTTTTGGTGTTTGAAGATGTTCTAACTGAACAATATCATCACAAGTGGGACAAACAGGGCTCTTGGCTGGGACCTGGTGTTTGATGGCCGATATCCTGTACTGAGCTGGAAGCACAACCCTCTATTATGCAACGTGCTGCCTTTTGTATTTGTTTCTTCTGGATTTGAGCTTAGTTTTACTGTTTTCACCTTCGAGAAAGAGCCCACGCTCGTCTCATTTTGCATCTCTGGAGGAAATGCAGCGTGGTGTCGCCCATCCTCTCCTCGTGGCTGGTACCCAGGTGGCACACACAGCCTGGGGGTGCTGCTGTGGGGCAGGGCGGCCCTATGGGGTGAGACCCCTGGGAGTGGGATTCCCGTGTTTTGCTTCACCTTGTTCCAGCTGCCCTGGGTAACCACAGCTCCAGCCCTGACATTTCTGACACTGAGCGTTTGCTGGTGGTGACAGCCCAGCCCGGGGGGCTCTGGCATCACCCCCAGCGTGGGGGCATCCTGTGCCAGGGCCAGCACCCGTCCCTCCACCGTGTCTCTGCTTTGTTTCCTGCCATGGGTTTCCGAGTGTTTCCCAGCGAGAGTCCCTGATCCTGCCCCTCAGGAGGAAGCACCGTCGGCTTCCAGGAAAGGTCTTTGGGCTTCTGCTTCTTGAAAACCACCGTTACCCTTGCTCTGACCCCAGAGCTTTCCTGTTGGGTGGAAAACGTACCCCTGGGCTTAAACTTGCTCTTTCCACTGTGTCTGTCACCCCCAATCTCTCTGCTGGGTGTGGGGCAGAGGGAGCTGCCTGGGAGTGCCTCGGGAGGGGAAGATCCCGGGACAATTATTGAAGGAGGGACCCCCAAGTGGGACTGGAGCAGGAGCTGCTGTGGGTCCAAAGTTGCAGGGGCTGCCGTGGGGCTGGCTGCCCCACTTCCATAACCCTCTCACTCCCAGGGGGACCGGCCAGGCCTCGTGCACTGAGAGGCCACCATGGATCGGGGCTGTGGGAGGTGAGGACCTGGCCCTGTGAGTGTCCTTGTGCATCCCGGGATCGCTGCAAGGAGCAGCCACGGCCACGGCCCGTCCCATACCGGGGCTGGGCCGGGGGCTCCGGCAGCTGCTGGGAACTGCGGGAAGCGTCTGTGAACACAGGATGGAAGGAACAAAAACCCCAGAGCCATTAATCACCCGCCTTCGGGTGAATGTGCATATTGGATGGCGGCTGTTTACAAAGCACTTCCCTTGCTCGGAGGCCTCTTGGACCATCAGAGGATTAATTGCCCGGTCTCCTGAAAGGATGCGCGACGCGCCCAGTGCCCGGAGCTGCCTCTCCAGAGGGTTCCCGGATGGGAAACGGCTGGGTCCTGCCCCGATGTTCCATCTTCTGCGACAGGAGGTGCAGAACTGGGCACGTCCCCTCCCTTGGCCCGTCGGTGCCCTCCCTGGTCTTGGCCACAGCCCAGCGGGACAGGATGGGGCAGACCCAGGCCCGGCTGGTCCCAAGGAGCGGGGCAGGAGCAAGGAAGTGATGCCAGACCTGCCATGAGCCAAAGGGCAGGCGCCGAGGCTGTGCCAGGGCCTTGTGGCTAGAAAACATGTCATAATCAACGTCTTCCACAGGGTAACGCTTTCTCCATCTGTACCATAAAACCAACACATACTTTTATCCCCAAAAACACCCTGTTGTGGGAATAAATGCTGTTTGCTGCCCTGCTGAGCAGCACCTGAGCTGGGGAGGAACACCTCCTCCCTCTGCTCGAGGGGCACCTTCCCAAACCCCCCATTTTGGGGCAGCCAGGGCTTCAGGACGGGTTTCCCTCACGCCGAGACAGCCCCCTGCAAAGGGCGGTATTCCCACAATGTTCATTCCAGCTGTGGGTGCCTGAGGTATGACAAGGGCTGGTCTGCCAGGGCTTTAGGGGAACAGACGGGATCTTGGGGTGCAGGAGCCTGGGCAGGGCTGCCCGTGGGGGCAATGGGGGACCCTCCGGGCCGAGGGTTCTCCTGGCTTTGGGGCTGCCGGCAGGGCCCTCGGCTGCGGGGCTGGGTGTTGTGCAAAAGCTGAACTTGGAAGAAAATCAGAAACCTCCCCTGGAAATACCCCTCGGGCTGGAAATTCGTGGGGCCCCGGGGCCAGTGCTCACGGGGGCGGTTCCTGCAGAACTTAAGAGGGGCTGAGGACGGGGCTGGCGGCCAGAAGGAGACAGCCCTGGCCGGTGCATTCGCTCCCTGGAAGGAGGGAAGGAAGGAAAACCAGCCCCAGCTGCTGCCCTGCCGGCACCGGTGATGGATCCAGCTCCTCTCCTCCTCCTCCTCGGCTTGCTGTGGGGCTGCAGCGGTGAGTGCCACGGTGGCCAAGAGCCACCCCGCTCCCTTACCCTGCCGTGTTGCCCGGTTCTCCCGCGGCTCTCACTGCTCTGCTGGGTGGCACTGTGGGCCAGGGACCTCCTGCCATTGAGCTCCAGTGCCCGCCGTGTCCCACGTGTGCCACAGGTGAAGGATGGGAGCCGGGGGCAAGGGGCACTTGGGCTCATTTCCCCAAGAAATGACCACGAAATCCCAGTGGTAAATGGAGCCGGGTCAAGCAGCGACGCCCGCGATGGGGCAGACTGGGCTGGCAACGGCCACAGGGGCTCCCGGTGCCCGGGGTCAGCGAGCGGCTGCCCCAGGACAGCAGCGCTGTGGGAGAAGCCTCAGTCATCCCTAATGAGCGGTCGCTAACGAGCAGTGCCCCGCCCCCGCAGTGATGGGGATGGAGCTTTGGTGATGCCTGAGCGTGACTGTCCCCTTCTCAGCTAAGGGGGGAACCAGCACCCCACGTTTGCCATGTAAGCAACTGGGTTCTGGTGATCGTCCCCTTCCCTAAAGCCCGTGTTTTCCTCCTTCCTCTGCCCAGGGCGACCTGCTGAGAAGCTGGTGGTGATGCCACGGCAGCCGGTGGTGCGGTACGGGGGCTCGGCGCAGCTGAACTGCTCCCTGACCTGCACGGGGGGCACGGTGCAGTGGAAGGGGCTGGACACCAACCTGGGGAGCGTCACCTCCTTCCCCACCCACAGCATCCTGCACGTCAGCAGCGCTGTGGTGGCGATGGGGGGCACCAAGATTTGCCAGGGGACCTGCCACGGGCAGCACTACCAACAAGTTGTCGACCTGAAGGTCTATGGTGAGCATCCCCCAGCCTGTCCCTTACCTCCTCCCCCAAGGCAGCCTGCTCTCTCCTGGGCAGCAGTGCCAAAAATCACCGTGTGGTGCTCCAATTCTCCCCCCAGCCCTCCCGGACACGCTGCAGCTGGACACAGAGCCCTGTGCCCTGCGGCCGGGGCAGCCGGGCACCCTGCGCTGCTCGGCCCGGCAGGTCTACCCACTCACGGGGCTGACGCTCACCTGGTACCGGGGGCACCAGGCCCTGGAGGAGGCAGACTTTGACTTCACAGAGACCGAGGAGGAACTGTTTGACATCGTGGCCACGCTGCCGGCGGCTGGGAAAGACGTGGGAGAAGGGGTGGCGTTCAGGTGCGAGGTGACACTGAGCATCGGGCAGGAGACCCTCACCCGGGTGGCATCTGTGGTGGCGAGCAGTGGGGGTGAGTGCCCAGGTGGGAGCTGAGGACCCGGGATTGTGTGCTGTCCCCTCCGCTGTGGCCGGCCCCTTTGCCCTGTCCTGCCCGAAACAGCTCTGCTGGACGGGGAGCAGCCCCCAATTCTGTGCTGCTCTGCCACCCTCCCGTCCCCTCCCTGTCCCCATCCCTGCTTCTGCGCTGCTGCCTCTCCCTGCCCGGGGACGGCATGTTCGTGGGGTGGGGGAGGAGGGACCGTGGGGGACAACACGTCCCAGAGGGGCCCCGTCCTGGGTCTGAGCCACCGGTGACCTGCTGTGTCTGCAGCTGTGACAGAGCAGCCGGTGCCTGGGGCCGCCTCCACAGCAAGTCCCTGGACGGTGGCGACTACGACAGAGAGCCCCAGCACAGCCAGGCCCGTGGCCACCACAGCGCTGCCCCCAGGGACAAGCGTCCCCACTCAGGACCCCCCCACAGCCCTGACCCCCACGGCGCAGGAGCCCAGCACTGAGACCACCCTGGAGGTGACCACCAAACCCCTCTCCAAGGAGCGCCCTGCTCCCCAGGACCCCCTCAGCACCGCAGCCCCCAGCTCCGGCACCACCAGCCCCCAACCTGGGGTCTGGGGGACAGCCGGGGACAGCCTGGGCCAGGGCTCTGCCCCAGCGGGGCCGGGGCTGTCGGTGGGGCCGGTGCCCGCCTGCAGCCTGCGGGTTTGGTCGCTGCCCCCCGAGGGGACGCGGGGCCGGGCCCTGCGCATCCAGTGCCAGGCGCGGTGCGGGGGCAACGCCACGGTGCGCTGGCTGAGCACCCCCGTGGCCCTGGGGCAGTACCGGGAGGAGGCGGCGGGCAGCGCGTCCACGCTGCGGCTGGANACCATGGCCTGGGCTGCAGCAGGCTGTGCGGGGGGTGGCGGGGTGTCACCCCCTGGGCACCCGTGGGTGCGGGCAGGGCATGCTGACAGCCACACACCTTCTGTCCCCGCAGACGAGGACAGCGTGGGCCCCGCCATCGCCGGGGGCACCACGGCCTCGCTGCTGGGGCTGCTGGCGGCCGCCACCGTGTC
>VXBW01004168.1:59486-73767 GCA_013400375.1 Thinocorus orbignyianus
CCGCGGGGCGGGCGGGGGACGGTTTATAGGCATGGGGGGGCCGCGAGAAGGCCCGAGGGCACCGGGACCGGGGTTAGGCCCGAGGGCAGGCCCTGAGGTGGCCCCGGTGTCCGTCGGGGGGCGCTGGGCTGGGGGCCGCGGGCGCGAAGCGGCGGAGCGGGTGCCCTGCGGGGACGCACGTCGCTCTGCGGGCGGGGCTGGGCGTTACCGGGCGGGGGGGACTCACCCCCGCGGGGCGCGGAGCCGGGTTGTGCTCGGTGTTGGTGCCGGGGGAGGGGGCGGAGGGTGCAGGCTGCCCCCCCCCAAGCTCCAGCAGTACCCGGAGGGGTGGTCTCCGCGCCCCGGCGGCGGCTCGTGGGCCCCTCGGGGCGGAGAGCTGGCCTCACGGGGAGCAACGGATCTCCGGGCTTTAAAGCCCTAAAGATACTCACATGGTGCTTAAGTTAATCCTCTAATGAGCAAAACGGTGCCTGCGCTTGGGCTTCGGCCATCTCCGGCCCGGGAGCTGGGTGCGGGGCCGGGAGCGGCCAGAGCCTGTGCTGGGAAGAGCCCACCGCGGGGGATTTGCCCGGTGCGGGTGCTTTGACTTTTAATTTTTTCCGTTATTGGGGCAGCGACCAAGGAGGAGCCCGCCCCATCGGTGTGTTCTGAGCCGTGGGGCATCTGGCAAACCCCGGGGTTTGTCCCCGAAGACCCTCAGTCCCTGGTGCAGGAGGTGCTGGTGGTCCAGGGCTGGGTTTATCCCCAGCAGTCGGGTGCTGGGCCTGGCCAGTCAGTGTGCCAGGTGCTACCAAAGGTGTAGCCTGTTTCTGCAGTGTAGTTAGAGCCAAACCCAAAGATTAAAGCAGAAGAGAGGAAGGATTTTGAAAAATCCAGCGATAGTGACAGAAGTGCCTGCTCCAGTGTTTCCTTGCAGCAGGATTTCATGCTGTGGAGCAGGAGGGCAGGGGAGAACCTTCTGCTGAACCTCATGCTTGGAGCCGAATGTGCGTGTCACAATCAAAGCTGGAGCTGCCCCTCCTCTGCACCGAGCAGCCCCCTCGCTGAGGGGACTCAGTGACACGAGGTAGAGTTAAGGCTGTTTCTGTCCTTGGTCTGAGAAGCTTCATGAGGAAGGAGCTGCTCCCCAGGCCCTTGTGTCCCACCCAGCTGTGGTGTCCCTTGGGCTCAGTGTGTGATGGTGCTGGTGCCTCAAGCAGAGCAGGGGGCTGGAGGGGGAGGGGTTTTACCTCTCAGCAGCGTTCAGATTTGTTTTATGGAGTGGACTCTGGGAGAGATGGTCCTTTAAATCGCAGTGTCCCTGCTTTGGTGGATCACCACGCAGACCACATGGCTGAAGGGCAGGTTGGGGTGTGCTCGGGCTCTGTGCCTCCTGACTGGGATGCATCGTGACTGCCTGGTTATGTGAAACTTAAGAGCAGAGCAGACTTTATAGCCCTTAGTGCAAATGGCAGAAAGTGTCAGAGCCTTGTATCCCCTTGCGAGGCCGCCCAGCAAAGGTCGTGCAGGGGTTGGGGAGCGTGTCCTGCGGGGCCCAGCCACCCTGAGCACAGACACTGTTTACCCCACGGGGACTCCTCCTCCTCCCTCTGCTCAGAGGGAGGTTGTTTTTAGTTTGAAGGTGACTCGGGGGAACGTTATCTGGTCTCCTCTGTCCAGCCAGCTCAGACAGCGCCCTGCACCCGCAGGGAGAGTCCAGCTCAGTCCTGTGGAGAATGCCTAGATTTCAGGAGCTGGTTCTGACTTGCAGCCTGTCACTGTTTGAGGAGCTCTAATGGATTTCAGTGGGTCGGTGTCTGTGCTGCTCGACCCTCCCCGGACTCAGCAGGCACTTTCCCCAGCCCCGAGTGCCCCGGGGTTGCCGTTCCCTCAGTCTGCTTTGCGTTAATCCCATGGGAATGCGAATGGTTCTTGCTGTTGTTACTACTTGCTGGAGCTCTTTAGCCCGTCTGAACTGCATGAAGTGCCCTCTAGCTCAGCAAATAACCTTGTAACAGCTTATTTTGTCAATGTACAGTAATCACCCTGGTTCTGTAAAAAAAACAACCACCACCAACCCTTGATCTTTACAATCTGTGCTGGCTCCTGTTTTAAATTGGGCTGTAGGTAAGTGGGACAGGCTGCTACAAGTGCTGTAGTCAGTGCTGTGACTTCAAAATTAGGTGGTTGGGAATGTTTAATCACAGGCCTGTGGTGTTAAAAAAAAAAAAAATCCCACTTGGCACACAGGTCAGTGGTTCTAAAGTGGAGCTCTGTGTGTGAGAGACTTGCTTACGGCTGACACCCCCACAGGCCTTTTGGGACCCCCGTCACCTCCCACTGGTTTAAAATCAGTTCAAGAAGATCATTCTGGTGTCTCTGGTACAATTCTGTCACCCACAGTCACTTGGAAACCTTGAACCTTGCAGAAGTGCTGTTGAACAGAGCATTTCTGAAGGTGGGTGGGTGGGTATTAGCCCCCAGGCTACTCACACCTCTCTTCTGAGGTGCCTCGGGTCTCAGTCTCAGCCTTCTCCTAGAAGTGTCTTATCTCACATGGGGGTCAGGTCTCTGTCCTTGTCCGGGCATGTTTACTCTTCCAGATTTGTAAAGCTTTAATATCTAAAACTAATTTTTCCTTAGAGAAAACTGAAATTGATTTCTTTAGGCCTCTGAAACTTACCTTGCGGAGTTACTTCTGGTTTTCTTGTGTTTGGGGCAAACTTGTTTTTGTGGTACTGATTTGTTTCTACACTCACACCAAGTGGTCACAGGACTTCTTACTAAAACATCCTCAGGCATTAAAAAAGAAGTATGAAAAATGTGCTCCCAAACCCACCTCCTTTGTGCCTGAAGGTCACAGTACGTGTATGGAGCATATAATCATAAAGTGCTTAACAGAGTAGAGGGGGTTCCTGGAAGCAGGTCGGGGCACCCCACCAGCCCCTCTTAGAACATCTGGGGTCCAGCCAGGCTGCAGGAAGGATGTGTTGCAAGCTCAACTGGTTCTGCTTAAATCTGACTGAGGTTGAGTCACGTAAGTAGCCCTGACCCACTGGTGATGTCTTTTCCTGAAGCGCTGCTGCTCCAGCCTCCCTTCCTGCCCCTCCAGGAGTGGTTCCCCGGAGGCTCTAGGGGTTGCTGGGGGGGCCACTGGTCATGGTGGCTGTGCTCAGCCTGGCTGGTGGCCGAAGGCTGTTTGGCAGCACAGCTTTCCTCTGGTCTGGTGACTCACAGACCTACCTTTGGACTGTGTTTTCCAAAGCTGAACCCGCTGCGAGAGCAGTTTGAGAAACATGGTAGCCGTAGCCTGCAGGGCTGTCTCTTGCTTTTCATCTCTTTATTACTAATTTGAGTCTGCACAATTATCTCACCTGAGATGAAGAGTCTGATTTCACTGTTTGTGTGGCAGCAAACGTTACGCACCTGGCTTGTGACATCTTGCAGGCTGTGAGGCATTCCTCCCCCAGAAAGCTCTTTACCTTCCCATTGTGTTCAGAAGCATCTGCTGGGCTCCTGGGCGAGCAGAGGGAGGGCACGGGCATGAGGGGGCAGGAGCCCATGTGGTACATGCCACAGCACGTGTGGCAGAGCACGGCCACCTCTGGCCCTTGTGCAGCCCCCGGGGCTGGCAGGGACTCATCCAGCTCCCAGGTACGGCCAGCTGAGCAGGGTCTGTGCAGCGGGGAGGAGGGGACACCTTCCTCAGGGTGAGAGGGGAGAGGGAAACACTGCTGCCACTGAGGCTGGGGCTGTGCTCTGGGCACTGCCCCCCAAGCTGTGCTGCTGCCGTGGGGCTGTGGCAGACCCGTGGAGCGCTTCACCAGAGCACGGGGGATGGTGAAATCCTGTGGGGCCTTCACCCTGAATGGGAGGTGCTCGGAGATGGAGCAAGGGTCAGGGGAGGCATCACAGGCTCTTGGTCTGCCCCAATGAGGATCTCGCTGTGGTGCCATCTCTCGCAGAAGGCAGACTGTGCCCTGAGTGCTGTGGGCTTCGTGTTTGGGTAGTGACAAACACCATGGGCTGGTTTTGCTGCGGGGCTGCAGGAAGCTTTGTTGGCTGGAGGAGCAACAATTCAAACTAACAGCCCTGTCTGAGCCAGGCAGAGTTCAGAGAGCAAGGAGAGGAGGGAGGGAAGGAAGGAAGAGTGCACTGATCCAAAGGCTGTGTGTGGCCTCTTCTCGGTGGCTGCAATGTTTTTGCTTGTAGAGGGTGAATTCTTGCTTTGCACTAACACTTTGCACTAATACCTCTTCAACTCATAGCTGGTTTTATAAAGTCACCGCTGTCTCAAAAGAGACTGACTCAGGACAGCGTGGAGTTGTACTGCGAGGCCATTGGCAATCCCATCCCTGAGATCCAGTGGTGGTTTGAGGGAAACGATCCAAATGAGACCTATGCTCAGCTCTGGGACGGTGCACGGCAGGACCGTGTCAAAATCAACGCCACCTACAACCTGCACTCTACCAGCACCATCTCCATCGCAAACCTCACGAGCGACGACTCGGGCATGTACGAGTGCCGGGCCAGCAACGACCCCGACCGCAACCACTTGTCGAAGAGCCCCAAAGTCAAGTGGATCCGTTCCCAGGCAAACGTTTTTGTCATCGAACGTGAGTGGCCGCACTGAGGCCTTGGCACTTGCTCGGACACCGGTGTCTTGAGTCTCCTGCCATGTTCACCCCTGCACCCGTGTCCTGTGGCTCCCAAAAGCTCCCCTCACCCTCCCATCCCGGCTGTAGAACTGAGAGACTCCCACCCTCTGTCATCTCCCCCACCACCCATGACTTGACCCGAAATGGCCCTGCTCAAAAAGGGTTGTGGCTTCCCTTCCAAAATGCCCTTGGGCGATCCCTCGCCTTTCCCGGAGCCAAAGACCTGGAACGTGCCGCTTATTCCCGAGTGCCTCCGAGTCCCGGTGCTGGCTCGCAGAGTCGAGCCTTGATTCCGTGGCAGACTCTGCCTTCACCACCACTGACAAACCGGCCCTTCCCTGCAGCTCGTACAGCTCCTGCTCCTGCCGACAGCCTTGCTTTCCGCTCGCTTTCCTGCCGTAGTGATACAAGCTGTGGGGAACGAACCTGCTTTGAGTTTCCTGAGATGCAACCGTTTTTGAAGTGGCCGTGTCTGTGTGCGACACTGAGTGTGATGTAGTTGCTTGTCCTGTGGAAGTGGCAGATTTCGTGGAGCTGGGGGTCGAGCTCTGAAGCAAACGGGCAGCTGCTTCAAGGGGTAGAAAGCTGGGCCGGTGTGAGGGGATTTCACACCCTGCTGAGGTCTTGAATCCTGGTGTTAGCAGAGCAGTGTAGCTGTCTCTTCAGCATAGATGTGCTAGGGCATCCAGAACTGCAGCAGAACCTTCTTCCAGTGGAAGTCGGGTAGGAGAGAATGCAAAATGCCCCTCAGCCCTGGACAAAAGTTGTTCCTTCCAGGAGACTGAGGCTGGGAGGAAGGGTAGGGGCTGTCATTGCACAGGACTGTGCGCTGGTGCTGCTCATGGCAGCCATTTCCTTGGTCTGCTCCCGCAAGTACAAACACCTGAGTCATCTGCTGCTGCATAATTTACTGCTGCTTGGCACATGGAGCCCAGCAGCTTTCATGGTTCTGTGTTCTCCATGGAGTAAACCTAACTACAGTCTTTTGGGATGCATCAGATGATGCACATATTTCTTGCATTCAGGCTTGTTTGCTGCCCCTCACAGCCCAGGGCCTTGGCTGCCATCGGGTACGTCACCTGGAGGTGTCTAAAGCTGCTCAGATTTTGGGTGCTGGTGGCGCAGTGAGTGCTCCAGTGGCTCATAACAGCAGAGCTGTGCTCTGCCCTTCACAGCGTGACCTTTCCCATTGCTTATTGAGCACTCAGCTCTGCTGGAGCTGCACCCGTTGTAAGGACAGCAGGGACTCAAAGCCACTCAGAGCAGCCAGCAGCAATCCTGCTGGTGGTCAGCATTGCTTGTCAGTAGGTGCAGCCAGTCCTGCTCACCTGGCTTCTGAGCCTCTCCTGTGCTCAGATCCTCAGTTTTGGTAGGAAACTGGTGGCAAAGGTAAGTGCAAGCTGTGATAGAGACAAGGAGCGGTGGGGTTTGTGTTACAGGTTCTCGGGCAGGGCTGTGACCTCTGGAATGGCACATGTTAACTTCGATTGAATTATTTACCAATACAGGTCCAGACATCAAAGCTCAAGTGACTACTGCTTCTGGCAAGCTGATCCTCTCCTGCAACATGACAGCGCCTTCCCTCGCCGTCGATGGCCACGAGTGGATGCACGGGGACAAGATACTGCAAACTGACAAGGACTCGAGTCTTTTCACCAGCCACACGTGAGTGTCGGGAGCGAGGTCAGATGGGAAGCTGAACCCAGGGGATGGATCTTTTTCCCAGAGGCAGTTACTGTTTCTCTGGGCTGAACCCGAAGCAAAGTGTGTGAAGTCTTGCTGAGAGCGTAGGCTTTTAGACTCATAGAATCCTAGAATGGTCAGAGTTGGAAGGGACCTTAAAGATCATCAAGTTCCAACCCCCCTGCCATGGGCAGGGACTCCTCTCCCTAGAGCAGGTTGCTCCAAGCCCCATCCAGCCTGGCCTTAAACACTTCCAGGGATGGGGCATCAACAGCTTCCCTGGGCAACCTGTTCCAGTGCCTCACCACCCTCACAGCAAAGAACTTCTTCCTAAGATCTCATCTAAATCTCCCCTCTTCTAATTTAAAACCATTCCCCCTCGTCCTGTCACTAGACTTCCTGACCGAGAGTCCCTTCCCATTTAAACTAGAGCATAAGATGAGCTAAACAAAGTCCTGATAGGGCCAGCGCTTTTTCCTTTATGGGGAAGAGGGAGCAAAGAGGAGGAAGGGAAAGGCAGGATATCACTCCCTGCTCCCCAGGGGCCTGGTGTGGAGTGGGAGACTCCAGGCTCTGTTGCCTTTGGGGTTTATGTACCTGTCCAAAGTCCAGCCGTTCTCACAGACTGTGGGGTGCTGCCTGTGAGATATGGTTGATGCGCAGAAGCTGTTTGCAGGGTGTAGCTGGGCAGAATTGGGAATACCGGCCTTATTGTGCCAGTGCAGTGAGCTTTCCTTCCTGATTACAGTCAGGCCTGGCTGGCACTGACCCAGCAGCTGTAGAGGCATCGTGTCCCTTTGTACGGCAGTGCCGACGTGCCTGTCTCCCCATAGCAACAGGGAGCTGAACAAGGATTAAAGTATTTATAACCCAGCCTCCCTCGCGTGACCTCAATTCCTCAGCTGAGTGGGTTTTGGAAGTGGGGAGCTCCACGCACGGCAGAGCTAACAAACAGCCCCTTGTCCCGGCGCGGCCACGGGACTGAAACTTTGCCGGCCCCTTCCCTGCAGTGGGGATCGCTGAGCCGCAGAGCGAGATGTTTGTTGTGGTGCAGCCTAATCCCCTAAATCTCATTGCAGCAGCTTTGCAGAAGGGAAAATGGGAGTTCTCCCTGGATCAATCCAGAGCAGCCCAGGCTGGCTGTTCCTTTGCTGTTGCTGCTGTGCTGTGTCTTCAGTGGGATGCTTTCCTCCATGGGAAAACCAGCCTTGGAATCTGTTGTCCTCAGCTCCTTTAGGACATGGTGTGTGTGGCTGTGCCCTGGGTTGTGCTAACTAGAGGGCTGTCTTGCTGCACTTCGGATGCTGTTGGATTTGCTCACTTGGGTGTGATGGTTTTTTGCCTTTTTTTTTTGTTTGTTTTTAAATGAGCCTGAGGTCTGTGGAAAAGGAAAGGGCATGGAGTTGGCCACTTCTGGAGTGAACATGTGGTGCTGCACCTGGTGGTGGTGCAGGGTTGTCCTGGAGCTCCTGGTGCACTTCATCTCTACTAGCTAATAGTCTAGGTCTTTATTCTTTTCCCTTTTTGGGGGCCCTGATGGCAAGAGTGCTTCAGGTCAGGGAGTGAAAGCTGCTGGTTTTCAGGATTCAGGGTCTCAGTGGTCACTGACTGACAGGGCTGTGCCGGAGCTGGTGTCTGAAACCCTCCGTGTGGAGGGAGTTGGGCTGCTGGAGGTACAGGGTGCAGTGTCAGTGCTGGCACTAGGAAGGGAGAAATTGCCTGTGGAGGAGATCAGTGATGCTTAGAGATGTCTGTGTTGTGGGACTGGAGTTTGGTGTCTGTGGTGCTCACTGCTGATCTGACATCCTGGTTTTTGGTAGAATTGAGGGGAAGATGGAGGAACACTCTGGCGTCTACGAGTGCGTCTACAAAACAAGCCCGGAGATAAAAGGACAAGTGAACATTTCAGGTAACTCCATCTGTTTGCTTCTGGATCTGAGGAAGGGAGTGGGGAGGCTGTGAGCTGAACACTTTCAACCCCCTGCCCTGGGCAGGGACACCTCCCACCAGAGCAGGTTGCTCCAAGCCCCATCCAGCCTGGCCAGGGATGGGGCCTTGACTCTGGCCTGTGGGCAGTGCAAGTGTTTTCTGTAATGAGGGCTCTGATTTTCTTTCTCTCTTGCTGTAGTTGCACCCCAGGTGGTGGCATACAAGAAGTCTGAGCATGGGAATGAGGGGGACACTGGTGTGCTGACCTGCAAGTGTTCCTCTTTCCCTCCTGTCAAGAACTGGGTCTGGTACAAAAATGGTCAAGAGGTGAGTGCTGTGGCCTGCTCTTTGTCCCCTTCTGCCTGCCCTGCTGAGCAGCAAAGAGCTGGGAGCTCTGGTCCCATCAGAACAAGCTGTTTCAGAGTAGCCTTCTCGGGTGAGGAGGATCTCAGTAGCGGTGGGACCACGCGTGGTGGGTGAGCAGCTCCCCTCATGTCAGCGCTGTCCTGAGAGCTGTCCTTCTGTCTGTGTCTCCAGCCCATCATCAATGGTTCTGGTCGATACATCATCAAGTCCAGTGGCAACAAGACAGAGTTACGCATTCTTAAGCTGAGTATTGAGGAGGATATGGGTGACTACCACTGCAATGCCACCAACGACTATGGCTTCGGTGGTGCCGTAATAAACCTGCGTGTGCGCAGCCGCCTGGCAGCGCTCTGGCCCTTCTTGGGTATCGTGGCAGAAGTCCTCGTTCTTGTCACCATCATCTTCATCTATGAGAAGAGGAGGAAGCCAGACGAGGTTCTGGATGGTAAGAGCGGGTTAGATATTTCTGGGGAGACCAAGTTAACTTGTAGGGTCCAGGCCAAATGTTCTCTGTCAGATGGGTGTTGGTTTGAGGGCTGCTTCTCAGGATGCTCTGTGTAAAACCCTGGTAGTCTTTGCCTGTCTGCTTTAGCCCTGAAAGTAATTGCACTGTTTGTGATGGTCCTTCAGCAAGCTGTGCTTTGGATGTGGGGCGAGATAAGATTCAGTGCAGGTCAGCCTGACCCATGATCTCACCAGTTCCTCTGCACTTAGCTCAAGTGCTTCAGGTGAGTGTCTGGGTTTTCTTTAGCAGCTAGCACTCTGGAGGAGCTGATTTCTGAATATAAGTAGTAGAGCTTTTCTGGTGCTGCAAAATCGGAGGACTCAGTCAGGGGCTCCATGAGACCAGGCTTAGCTTAGTTCAGATTCAGTTCATGGATTTGTTTTGGGTCCTCAGATCCACACATCCTGATTCTTGGGAGACTTCCTCAAAGCTCAGTGCTATCTTTAATCTGTTCTGGAAATACCAGCTCCTCCCTTTCCTTATCAGTAAGAATCTGCATTGTGTTAGCCCCTGCCTTATCTGATCCAGAGAACAATGAAGTGTAAATGTTTGGTGTCCTTCCTGCTGGCTGGGTCAGGCCCTGCAGCCCTCTGCTGGGGACAGCAGGTGGGGAGGCTGTGGTGTGCTGCCATATCCTTGCTGGTGTTATCTTTCCACTCTTCCCTTCTCTGCTGCTGGGGGCCATCTCTCATGGTAAGTAGAAGATAGTTCCAGCCGTGTTCCTGCATCCCTCCTCTCACCAGCCCCACTGCAGATCTTGGAGTATGAGGCAGCCCTGATGCTTCACGGGGGGACCTCACTGCTGGGTGCCCTTTGGGGGGAGCCTGGACTGTGGAAGAGACCGTGGGGAACCTTCTCTTGGAAGGGGACAGATTGCAAGGAGCTGGTGAAAGGCCCCAGGACTTGGGACGTGTTGGCAGAGATGTTCTTAGCTGTGCTTCTCGACGTAGCAGAAACGTGGTGTGCAGTGTCTTCGTTGTGATTTCACAGAAGGTGTGGGGAGGAAGGAGGGTGCTGCTGCTGAAGCCCTGCTCCCTGAGGTTCTCTGTGGGTACCCCTGTGCTCCCCGTGGCTCGGACCTGGGAGCCACCTGAATCAGGGTGCTGTGGGGTGGGAGCAGCAGGTGGGTGGTGGCAGCTCTGGTGTCTCTCCGGGTGGGTCTGTGACTCTCAGTTTTTGGTGGGAAGCCTGGCTGGTATGTGGAGAATTCATGGGGGCAGGTGCTGAACAGACACTGCAGCCAGCAGTGATGCTTCCCGGAGTAATTCTGCCTCTGTGGGCTCCCAGAGCTCTCGTTGGGGGTTAATGAGAGTTAATGAGGTGCCAACCCTGACCTCTGCTGATGGCGGGGGGGCAGTGGGGGTTATCTACCAGCCAGACCTGCCCTCTGCCAACAGGAACAACTGCGTAACAGGAGCTTATGTCTAAGTTTGTGCCTTCTCAAAGCTTAGACAAGAAGCAGATTAAAACTCATGCCTGGGGGTGGTGTGTTCTGGTCAGAAGCAGCCCCTGCTCTGCCAGGCCCTGGGGAAACAGGAGCCTGTGGGAGAGGTGACCTTTTGGGTTCAGTCCTGTGCAGACGGTGTCCAGTGTGCCCAGTAACCGGCCTGGAATGCAGTCCCCAGAGTTTTCAGAGGGAGCAGAGGTTCCTTCTTAAATGCTGTTCCCTGACACTGTTCTCTTTTTCTCTCTTGTCTGTGCTGTCCTGAACGTGAAGATGATGATGGAGGCTCTGCACCGCTGTAAGTGCCTTGTTTTTTCCTTAGTCGCGTTTGTACTGGCGGATCCCATTGTCCAGGGAATCTGTTCCAAATATAACAGCTGGAAGGTGTGGGAACAGCGCAGTGTCTTGCTGGGTGGGAGACTTCCCTCCCCCGCTGGGCTCATTTAATGTGGCCTGTGTATAAACAACACGCAGACTGAGGTGGCACCAGTGTCTGGGTGACACTGCTCTGGTGGCTGCTCTGCTCTGGCCTCGTCGTCACCATCTTGGTGGTGACCCAGCTTGGACCCCAGCTGTGTTAGTGGGTGGGGTGGGGCTTTGTGCGGCCTCTTTCCTCACTGCCCCTTTTCTCTTTCCAGGAAAAGCAATGCCACAAACCACAAGGACAAGAATGTCCGCCAGAGGAACGCTAACTGAGAGCAGGGGCCAGGTGAGTGCTGTTCCTGAGAGCAGCCCCTGTGCTGGGCTGTCCCCTCCTGCCTGCTGGATCCTGGGGTCTGGGCCGGCTCCGGGGACAGAGGCTCTTCTGGCCCAGCCTCGTGCTGCAGGGGGCGGGGGGACTGTGTCACAGTGAATTCGGGCACAGACCATTAGCATCCCAGCAGAAACTTGCTGGAGCAGCTGTGACCGTGTGTGGGGAGCAGCCCAGGGAGAGCAGGAGAGGGCTGGACTCCGAGGAGGGGGTCTGGAAGATGGGGGAAATGGAAGTTGGGACGGCCTGGTAACTCCTCCCTGGGCCGGAGCAGGAGATGAGCCCCAGCCCAGAGCTTTCCCGCTGGGAGCCTTTGTCCTGGACCCTTCATCAACCCCCAGCAGCACAGCACAGCCTTACTGGTACAGCTGGGTTACCTAACTGGCTTTTCTGTCTCTCCTGACAGGTGATGTGTAGATGAAGAACTTCTGGACAACTTAGTTTTCTTTTCTTTTCTTTTTCTTTTTTTTTTGTGTTTTGTTTTTGTTAAAGTAGCACCATGAAATGCTCTAGTGTGTCCCTGCGATTCAGTTACTTCACTTTCTTTAGAAACTTAAGTTGTAGAATTTTAAAATACACTTCCTTTTTTTTTTTTTTAAGAGTTGTGGGAGGGTTTTTCTACCTGTAAATGTCCACCCCTTGTCTCTGGTAGTCTAGGTCACTGGCTGTCTCTGTCTGGGGTTTCTTTGTGGTGGTAGAGGGGGTGGGGGGTGGGAGTAGAGCAGCTTACTTCTTCCTCACCTCGAGGAAGAGCAGGGTGTGTGGGGCTGGACCATTCGGCCGCTGGTGGCCACTCAGGGTCCTGTGGAGAACCTGAATGTGCAGTTCCTTGGGTGCTGCCCCACGGGACAGGGCTGCCGTGGCCTGTGTCCCCAGCAGGTCTGGCTGGTATATGGCGTTAGGGTCAGGGAGACACTGCTCTGGTGACATCTGGAGATGACCCGAAGGCTCTAGGAGGGCAGTTCTGTCTCTCCCATCCATCAGCTGCACCTTTCCCAGCTGTGGATGTGGTGTCTCCTGTGAGCCACTCCGGGGCCACCAGGCACACGCCCTGGAGAGGGCCACAGCACCCGAGCCCTTCCCGGGCAGACCCTGCTCAGCCCATCCTGGTTACTCCTGGACGTGGGATAAGTGTGCTGTGAACTCGTTCCCAGGCTGTTGGGGTCTTCCTGAGCTTGTGGTGGTGATGGGGCAGAGCAGGGAGTTGGGGGGGGGTTTGACAGCGTGTTCTTGTGCTCGAGCCATTGTGGTGTTTGTGTGACAGGAGCCCGAGTGGACAGATGCTCAGTGGAGTCTAACACCTGTGTCGCTGGGTAGTGCTGAACTCTGTTAACACACTTCATAAATAAAGATGATTCCTCTCTCTCTCTTTTGTTTTTCCTTTTTTTCCCCCATCTTTGTTGGACTCTGGTCTCTGCTGCTGCCCCCCGGGGGTTCCTGACCTGCTGACTCACTTCTGGCTGCAGCGCCGGGCACCGTGGCTCAGCCGCTGCCAGCTCCAGCTCTAATCACCCAGGATTTGCAGCTCGAGAGCTCTTCCAGCCTCTCCAAAGGGAGTGCTCCTGGCTCTGCACAGCCCAGGGGAGTGTGGCCATGGGGGGGACGCTTGTCTCTTTGGGGATGGGTGTCACCTCATCCTGCTGCACGGTTCTGTGGGGGCAGCCCCTGCAGGACTAGCTGTTTGTGTGTCTCGGCCTTTCTACACGGTGATTTTTCTTTGTCCCTGCTCTTCCCTGTTGGGGACAGCGAGGTGGGGGGTGCCCTTTGCTGCCTTGGGGTGCAGCCAGATCCTGGGGGTGAGGATGAGGGATGGGGGGGGTCTCTCCTGCTGCTCACCCTGAGGCCAGGGGCTGCTGGCCTCAGAGCAAGGCAGGGGTGGCCGGGCGCTGGAGGACCTGCCATGGCACCAGCACCTCTGCCAGCCCTCCCCTGTAGCCAAACACCTCTCCCTGCCTGGGGAAGGGGTAATTAAGGCGTGTGGCTCTGATTGCAGGGCCATGCCCAGGGAGCTGCGGGCTGGCGTGTGGTGGCCAGCGGGTCTGGCAGCGGTGCCAGCAGCCTGAGCTGTGGTGGCCCCATCCCTCTTGACAGCCTTTCTGCTGCCTCGGTGTGTCACCAGCCCGGCTGGCCCTGGGGCTGGCCGGGCAGTGTGGCTCTGCAGCACGTAAGTGGGTTATGCAAGGCTTCCCCAGCCGGCCCCGTGCTGCCGGGTGCCATCCTGGTGAAAAATCAATGCGTGGCTTAATTTTCTTGATGAGGATTATGGGTCCTGCCTGACCCTGCTCTCGGGCCGCAGCACAAAGCGCTGCTTGTGCCTTTTGTCTGGCAGAGGGGGAACAGCCCGGGGAGGGGATGGAGTGGCATCGTGCTGCTCCCTGCCGGGCCCCTGGAACAGCCCCACGGCTCCAGCTCCCCACGGGGACAGCGTGAACAGGCCTTTGGGGATGGGGTGTGTGCTCTGGGTACCCCTGTCTGTGGGGACCCTGCTTGGCCTCTGCCTCCTCTCGCCTTGGGGACAGCTCTGAGCTGGCTCCTCGCTCTGCCCTCGCTTCTCTCCTGTGTCTCTCGCCTCCTGCCGGGTTCAGCCGCGGTGTTGGCTCACGGGGGGGCTCCTCCGTGGGCTGGGGGTTCCTGTGCTCAGCTCGAGGCTGTTTTGGGGAAGCTGTTGCGGGCAGCGGGTGTTGAAGCCGAGGGGGCGATTTGTGCAGACCCGGCCCGCTGTGCCCTGGGGGGCGGCTTTGGGGGTGTCCTCTGCCGGGGGCTTCAGCCTGGGGCTGCGCTGCCCCCTCCCCGTCCCGGGCACGGCGTGGGGCCGGCTCCGGCCGCGGGAGCCGGTCACGCACCGTCCGGCTGCGACACTGACCGTGGGCGGCAGGTGGTGCCACCCGCCCTGGCCACATCGCCCCGGCGACACCGTGTCCCCGCCACCGCGGCGGCTCCGCTCCCCTGCCTGTCCCTTCCAGGGT
>VXBW01004168.1:73792-84134 GCA_013400375.1 Thinocorus orbignyianus
CCCCGCCCCCCCCCCCGCCGCTCCGCAGGCTGGGGAAGCTGCAGCGGGACGAGCGCGGCCCCGGGGCGGATCTCCCGGCCCGTTCCGGGACCCAGCGCACCGGCCCCGGCTGCGTCTGGCGGGAGGGCGAGCGGACCCCTCGGTGGGGCGTGGGCTTTCCACGGGGCAGCGCCCGCAGCGCTNAAGGTCTCCTTCTCCTGCGGCGGCGGCGGCGCGTCCCCCGGCGGGGCCAAGGCGGCCGAGGAGGGTGCGGGCGAGGATGCGGGCGAGGAGGTGCGGGGCAGCCAGGCCAGCTTCATGCAGCGGCAGTTCGGGGCGATGCTCCAGCCCGGCGTCAACAAGTTCTCGCTGCGGATGTTCGGCTCGCAGAAGGCGGTGGAGCGGGAGCAGGAGCGCGTCAAGTCTGCGGGGGCCTGGATCATCCATCCCTACAGCGACTTCAGGTGCGCGGGCGGGGGGCGAGCGGGGGCTCCGCCACCGGCCGCGTCCGAGCCTCGGGCCCCGGTGGCGGTACCGGGGGGCGAGCAGAGCCCGGGCCCGGCCCCGGGAAGGGGAGGCCGAGCCGAGCGGTGCCCCGGGAGAGGGCACCTTGAGCTGTGCCGGGGGCGGCAGCGCGGATGCTGCTCGCCCTGTGAGGGGAGGGGCTGGCGGCCGGGCATCCCCCTCCCCAGCGCAGCCTCAGCCCATCGGGGATGCCCATCGGCAGGGGGTGCCTGGGCAAGGGCATCCCCTCGTCCTTCCTGGGGCCTCGGAGGGCTCGGCCCAGCACGGACCCTCCGGACCCTCCCCGGGCTTTGGCTCTGTCCCCAAACCGCACCGGGAACGGTGTCACCCTCCCCTCGCAGGGCCGGGGGTCTGGGCAGGAGGATGTGCTGCTCGCCCCGCTGCCAAGCAGAGCTTTGCCCAGGCTCCCCCTCCCCCGGGGAGGCCTGATCCTGTCCCTGAGATTCAGGGAGGCTGAGGAGGGATTCGTCTCGCTCCCGAGAGGACCAGATTCCCCAGGATCCAGCCCGTGCTGGAGGCAGACCCGGGGATGGGGGCTCTGCAGCTCCATCTCCTTTCCGCCCCCTGAGCCCCCGGGGAGCTCGGAGGGGGGGGATGCTGCCCGGGTCCGGTGCAGGCCCCAGGAAGGACGCACGGCTCATCCGGCCGGGGCAGGCGGCACATCACCTGGCACAGCACCCGCTGGCATTGCCGGGGACCCTGAAGGGGCTGGGGGCAGCCAAGGGCTCGGGTCAATTGTTCTGCTGTGGTTCTGGTGTGCGGTTTGGGGAGGCTCTGGGGCAGGTTCATTGGGCACATTTTGGGGGATGCTGCTGGTGCTGATGTGTCCCCGCTGGCTCAGGGGTCCCCAGGGTAGGCAGAGGTGGCTGCGGGCGGTGGGGTTTGCCCTGGCCGGGCAGGCTCAGAGCAGGGAGCAGCACCTGCACCTCCTGCTCCTCCTGGCCTCGCGCGTGGCTCCTGGGCTGATCTGGTATCTTCCAGGGGAGCAGCCCAAGGCCTGAGGCCTCCTCTCGGGGCTGATCTCCCACACAGGGGCCTTGTGTCCTTGTGGCAGACATTCCCATTGGGAGCCCTCTGTGGGTATCCATCGGAGCCCCCTCCTTGGCCGGCTGGGACCGGGCTCTGTGGCAGAGCCAGGGCAAGGGGTGGCTGCACCGCGTGGCCATCGCTGGTCCCGCGGTGGAGGGAGCTCTGCCATCCCTGCCGTGACAGGGCAGGCGTGGGGGTGCCCAGAGGATCCCTGGCACCAGGGGGTTCCCAGGAGAATGGGGGGCTCTGCTCCTGCGCCCTGCTTTGCCCTCAGCAGCTGGGAGAGGCTGGGAGCGGGGTGATGGCCTGGCCCTGCTGTCCCACGCCACCAGGGCCAGAGCCTGCCTTGCTTCTCCGAGCAGGGAGAGCCGTGGTCCCGGTGGCAGACCCTGCGGCACTTCCGAGAGCGGGGTCTCCCCGTGGTGAGGCCTCGGAGGCTCCTCGGGCGTGCAGCAGCGTCACTGCCCAGGCTGCTGCTCGCAGCGGGCGCCGGTCCCTGCGGGGTGACCTTGGGGAGTCACCCTGGCTGTCCTGCCCCGCGCTGGCTCCGTCCCTGCCGGAGCTGCTATCAAGACTTGAAACCCATTTGGGAAGAGGCACTGCCTGTGTTTTGGTGCTGCGAGCAGCGCGGAGAGTGCCCTGCCCAGCGGGAGGAGCTGCGGGCACAGCCACGACATCAACCGCACAGAAACGGCTCCGCTCCAGCCGGGGCTGAACCGGGCCCTGAGGAGCCCGCTCTGCTCCTGCACGTCCAGGATGTGTGTG
Source organism: Thinocorus orbignyianus (assembly GCA_013400375.1). Classification (NCBI taxonomy): domain Eukaryota; kingdom Metazoa; phylum Chordata; class Aves; order Ciconiiformes; family Thinocoridae; genus Thinocorus; species Thinocorus orbignyianus. The sequence continues at coordinate 76,091 of VXBW01004168.1, forward strand.
TCCAGCTCTGCCACCCAGCCCGGCTGCAAAAAAAAATAAACAATATTTATCTAGTAATGATAATGGAGCACAGACCCAGCCATGTTTCCCTTGCAAAACCCATTTTCCCGTCTTAAGATAAAATCATTACCCATCTGCATGTGTGACATCATTTCATAATCGGAGCCGTTCAGGGATTCTGCCTGCTCTCGGACATTGGCTCTGTGATTATTCATGCAGTATCCAGGGGCAGACTTGATCCAGGAACGAAAGTTGCTATTTATTTGCATGACTATTGAATTATTAGGAAGCAGCCTGGGTGGCTGGTTGAGATCCTGAGCTGCAAATCTGGTAAAAGAGACCCTGTAAATTGTGTGCTGGAGCAGGGGGTGCCGCGCTGAGCCCTCTCCTCTGTGTGCTGCGCTCAGTTGTCTTCTCAGTCTTCACTGCTTCAGGTCCTTGTTGGTGGGAGGAAAAGCCCAAACACCCTTGCCTTTTTTTCTTGTTTCTGTTGGTGTTTCTGCAGTTGGGCTATCGCTTTTGGAGTGGGACTGGGAGCTGGGGGCCCCATCCAGCCCCTGTTTCACAGCGACCAGGGGCACGTTACTGGTGTGGCTCCTGTCCCTACTGGGGAGCTGTGGTCCAGCAGGAGCCCCATGGCTCCTGGGGGAGCGGGTGCTTCCCGGGGCATGGGGGCCAGGGCTCCAGGGAGAGGATGCAGCCCGACTGGAGGCAGCTGTGCACACCCCGTGGGTCAGTGGGGGTGGTGGGGCTGGTCTCCCCATGCCCGTGGTGGGGCTGCCCGACACAGCTGTGCTGGTGTCCCCTCCTGGCACCCCCAGGCGTGGGGCTGAGCCGTGGGGTTTCGCTGTTGCTCAATCCCCATTGCAAGAGCTGGTCCCGCACATGAATCGGGAGTGAAGGTGTGCCCAGAGCATGTGTCCCTGGTGCTGCTTGGCCAGAGGGTTCCTCATCCAGGGCTGAAACGGTTTCTGGGGCTTTGCCACTGCCCGGGTGGTGCCGCCACCTTGTTGGTGCCACCGTTGGGCTGAGCAGAGGGACCCAGGCTGCCCGGCTGCTGCTGCTCCCGACGTGTCGCGATGCTGCGGGTCCCCAGTTTACCATCCCCTCTGGTGAGGGGACTGAGGATCTGTGACCCCCCTCATGGTGTCAGTGTGGGGCAGCCAGACCTGGGGGTGGCTGGAAGGTTCCCACCAGGGAAGGAAGGCTGTGACTGACCATCGAGGGGGACTGGGATGGTTTGGATCATTGAGCAGTTCATGAAACCTTCATCTCCCCTCCCCAGGGGACCTGGCGACAAAGGCTTTTCCAGGGAAGAGCAGCACCAGTCATTCATCCCAACTGGCTGTGCTGGGATGCAGGGGCACAGACGCCCCTTTGGGCCTCCTGCTGCACCTCTCCACTCGCTGGGCTCCTACCAACTCCTGCCGTTGGCTTCTTAACCCACTTCTAAGAGTGACCTCGTTTTTGGAATTTAGTGCAAGTTTGCAAAGCACCAATCCTGCGCCGATCCCACACTGATCCCATGCGGATCCTGCACTGTCTGCCCCCTGTGCAGCCCTGTGTTTGCAGCCAGGGCTCTGGTCTGGGCCGGGGGGCTCAGCCCTTGGGGGCACCTCCCGCAGAGCAGGGTCTCGGGGCGCATGGTCTGATGGGGAGGGGAGTGCCGTGTTGCCCTGAGTGCAGGGAGGCAGCTCCGGCACTCTGTGTGCCAGTGATGGAGCCAAGCGGGATGGCCCTTGTGTCCTGAGGCTGTGCCCCTCTGGGTGGCTTGGGGATGTCCTGCTGGCCCCCTCCCAGGCGGTAGCAGCGGGTGGATGGGGAGGACTGGACTTGGGGTTACCCCATCCCTCTCCAGCCGCAGGGTTTGGGAGGTGCTGGGGAGCTGGCAGATGTGCCTGGGGTTTTGGGGTCAGGAGTGTGGCGGGGTCCCTGGAACTTGGGTTGGGGCTCAGCTCCAGCCTGCAGGGTAGCACCGTGGTGCCAGGATTGGGGTGGCCGTTGGAGCAGGAGTGCAGCCCCCGCTCGCAGTGGCTTCAGCATCTTCTGTCACCATCGCTGTCGTTCAAGTGGGTCAGAAGCAAGGGAACGGGTGCTGAGGATCCTAATTAATTTATTTTCAGATATTTTTAGTAGCCTGGATTGGGTCCTTTTTGCTGTGCACACACTGCCCTCCGAGGAAGAAAGCACCGGTGTTGGCCCCGGCTCCCGAAAAGCCCGCTCGGAGCCGGCCGTGTGTGCGGGGGCACCGGGAGCAGTTTATCTTTCTCAGCAGGACGAGCTCTGCCCCGGCTCAGCCAGATTGCAGAGGGATTTGAGCCAGAGGAGAGTTTTGCCCAGCTGGCATGGTTATTTAATCTTTGTTCTTCACAGCCTGGCGTGGCTGATGCCCCCATGGGACTGGCTTTGTGGGGTAGAGGGGGCTGGGGGGCACATCCAGCCCGGTGCTGCCACCGTGGGCTGCCCCAGCCCTGGCAGCATCTCGGGGGGGGTCACACCGTGTGGCTGGACCCCGGGGGTCTGTCAGACCCCACCGTGGCCACAGCCTGAGGGGTCGGGGTGTGCTGGAGCCGTTTGGTGCTGGTGGCCAGAGCTGGCCCGGGGGTTGGGGGGGGGCACAGCCCCCTTCTCCCGGGTGGCAGCCGGGGAGGGTCCCTGGGGAGGGTCCCCGGAGAGGACCCTGGGTGTGAAGTCATGGTTGTGCAGCGGTGACATCACTCACGGTTGCCACGGCAACGCCTCACATGGGGAAGGTGTCATTGGAGAAAGGTCAGGAGCGGGACGCTCGGCTCCTCCTGGTCCTGCGCTAATCTGCGCAGCGGGGGAGGGGGGGCGCCTGTCCCCCCTCCCTGTGAGGGGGGTCCTGTCCCCCCTTGTCCTCCCTGTCCCTGGCAGCGTGGCCAGGACACCCCCCGCATCAGCTCCTGGGGGTCCTGCTTAGTGGGGGAAGGGCAGGCTGAGGGGGGTCGGGGGGGGACAGTGACGTGTGGGCGAGGGTCTTGCATGTGTGTGCGTGTAGCACTGAGGGGGGTCCCCCCTCCTGCCCCCCGGCCAGAGCTAGGACATGGGGCGGATGGGGAGTGAGGGGGCAGCATCCCCTCCAGCGGCACCGGGACAGGGCTGTGGTGACCTTGCGGGCGCCGGGAAGGTCACTGGTGGCCCAGGAGACCGGGACGAGGAGAAAGGAGAGAAGGACGAGGGAGAGGGCGGAGGAGCTTGGGCAGAGGCCTCCATCGCTGCCTCCGCCGTCTGGCCGGGGCGATGCCGGCTCCAGCTGCAGCCCTACGTGACTGGGAGCCCCCTTGGCTCCTGCCACCGCGGCCGCGCTGCCGGCGTCGCCCCCCGGACCCTGCCCTGAGGCCCCCGGCTCCAGGGACCGGGGAGAGGTGGCCCTGGCTGTGCCAGGGGACACCGTCTGCCACCCTGGGGTCCCCTCTCTGGGAGCGAGGAGCAGTGGGAGAGCCTGGGCTGTCCCATCCTGCCAGCCCCCCTGACCAGAGAGCGCAGTGGCCCCGCTGTGGCCGCAGTTTGGGGGTGAGGGTGGTCCCCTTCCCAGGGTCTCCCCCACCAACACCTCATCGTTCTCCCCTCGCCCGGGCCCTGCCTGGGTTTGGGTGCTTGGGACGGAGTCCCGGCCACCCGGGCACCTCAGGAAGAGCCCCGGCAGCCCCCGGCCTCATTCTGCACCCCCTCTGCTTGCACAGCTCCACCTCGACCAGGGACCATGCTGACCTGCAGGATTGGGCCCAGGGGCCGTTTGGAGAAGGGGGAGCAGGTTGTGTTCCTATGGAGGGGACAGGAGTGCTCCTGACCAAGGTGACATCAGGGCGACAGCACCCCCGTAGTGTGGATCCCTTGGGGCAGGGTCCCTCAGTGAGGGGTGACTCGGGATACCGATGAAATCCTCCTCCATCCTCTCGCTCCCCAGGTTTTACTGGGATTTCACAATGCTGCTCTTCATGGTGGGCAACCTGATCATCATTCCTGTGGGCATCACCTTCTTCAAGGAGGAGACCACGGCGCCCTGGATCGTGTTCAATGTGGTCTCTGACACATTCTTCCTGATGGATCTGGTGCTGAACTTCCGGACAGGGATTGTCATTGAGGACAACACGGAAATCATCCTGGACCCCGAGAGGATCAAGAAGAAGTACCTCAAGACCTGGTTTGTGGTGGACTTTGTCTCCTCCATCCCTGTGGACTATGTCTTCCTCATCGTGGAGAAGGGCATAGACTCGGAGGTGTACAAGACGGCCCGTGCCCTCCGCATCGTCCGCTTCACCAAGATCCTCAGCCTCCTGCGGCTCCTGCGCCTCTCCCGGCTCATCCGCTACATCCACCAGTGGGAGGAGGTGAGGGTCTCGTGGGACACAGCCCCCGGGGGGGGTTCCCTCCTCTGGCAGCAGCGGGAGTATCCGGAGAGAGTGGGAGCCAGGGGGGGCCCTGTGAGGGTGGTGAGACTTTGGGCTGCAGGAGGCACCAGTGGGGTCTGTGGGATGGCTGTGACCCTCCCTGGAGTGGGGAGGGTCTGGGTGTCCCCCATCTTCCCCTCAGCTCTGTCCCCAGGGAGACAGCGGGGAGATGAGGGTGGTCTTGGGCTGCTTCAGTGCCAAGGCTGCCCAATTTGGGGCCAGCTGAGCTGTGCCCCGTGTGTGTGTGTGTGTCCCCGGGTGCTGGTGTTTGCCCTCCTGGCCCTGGTGCCGTGGTTCGGGACCACTGGGGATGGACCACAGTGCAGCCTGCACTTGGTGACACCGGCGGTGACAGCTGTGTGGGTGGCAGGGATCCTCTTTCCACACCCTCCTGAACAGAGCTGGGCGCTGAGGGTCTGTGCCCGGCAGCGCCTGCATGGTGTTGCCCAGGGCTGTCCTGGCTCCGAGTGTCCTGGCCTGACCCCACAACGGGCAGTGCCCAGCGAGACACGAGTGGCTCCTCCTGCAGCTCCCGGGGTCTCAGCCCTCCCACAGCCTCAGATCCCCAACCCTCATGGCAGTGCTGGGGGGCTGCCCCCGGTCCCTGGAGCAGTGAGGTGGCGGGACATGGCTGCAGCTCCAGCCTGCCCTCATCCCCCTGCCCGCATCCCCCCCACCCTCTGCCCTCTCCTGCTCTTTGCTCTGGGACCATCCTGTGCCTCCTGTGACCCTCCTGTCCCAAAATGTGTCTCTTCCCGCCACCTCCCCACTGCCAGGGCTCCCGCACCGCGTCCTTTTCACTTTCAGATGGGACTTAGAAGGGAGAGCCCCGGGGACGAGTTAAACCCCTGCGTGGCTCTGCAGATTATCCCGGTAATCTCATCTGCTGACAGGGTTCGGGAGGGGAGCGCAGCCCGATCCCCGCCGGGACCTCACCTGCTCTCAGCGGCAGCAGCCGGGGGTGGTGGATGTGGCTGGGGGGGCAGCCGGGGGCTGATTTTGTCCCCAGCAGCCTCGGTGGTGGCCGGGAGAGGAGCAGAGATGGGGATGGAGCTGCCCCTTCCCCAGCCCCTCGGTCCCCGCTGTGTTCCCCTCGCATCGCCCTGGTGCTGTCCTGCTGGCTGTAAATGAGCAGGTGGATGGAGCGCGGCCACCTCAGGGAGGGATGGGGATGGGGTGGCCACGAGCAGCTCCTTTGGCCGGGGACACGGGGGTCAGTGTCCAGAGCGGGGTCAGGCCGGGGGGTGACGGTCCCTCTGCTCATCCTCTGCCACCTCGCCCCGGCCCCTCTGCTCGCAGATTTTCCACATGACATACGACCTGGCCAGCGCCGTGATGAGGATCATCAACCTCATCGGGATGATGCTGCTGCTCTGCCACTGGGACGGCTGCCTCCAGTTCCTGGTGCCCATGCTGCAGGACTTCCCCCAGAACTGCTGGGTCTCCATCAACGGGATGGTGGTGAGTGCTGACCCTGCTGTGCTCCCCACACCCCGGCCACCCCCATGTCCCTGTGTCCTCTGGCTTCTCCTCCCCACCCAGCAGATGCCATCCCGCCCCGGCCGGAGCTGCGGTGCTCCATGGTGCCACTGGCAGTCTCCCTGGTGAGGTCTCACAGGACCTGGATCGATCCGGGCGGGCGGAAGATGCTGACACAGCTCTCTGCCCCGTCCCCTACGCCTTCCCCCTGCTCATTAGCAACAAAAGCTGCTATTAATAAATAATGGGCCACATTTCTAATTGCTCCCTCTCAGCCCTGCTGTCTGCTACAAATGGCTCTTCTTGCTCTCTCCGTCTCGCCCCGTTCTGCCCGTTTCCATCTCTGCTCATTTCTTCCCCATCTCCTGCTTCTCCATCCCGGGCTGCTTCACTCCTGGGGACACCAGGGGCTGCGTGCGTGGCTGGGACAGGAGATTCCCACTGTCCCTGCCCCCGCCGCAGGCTGCAACAGCTCCGTGGCATCCACAAACTCGGAGCTTCTTCCGGTCAGCATTTCACTGGAGCTCCCTGCGCTTTCGCAGATTGGCACTAAAAACATAAAGCACGGTGACTGAGCACCCAAGGGGTGGGCAGGAGGGCAGTGAGGTGCAGAATCTCGCCAGGAAGATGCAGAGGATCATGGAATTCTCTAGGCTGGAAGAGATCTTTTAGACCCTCTAGTCCAACCATCAGCCCGGCAGGAAAAGCTGAGTGCTGCAGGGTTGGTTTGGATCTCACCGGGGCGGTGAGAATGTCACAAACGGGTCCTGTTGCTGTTGGGAGATGCAGGCGGAGAACCCAGATTGTCCTCCAGGCCAGGGACGGTGGCCCCACGCGTGTCTGTGCACACACACGCTCACATGCACACGCGTGTGTGAGCCGCTGTGCACCACCCACCCTCCCTGTCCCTGCAGAACGATTCCTGGAGCGAGCTCTACTCCTTCGCCCTCTTCAAGTCCATGAGCCACATGCTCTGCATCGGCTACGGGAAGCAGGCGCCTGAGAGCATGACGGACATCTGGCTGACCATGCTGAGCATGATCGTGGGGGCCACCTGCTACGCCATGTTCATCGGCCACGCCACCGCCCTCATCCAGTCGCTGGACTCGTCCCGGCGCCAGTACCAGGAGAAGGTAGGACTGGACGGGGACCACGGCTCCCATCCTGCACCCAGCCATTGCATGCTCTCCTGGGGCCACAGTGGCAGCCGGACAGGACAAGGGCTCTCTGTGGGGCAGGAACAGGGTGATGGAACGGGACCAGCCCCATGCAGCAGGGCTCTGGGGGGTTCCTGGCCCTGTAGCCCCCCCGTCTGGGTGCTGACACCTCCTCTCCCCACAGTACAAGCAGGTGGAGCAGTATATGTCCTTCCACAAGCTGCCTGCCGACTTCCGCCAGAAGATCCACGACTACTACGAGCACCGCTACCAGGGCAAGATGTTTGATGAGGACAGCATCCTGGGGGAGCTCAACGAGCCCCTGCGAGAGGTCAGAGACCTGCAGCTGGGTGTGGGATGCCACAGGAATGGGGACTGTCCCCCTCAGGGACACCTGCCTCTTTCCTGGTCCCTCACCCCCTTCCCCTGCAGGAAATCGTGAACTTCAACTGCCGCAAGCTGGTGGCCTCCATGCCGCTGTTTGCCAACGCCGACCCCAACTTTGTCACGGCGATGCTCACCAAGCTGAAGTTTGAGGTGTTCCAGCCGGGCGACTACATCATCCGCGAGGGCACCATCGGCAAGAAGATGTACTTCATCCAGCACGGGGTGGTCAGCATCCTCACCAAGGGCAACAAGGAGATGAAACTCTCCGACGGCTCCTACTTCGGGGGTGAGCACTGGCTCGACCCCAGCTCCCCTCCCAGGGACATCGTGATGGCTCTCGCCCCTTTCTCCTTGCCTGCTCCCACTTCCAGTCTTCGCTGGTGGTGTTTTGACCTTGACACCATTGTTTTCCCCCAGAAATCTGCCTGCTGACCCGCGGCCGGCGCACAGCCAGTGTCCGGGCAGACACCTACTGCCGCCTCTACTCGCTCTCGGTGGACAACTTCAACGAGGTGCTGGAGGAGTACCCCATGATGAGACGGGCCTTCGAGACCGTGGCCATCGACCGGCTCGACCGCATTGGTAAGGGGCAGGGGGCTCGGGGGGGAG
>VXBW01004168.1:85675-100764 GCA_013400375.1 Thinocorus orbignyianus
CAGAGGCCAGAGCCTGGGGGTGCCCCATGGAGGGGGCTGCTCCCCCAAGCGCTCCTGGCTTTGAGGCTGGGACGGGCACAGGCTGTGCAGCAGCAGCAGCCCCGGGGGGGAGCGTGCCCACCTGGGGACACGTGTGTGCAGGGGGTGCACAGCTCTGCCTCGCGCTCCGGAGCCTTCCACGCTGAATGTAAGCGAGCCAGGGGCCCCGTGCCAACCCGGCGGGACAGGGCCCCGCTCCAAGCATCCACCTTTCCATCCAGCCCATCCTGTGCAATAAACGTCAGCGGCTGACAGAGCTACGCACGACTCCGTCTCTGCTTCTTCCCCACCGTCCCTGCCTGCCGCGGCCCCGGCTGCTCCCGCTGGCCCCAGGATCAGCCTCGGGAACCAGCTCCTCCGCTGCAGCCAGAAACACGGCGAGGCCAGCAGCCTCCTCCCAGAACCTGTCCCCGTGCTGGCAGGGCCGCATCCTAGCTCCAGCATCAGCGAGGAAGGAGCTGGGAGCAGCTGGGACTGGAGGCGGTGGGAATGGGGCTGGGACTAAAGCAAGATGAGCAAGGAGCAGACACTGCAGGAACGGCCCTGGGGACAGGAGGGCTGGGAGTTCCGGGCTGGAAACCCAATGGGCAGACAGGCACAGCCCCTGTCCCAGCCCTGCTGCACCAACCCCTCTTGACTCTGGGAAAGTTTTGCCTCTGCTTCTGCAACAAAAACATTTCCAGAATGTTATTCCCCTGTGAATAACCGGAGCCCAACCAGACAGCAAACCAGTGCCAGGCTGGGGAAACATCAGTCCCACAGCCCCAGGACCCCCAGGCACGTCAAAAAGATGCCGAGAAGGACACAGCTGCCACTCAGTATTTCAAAAAACATTTTATTTACAGTATTGTACACCTCCACCCCCAGGTTAGTGGTTTCCTCAGCCTGAGACAGTGAACAGAACTGAAACAAATCCCTGGAAACAAGAGCAAGGAGCCACAGAGGCTGCAGCAAGGGTGCCCAGGAGCCGGGGGAGGGCACGGAGAGCAGCGCCTGCCCCCCAGCCAAGAGCGGGGCAGGGAAGGGCTGGGGGCTCTGCTGGGGCCACAGGGGGCTGTTTGCCACCCCCAGGGCTGCGGGAGGTCTGAGCCCTGCCGGCGGTGAGGGGCGGAGAGGGATGGCAGCCCAGGACAGACACTGGGGCTGGCAGCAGCAGCAGGCACAGCTCCTGTGCCAGGGTGAGGACCGAGGGGAGCCAGCCCCATCCACCACCACCCCCACTGCCCCACGCCACACATGCAGCCCCCCAGGGCCCAACACCCTCTCCCCCTGCAGTCACAGCAAGCAGTGCAGACACCCTGTCCCCCACCGGTCCCTCCTGGCTGCTCTTGGAGGAGTCCCAGTTTGGCCCAGTGAGAGACCCAGTGTCTGGGTGTCGGTATCCTTTGCTGTACCCGCTTTCCCCACGAGATGCGGGACAGAGGAGCCTCGTGGGGCAGAGCCCACCCCAGCCTCCCATGCAAACACAAGCCCAGGGCCCTGCTGGCTGCCGGGCCTCAGCTGAAGAAATAGGTGGAATCCATCACATTCTTGAGGTTGAATTCACCTGGGGAAAGCGAGGGAGGGGAGAGGTCAGAGGAGAGAGCAGGGGCAGGGCAGAGAGATGTGGGTCAGGGTAGTGGGGAGCTGAGAGCTCCTCCAGGAGCTGATGTCCCTCCAGATTTGTCTGGGAGGGTGGCAGAAGAGCATCACAGCAGCAAGGCAGGGAAGGGAGAGAGGAGTACTCAGGGTATGAACCCCAAGCTGTGCTGCCTCTGGGGCTGCCCACGGCAGGCACTCGCAGCCAGGGAGCACTGGCCTGTTCCGTTTGGCAAAGGCAGGAGAAAGGTTGGACAGATGGTCTGGCAGAGGCAGGGCCGAGAGATTAGAAGGAGTTAAACTAATTGCCTCAATCCCATTGCATGTAATATCATCTAGATCCCGGCAATTACTGCGCCAAGCGCCTCGCTCCCATCTCCGGGCAAATGCTTCGTGGTTGGAAACAGATGGGAGAGGAAGAACAAGACAGGGACGGGATGAGCTGGGTCACCCTGGGGAAAATCCCAGGGGCTCAGCCCCAGGGGAGGCTGCAGGGGAACGTGTTAAGGCCCTGCCCCACGGCTCGGCAGGAAACCCCCACCCCAGGGGACAGCACGGTGGGCCGGACCCTCAAGAGCTCAGTGGTTTCGGGAACCGTTCTCCATCTCCCTCCCCCTGTCTCCAAACTGCTCCCCAGCTTTGCAGTTCCCATCCCGTGCTCCTACCTGTTTTGGGGACACTCGAGAGCTGCTCCATCAGCTTCTTCTGCCAGAGGGCTCTGGTCTCTCTGCCAGGGCTGGATGAACCAGAAGGAAAGCAAATCAGCATGGGAGCTGTGCAAGAAGGTGCACTCTCCCCTGCTGCCCCGTGCACACCCCTGAGACAGCCTTCAGATCTTCCAAACACATCACACGTCCCTCCTGCACGGGGGGATCTCATGGCACAGACATTACAGCCACCCCCCCAGCCCCACCCAGGGATTCCAGCCCCAAACCCCGCTTCAGTTCTGCAGCAGAAGAAGGATGGAGCGTGGCAGGGGTGGGAATACCTGCAGTACTTCTCCAGCATGAACTCGGACAGATCCTGCAGGATCTTCTCGCTGTGCAGAGCCACAAACTGCTGCCGACAGATCTGATCCAGGGACAACGGTGAGTCGCAGGTTAAAGAGGCATTTTCCCCTCCTTCCCCTCAGTGCTGCTCAGCCAAGACAGGTCAGAGGTGTGTGGGGAAGCACAGCTCTGGCAGGTGCTGTGTTTAGCGTTGATTTACAGGCACAGATACTCCCTCACACCCTCCTCGAGGTGCTTATGGCACCGGGAAACCAGCTGCAGCCACCAGCAAGGACCCCAGGTTCACCTCATCCGCGTAAATAAATCAGCCCATGGAGCAAAGCCCAGGGGAGGCAAGGGCTGGCGAGCACCCAGAGGACACATCAGCAAAATGCCAGCTCACAAGGGACCCGGGAGGACACTTTTACCTGGTTCATGACGTCCACAGTGAGCGCGTGAGTCCAGTAGCAATCGTGGACTGAGACGAAGGTCAGACCCTGCCTGGGAGGCAGCAGAAGGTGCCATGAGGTGGTGCTGGGAGTCCCATCTCCATGGGCTTCCCTCCCTGCCCCATGCAGACCCTCTGGCTGGGAGATACACAGGGACCATGCAAGGAGAGGGGCTCCTGGCACCTGCAGAACCTGAGAGTCCCTACCTGAGGCAGTGCAGAGCCGTGAGCATCATGTGCGTGGAGTCCAGGGAGTGGATGAAGTTGGGGGGGAAGGCGTTCTTCTGCTTCACTGTATCGGGCTTCCTGCAGGACAGAGCAGGGGACAGGAGGAGCTGGGACCCTTCCAGGGCTAAAGATGAGAGCACCAGCACGAGCTAGCACTGGCCGAGAGCTGGGGTTGATGGCTGCAGCCCCAGATGGCCCCAGGGCCCTGCTGAGGCACAGAACCCCCTTCCTCCAGCTGTCTTTCTGCAGCTCAGGGGGACACCAGGAGCTCTGGCACACACCCGGGGGTTTCACTCATCGAACTTTGTCCCCAGAGCGTACCTTGGGGACAGCAGGGGCTGAGTAAAGACCATGTTTTCACACTTACTGGTTGCTGTTGGAGTTTTTCACGCTCAGGTTCTGCATGCCACAGTTCAGCTGTGGGGAAAGAGCAAGGGATCAGTTGCCACACTGCGCTGCCCAGCCAGCACAAGGCGCTCAGCACCATCCTGTCCTTCTGAGAAGGGATGGTGCTGGCCACGAGTGGCTCTGCTCCAGAGGAAATGCCCCTGCCTGCAACTGGGGCCTGGACAGGGACCCTTCCAGGGCATCCCAGCCACCACAGCAGCTGTCACTCCTGGGTGACACCTTGCTGCTCCCCCTCCCAAGGATGCTGGCCCCTTCCCAGCGAGGTGCTGATTCAGCCCTGCGAGGGCTACGAGAAGGGCTCCTGGAGGTGAGCGGCTGCGAGGACACGACAGGCTGGGGAGACGTGAGTCAGTGCAGCAGCGCGTGGGAGGCGAGAGCAGCCAGACTGAATCACACGAGCCCCAAGGAAGGCTCCTGGGCGCAGGGAAGGGGCCCGTGTCCCAGCTGCCTGAGTGGGACGGGAGCCGCAGAGCTTCCTCACGAGCCCACCCACGCACCCCAGTCTCTGCAGGGAGCGAAGAGGCTGGAGGACGTGCCTGCACGCACAGATCAGACCTGCTCTGCAGGCTCACCCGCAGGTGATGCCAACCTGCCGGGCTGTAGCTCACTGCCTGGCAGCCCAGCTGCCCTCCTCCTCCTCCCCACTACGGCAGAGCCAGGGGTCACCAAGTCCCGCAGAGCAGATACTCACCACGATGGGTCTGGACCGATAGTAGGGCTGCACGATGGGGAGACCCAGCGGTGTGACCCACTCCACTGTCCGTCCCGACTGGGCAATGAGCTTGGCGCTCTCCGTCAGCCAGTTCTTCAGCAGAGGGAAGTGGGGAAGGAAGTGTCTGGAGTCAGTGTGAGGGACCCCCAGCACAGCCGAGCCCAACTCCCACCACTGACTGCCACAGTCTCCCATGGAGCACCTCACTGCCCTGCTCCATGTACAGGTGGGCCAGGGAACAAGAAAAAGCAGAGAGAGGTAAGAGACAACAGAAACCTCACCTGGATATCTCGAGTGGCTGAGAACATCTCCTTGATACCATTGAAGACCTGCTTTACGAGGTAGTGAGATGCTTCCCACAAGTATTCCTGCACAGAGGCAAAGCCAGAGGTCAGGCAGAGGGGTGGCAAAAGATGGGAAGGAAAGCGCTGGGGCTGAGGGTGAGCAAAAGGAGCATCTCCCCCTCCCTGGGGCCTCAAAATTGCCTCCATCACAGGCTGTGCTGTCTTCAGCTGCTGCAGATGGCTGTGGGCTGTGATGGGGGGAGGCTGAGATCAGCATTTCAGACAGTTCCTTGTGCACGGACAGGCTGATCTCTGCGTAACATCCCTGGACAAAGGGGAGGCTCTTGCTGCCTCATCTGCCCCAGGAAGGTAACACGCAGCAGAAACCTCCCTGCACCCACCTGCCACAGCAAATCACCCGCTCAGCAAGGGCTGTCCCATGGCCCGGTCACAGAAGAAACAAGTCTCAGGAGGAGCAAGAGCTCTGCCAGAGACAAGGGCCACTTCCAGAGGGAAGGGCACAGCCACAGACCTTCTTTTGCATCTGAAACACCAGCCGAGGCTGTCACACCAAGCTGGGCCCAGGAAGGATGAGGAGCAGCCCTACCTGAAGAATCCCTCCCTTCCCACAAGCGGTGGCAGACAGCTCTCCCGCAGGCAGGACAAGCCCAGCACAGGGGGCTCAGTCCCGCATGTCCCTCTGCTCCCTCAGATTCAGTGGGGAAAGGAGAGGGCAAGGCAGGAAGGAAACGCGCAGGAAAGGCACGAGCACCCCTCCCGGCGGGGGCTGAGAGCTGAGCAAAACGCTGCCAGGGGAGGTTGGGGCAGGGCCGCTACCTCAGGGAACTCATCGATCTCCTTGAGACGCTTCTCCATCTGCAGCCGCCCGCCGTAGCGTGTGACACCGTACACCACCGTCATCACCGTCTGCTTCACCACCTTGCGGCTGATGAAGCCCTGCAGCACCTGGGCGATCTTCACTCCCTGTTCAGCGTCCTTCTTCCGAAACTCCTCCACCTGAGGAGGAAAGCACCCCGGGAGGTCAGCCCCACCGTGAGCCACACCAGCCCAGGCCACCTCCACAGCTGAGGGAGACTCAGGGAGGGCCTGGAGGCCCATCAGAGACCCTGCAGCCCATCTTCACCGGTCCTGGTTAGCAGAAACCATCTGCTGAAGGAATCAAGAGGTGTCTGGAGTGACCCTGTCAACACGGCGGCCAGAGGTGGAGGCAGGTCCCAGAGGACACCTCCCCGTGCCCGTGCTGTGCCTCACCTGCTGAGCCACCGCACTGTAGACATCCTGGGGGACGCTGCAGGGCATGAGGTTGACGGAGATGGCACCGATGAGATCCCGGCCGAGAGCCGCGTAGTGCTGCAGACCGTTGCAGGAGCCGTCCTGTGAGCGGGAAGAGCCGGGTGGAAACAGGGTCAGTGGGTGGGTGGAGCGATGCACAACACCAGTCACACCTGGTCACTGCCATTTCCAGGTTTGAACTGACCTCCCAGCAGCAGCTGGGGCCACACCAATTCCCATTTTCTCTCCAGCCAGCTTTCCTGCCTGGGTCCCATCACTAACTGCTTTTGCCTATGAAGCTTAAAAAAAACACCCCAGCAAACCTCACATCAGGCTGCCCCCTCCATGAATTTTCCCAGACGCCAGAGCTCTGTGGAAACACTGAAAACCAGAGAACTGGGAAAACAACAGATCTGTCTGGGATGCTAAAAGCCCCACGAGCCGGAGGTCAGGCAGGCTCAAACACCCCGGAGCGGGAGCGGGGCCAGGCCAAGCCGCAGACCGCTCAGGAAGCCACAGCCAGCTCCAGGGCTCCAGCCCGTGGTGCTGCCCCTGCTCCGTGGCCGATGAAAACATCCTCCTGCAGAGCCCAGCTCCCAGCCAGCCTCTCCCAGCCAGAGACTCGCCGGCTGGTGTCAGAGCAGCAGCCTCAGCAGCTCTCCTGGGACCCAGATCCACCTGCAGGAGCTCAGCAGGACCTGAGCAAGGGCTGTTCTCCAAACAGCAGAAGGGCTTCTCAGGGAAGCTATGCTGCTGCTCTGGACTATCCCTGCTCCTCCTCCCGTGCCTGGGCTCTGCCCGGCCGGGGGCATCACCCTCCTCTGCCCTGCTCTCCCTCCTCCCCACCACCCGCAGTGCAGGGCTCCGGCAGCCCCGCCGCGGCACAGGATCTGCCTCCGTTAACCAGGGCTGATGACTCAGGTGGAAAGAGACCCTGTGCCCTCCAGAAGCCATCCTTGCTCAAATTTCATTAACAGCACCCCCCACACACCCCCAGCTGCTCTCTTGATCTTTAGTTGTAATAACAGTATCAGTTTAGATGGCCTCATACATATTCCAAACCATGGCTATCGGCAGAACTGTTCTCCCCCCCCAACCTTCACTTCATTAGGGCCATCTGATCTTCTAATGAGATAAATGAGCAAACCCCTCTCACCAGGAAAACAATTAATCATTGTCTCCCGTGCAGCAGGGGGATTTATCAGTGCAGACAAACAGCTGGCTGGGCAGTGGCTGCAGAGCATCACGGATCTGCAGGACTGCAGCCGGGGAGGAGACACCTTCAGAGAGCTGAGCAGCACCTCAGGGACTACAGACCAGCTCTGTCCCCCTGCCCATCTTTTGGGAACCAGTCCTCCCATCTTCTGCTCCCGTGGAGCTGCTTGGCTCCAGCCTGGGAACAGGAGCAGAGCAGAGGTCCCTGAAACCTCAGCAAGGCCCCAAGAGCTTCAGATGGGCAGGAGCTGCCACATCCCAGCTGTGCCGTGTCCCAACCATGGGATCAGGCTGATTCCCAGCCCTGATCCCACAGCTGGAGGAGGTGATGACCATGTCCTGGGCAGGCCCTGCTCCAGCCAGGAGAGAAGCAGCACTGAACTGCTGTGGGTTGTTAAGGGCTGCACAGCAGCTGATTACTGGAGTTCTCAAGCCAGGATGCCCGTGGACTGCGCTCCTGCTGCCAAGAACGCCTGGCCGTGCGGGCAGCAAACACAGCGCTGGAACCCTGGGGGCTCCCACCCCGAGCTCCCTGCCCTGCTCCCCCCGCTCCACCCCCCACAGGGGACACGTGGGTCCGTGGGGCTCCCACCTGGTGAACCGGGAAGTGGGAGATGTAGGCTGCCGGATCCGGGGACCGTGAGGCTTTGGCGATTTCCATGCAGCACGCCAAGGCTTGCCAGGGCTCGTCGGTGTTCATCCACCACTTCCTGCCCTGGGAATGGGAAAGCATGGGATGGTGGGGGCAGGACAAGGTACCCAAAAGCAAAGACAGGAGCCCCTGCGCCCCTGGGGTCTACTGGGCACCTCCTCCCACCATGACTCCGTTTCCCCAATATTTCATCATCTTTTCAGCTAGAAAAGCATTTTTTAGGAAACCCTACAATGCTTTTTTCCCCCCTTTTTCCTCTCAAAGTGTTCTTTCAAAATGTTTGTTTCAAAACCCATCTGATTTCCACTTTATTTTACCTTCTAGAAGCTACACTAAGCCGTAAGAGGAATGGTTAAGTCTCCTCTGAAATTAAAGACAACGAATCCTCTTTTCCTTCACGTATTTGGGCTCAAATGCAGAGGAATTTCCCTGCTCTTCAGTTTGGTCACTGAGAGGGAACCTCCTGCACCCCCAGGCTCCTGGAGCCCCCTCAGTTCGGGGTCCCCCTCTCCACCCCAAGTGTGAGCTGCTCCCCACAGCTGCTCCCCACCCACCGTCAGCGGCCGGTCGGCCGAGTCCAGGATCTCCTCCATGATCTGGTTGGCATACTCCAGCCGCTCCTGCAAGGCGTTCTTCTTCTTCAGCCCCGTGAGGTTGATGAGGTGGATCTTCAGCCAGTCAAGGCCCTTGGGTCCCAGAGGTCTCCCCTCTGCGAAGAGCAGGATGGCCCGGGTGACATCGTTGCCCAGGTGGTTGAAGTAAGGCGGGCAAGGGTAAGTCCTGCCTCGGAAATCCATGTTGTGAGGAAACCAGAACACCTTGTCCCTGACGTAGTTGGCGATGGAGAGCTTGTAGAGCGCGTCCATGCGCAAGCTGTGCATTTCAGCTGCCTTCTTCTTGCACAGCAACAGCTCGTGCTTCTGGGACTTGCTCCAAGTGGAGGGGCTGCCCGAAACGGCAGGAGGCCTGGGGGCCTCCGAGACGGGCGGTGGGATGTCCAGCTTCTCGTTGCCTTTGTCATTGAAGATGGATATAATGATATCCAGCACCGGCTGGTTAATCTTCCAAGCACAGTTGCCCAGTTGGTTCAGAGCATCCAGCACGGGGTGGAGGTTCACCAGGGGACACTGCTCCAGCAGCACCTGGTGCTGGACGGCCCCGTCCACAAACCGCATCAGTTTGGTGTCGTTCAGGACAAAGGCACCAAAGTGGGGGGAGGTCCAGGGCACCGGGGGGCACAGCATGGGTATGGCAGAGGAGTTAAAGGTCAGCAGGGTCTCCGCAGCATCTGACACAATCTGGGAGAAAATGGGATGGGGCTTTATCAGCCCAACCTGGAGAGAAGAATCAGAGGGTTAGGGCTGGAGTCTGGAAGAGCGGGTAGTCAATCAGCCGTTAACGTAACGATCGCGTGAGGCACTGACACTGCCCCCACAGAACCAAAGGCTCCCCTGAGCAGAACAGGCAGCAGGGAAGGAAAAGGCGCTGGAGATGACATGGAACTGTCGGAACAGGTCCAGCGCAGGGCCACCAAGATGCTCAGAGGGCTGGAGCAGCTCTGCTGTGAGGACAGGCTGAGAGAGCTGGGGCTGTTCAGCCTGGAGAAGAGAAGGCTCCGGGGAGACCTGAGAGCAGCCTTCCAGGATCTGAAGGGAGCTCCAGGAGAGCTGGGGAGGGACTCTTGGTCAGGAAGTCTAGTGACAGGACGAGGGGGAATGGTTTTAAATTGGAAGAGGGGAGATTTAGATGAGATCTTAGGAAGAAGTTCTTTGCTGTGAGGGTGGTGAGGCACTGGAACAGGTTGCCCAGGGAAGCTGTTGATGCCCCATCCCTGGAAGTGTTTAAGGCCAGGCTGGATGGGGCTTGGAGCAACCTGCTCTAGGGAGAGGTGTCCCTGCCCAGGGCAGGGGGGTTGGAACTTGATGATCTTCAAGGTCCCTTCCAGCTCTGACCATTCTATGATCCTATGAAGAGGTGACCTGCCCAGAGCGCCCAGGACGTGGCTCACCTGCCAGCTGCTGCGGAAGGAATATATGTGGTAGAGGACAGGGATCAGCTTGGGCTCCAGGCGGGGATTGAGGATGTTCCTGGGCACCTTGACAGCCTTCACCATGAGCTCCAGCATGTGCATGCCCAGGCGCATGACCAGCATGTAGGGCCAGCTGCAGTCCTTCAGGTTCAGGGACGGCCCAAAGCCAGCTTCTGCCACCAGCTTCTCCCAGTATTCCCGTGGCAAGTACTCAGCAGGCTGGCAGGAGGAAGGAGAAAATCCTGTCAGTTGGAGGGACCAGCTGTGCTGCTGCCCAGGAGGTTTCCAGGGCGGGATCTATGTCCCCAGAACAGGGCTCTTAGAAGGACCCTCCTGTCTCTGTCCCCTTGAGGCCCTCCCTGATGGATATTTGGGGAAGGACCAGCCCAACAGCGATACCCTGCTTCTGCTGCAGGGCAGGACAGTGATGCTGCAAAGTCCTTCCACTCACCACATCCTGGTGGTGACACCTTTTCCCCACGCCGTCCTGACCCAAACCACAGCTCTGCATGACCTGCTCACCTGGCCACTGAGCTGCCCAGACTGGTGGCCTCGAGCCCTTCTCACCTCCTGGCCTGCATCCTCCCCGAGCTCCAGAGCTCTCCTGCATGGGATGCCTGGATCCAGGGGATCAGTTCTGATGATTTAAAACCCTCAGGGCTCAGAAATACCCACGGCTACGTCAGAACCTGCCTGCCCAGTGCTAGATGGGTCCTTACTGGTGGTTCTGGTGGCCTCGGCAGCAGCAGATTCCCAGACTCTGGACCTCATGCCCGCGAGGAGGTGGACTAATCGCCTCGCCCTGTCTCTGCTCTGCTGCCCCTTAACCCCCTCTCCCGGGACGTTTCCTACCTGGCTGTCCTTTGCCAGCAGGTGGATGTAGTTCTTATAGACCTCCTGCACCTTCTCCAGCTGGCGGCTGCGCAGCTTCCTCTGGGTGATGTATCTGTTGTAGACTTTGGAGCCCAGCTCCCTGGCCAGGACAGCCAAGGATTCTCCTTGTGGAGAGAGGGTGCTGAGGATCTGAGAAAGGGGAAGGCAAAGAGGGTCTTAAGGAGGGAGGAACAGAAAGACGGAGCAGAGAGACAAAGCAAGAGTTAAAGCCCCTGTGTGGGGATAAAGGTGCTGATTCCTGAGAGGCTGAGCAGTTGACACAGATGGAAACATGGTCAGGAGGGAGCAGGGTTGATCTGGCTGCTCAGCACAGGCAGCAGATGAACCTGCACCTAAAGACCCGGGCAAACTCTGAGGCTCATGTTCCAATTCTGCTGGGCCAAGAAGGACATCCGGACTTTGACAGGGGCAGCCGGGTTCCCGTGGCTCTGTGAGAGCAGGGCAGGGTCCTACCTGCAGCATGATGGCCACGTACTCCTCATCTGGCAGCAGGCAGAGGTAGGGATAGAGGGTGTTGTATCCTGATGCTGTCTTGAGCTTGGACATGTTGTGCTTTGACTTCCTCAGGGCCTGGAGGATGGAGTCGTGCCACTGGGAGCGAAGGGTGCCCAGCAGCTCACGCTGTGCAGAAGCAGAAGCGAGACCGTAACGCTGTGGTGTGTCACCAAGCAGCTGCTCCCCTCTTTGTGCCACCGACCCCTGCAGCTCTCCCACAGGTTCTGAGGGTGGAAGCAGCCCCCAGATGCCCTGAGCTCTCTTTACCGCTTTCACAGCCTCTGGGGTCAGAGGTTTGGTGGCCTCCACTGACTCGATGGTTATGGTGTTGTCCAGCTCCATCTCCAGCTGCTGCTGGAAGCGCTCCTCCAACTCCTGCACGGAGAAATCCAGCTTGGGGTATGACACCATCCTCTCCTGCAACAGAAATGAGGCAGTAAATGCCACAAGCCAACAGCCAACGTTCGTTCTCCCAGCTTCCCTGCAAGAGGCATCATGGACAGTCACTGCTGAAGGAACCTTTCTGGGATCTCTGGGTCCAAGGGACAAACCCCAGGGAGTCTGCAGTAACAGGCCCCTCCAGAGGTTGCTCTGTCTCATGGTCAAGCGTCCTGCCAAGTACCTCCCCCCTCCAGTGTGTGAAGGTCACCTCCAGCCCCCCACCAGCCCTCGGCTTCTCTGCTCCTCCGTAAGGCTGTTGGTAATTTGATGATTTATCTGGGCTATTGAGCAGAGGTTGGACTAAAAAGTTGTCACCCTATTACAGTCCTGGGCTGGACCTGAGGACACCTGTGAAGACCACCTGGCCAGCTCCAGCCCCTCCTTGAGCTGAGAGACATCCCTGAGCTCCATGGCTTACTTCGGAGTAGAAGTCCTGGAGCAGAGAAGACTTGCAGGTTTGGGGCTTGGGTGGAGGGGGCAGCTGGTAGTTAGGCTGGAGAATCCTGATGGCCCTCAGCACCATTTCCTTCTCATCTTCCTCAAACAGGCACTTTTGGAAAAGCTCATCCACGTGGAAGCCATCATTCTTCATCTGCTGCACACACCTGAGACAGGTCAGACAAGAAAGACTTAAATCTCTCACAGAGGACTGCGTGTCTCGTACAGAAATCAGCACATAATGAGGCAGGGAACTAAGTTTTTAAAGAGAAGACTAAGCAGGGAGAAGAGGAGACACTGGGGGTGACTCTTTTGAGGATCCAAGACTGGGGCTGGTCACAGCCGTGACGGTGTGCTGAGCCCAGGGGCAGAGCTCGTGTGGCTGCAGCAGGAGCAGCCTGTGAGGAAGTTCTCTCCTCCCCTGCAGCCCCTGTCACTGCCAGGAACTGGAATCCCCAGCGTGCACCACCATCTATCTCCCACTCTCCAGCCCCACGGAGGATGCTGTGGGACCGTATCCTCCCGGCTCTGCCAAACTGGAGCCGGGATGAAGGCGCAGCAGAGCCCAGAGCCCCACGTGCTGCCTGGCCTGGTCCCTGGAGATGCTGCCTGGGGGCCCAGGGGCAGGTGGGGTGTTACCTGTGGATGGCTTTGGCAGGTGACCGGACCCGGCCCATGCACTCCAGCGCTGCCGCGTAGGAGTCCAGGCTGGGACGGAGCCCGACAGATTCCAGCATGGAAAAGAGCCGGTTGATGCGCTGCAGGTGGCCCTGAGGATGAGACAGGACGGGGGCTGTGGGCACAAACACCAGCCTCCCCAAATCCCAGCTGCAGGCCCCCCTGCTCCTGTGCAGCTTCAGTCCTGCCCTGTCCCCTTCTTCCCCTCAAAGCCACCACAGATACCAGTGGCCTGATGCAGTGGCCTCCTGCCAGCTCCATCCCTCTCAGCAGAAGCCAAGCCCTTCATCACAGAATCACGGAATGGTTCTTGTTGGGAAAGAAGCTCTTTCCTGTGAGGGTGGTGAGGCACTGGAACAGGCTGCCCAGGGAAGTTGTTCCTGCCCCATCCCTGGAAGTGTTTAAGGCCAGGCTGGATGGGGCTTGGAGCAACCTGCTCTCGGGAAGGTTACCCCCCCAGGGCAGGGGGGTTGGAACTTGATGATCTTTAAGGTCCCTTCCAACTCTGACCATTCTAGGATTCTATGACCTTAAATACTGATCTCATTCCAACCTCTGCCATGCAACACTTCCCACTAGATCAAAGCCCCCTCCAGGCTGGTCAACGAACACTTGCTGAAGGCAGATGTGGCAAACACAGATAAAACCAGGACTGCTGCTTCTACGAGCGGGAGGCTCTCCCTCCCGAGCCAGCTGTCTCCCCCTCAGCCACCCAGAAGACCTGCCAGGCAGACCGGGGCAGCAGCTCGGTACCTTTCTTGCCCAGCTGCGCATCACGATGTTGTACGCACTGACGTTCAAAATCCTTCTCTTCGCTGGGGACCTGTGGTACAGCAGCAGGAACCTCTCAGCCTCCTCTGGCTGCTGCAGGAAGAGGAAGCACTCCAGGTTGGACTGGATGGTCTGCTGCAGCATCTTGTGCTGGCTGCTGTCCTTGTCCTCTGGCACCCTCTGAGCCCCCTGCACCTTCACAGCCTCCTTCACCGCTGCCACCCTGGGCTTGCCATGGGCATGGATGTGGTGGGAGCCAACGTGGCTCTGGCTCCAGCCAGCAGCCACTTTAGCCTTTGGGATCTTCGGGCTCTTCTTGGCTTTAGCTTTGGCCTTTGCCTTGCCCTTTGGTTTAACCTTGACCTGGCCCTCCAGAGCCGGCTGGGAGGCAGCAATGGATAATTTCCGCTCCACCTTCAGCTGCCGAATGTGCATCTCCTTCTTCAGCTTCTCAACCCAGCTGTTGGGCCGGGCTGGGCTCTCTGCCCTTCCCCTGGGAGCCGGCTGCTCCTCCGCGGGGCGAGCAGCCACCACCTTCTGCAGCGGGTCCTGGTACTTGTCATTTCCCAGTGGGGTCAGCTCCACTTTGTTGACCGTCACCTCTGGGATGTTACTGGCTTGGAGCTGCTTCACTCGAGCTTTCAGCACTGCCAGGGAACACACAGAGCCGGGGAGAGGTGAAGGGACGCGGCAGAAGGTTGTGTCCTACCCCAGGGCCTTGTGCCCGGGAGCACCCAGTGACAAGCTCAGGAAAAGAGAGGCCAAACAAGGACCTCTCCACTCCTCAGCCAGCCCTGCTCCCAGCACTCAGCTGCTCCCCGACTCACCCTCCAGCAGCTCTGCCCTCTCGCAGACGCCGTTTCTCTTTGCCTTCTCCTTGGCGCTGGCAGAGGAGTAGCTCCTGAGGACACTCCATGGGATCCCTGCAGCGGAAAGACACAAAGACTGGGAGATCAGAGGCAGCTTCACCCTCACACCACTCGCTGCCCCACAGCTCTGTCCCATGGCACGGCCGGGCCCAGCTGGGAGGGCACAGAGGGCGAGTGGCATTTCCCAGCTCAGCCTGCAGCCCCAGCAGCCTCAGAGCCGGGGGACAGCTCTGTGCCAGCAGGTGATGGGGACAGGGACACCCTCCGCCACCGGGGACAGGGACACCCCCTGCCACTGCCTCTAACCCCTCAGGAACTCGACGGCAGGGACACCACAGCCCCCGGCGCTGCTGCACGGGGTGACAGGACCCCCAGGGCAGGCAGACTGGATCCCACAGGGGTGACAGGGCCCCAGGGACCCCCAGCTCCCCCCTTAGACAATGACAGTGCCTCAGTACACCCACAGCTACCCCCAGGGAAGGTCTCGGCCCTCGCAGCCCCCAGCTCTGCCCCAGGNCCGCAGCACCGACATCCCGGCGCTAGGCCGCCATGCCGCGCAGCGCAGGCGCCGCGCAGTGCAGGCCGGGAGCGGGAGTCCCGCCGCCGCGGACTACAACTCCCATCGTGC
>VXBW01004168.1:101736-114445 GCA_013400375.1 Thinocorus orbignyianus
TGCCCTTCGTGTTATCTTCACCCGGCGCTGACAGGGGGGCTCCGATCGTTCCCCGTAAACACACCGGGGAGGGTGAAGGCTGAGGAGGAGGAGGAGGGACGGAGGAAGCTTCGGGACGATGCCGGTCTCAGAACCGAGCATCTGTGGGGCTGGCAGAGGGGAGCAGGGCAGCCCCGTCGAGGGGAGGGCAGAGTACCCTCAGCCTGCAGCGTGGGTCTGGGCTCGGCACAGTCCGGGAATGCGCGTGAATCGCAGGGAGCCCCGTCGTGCAGGGACCCGGGTGGGCGCAGCCGGCAGCCCCCGCACACAGAAAGGGGGGGGACATTCCCTGCAGCCCCCTCGGGGCCGGGCAGCGTGTCCCGCGGGGGGATGCGGCGCTGCCCGGGCTGTGCCGGGATCCGCGGCTCAAGAAGGAACCGTCGCGGGGAGGCCTTTCCCCGGGGCTGGGGCTGCTCTACCCGCAGCCCTCGGGGCTCCGGAGTCCCCGCTCCAGCAGAGAGGGTGGTCTCCACACCGGGGTCCTGCTCCTACCTGGGCCCCTCCGGGTGACAGCGCCGGGGATCCCGAGGGGATGTGGCACCCACCAGTGCAGCTGCAGCGGGGGCTGGGGCCACAGGGCCAGCTCTGGGTGCTGGGTGACGGGGAGGGTGACAGCAGGCTGGCAGGGCAGTGGCCGGTGCTTGGGGAGGAGGGGATGCCCAAGCATCCCCAGGATGCTGGGGCTCAGGGCAGGGAGGATGCTGTTGAGGGGAGCAGGATCCCCCAGCCCGTGTCCTGGTGGTGGCGGGGGCTGCCTTGTCACCCGTCCGGCCACAGGACAAGTGACCAGCCCAGCGCTCGGGGTGACAGAGGCTGTTGGGAGTCCCGACCGGGCGCGCTGCCAGCACCAAGCGCCCCAACACGTTCCCTGGGCCGTGGGGCGATGGCGCCGGGCAGGTGGAGCAGCTCCGGGCTGTCACACAGGGCTGGCGCTGGTTATCAGTGCCGCAGAGAGAACCTGGGCTCGGGTTGGGCTCGGGATTCCCCCACCTTGAGACCCATATCTGCCCCAGTGGGGCTGGGGATGTGAGACTGGGAGCTGCTGCCCCGCACCCGCAGGGACCCGTGCCCCCGTGTGAGCTGGGTACCAGCCGGGCACCGGCAAACAGAGCACGGCAGAGCCGGCGGGGCACCGGGAGCAGCATCAGGGGGTATTTTTAGCAGAGCAGGAGTCCTTCGTTATAAATAGAGCAGCTCCAGACGGTGATCAGGGGGGATGGATTCACTGGCATTTGCTCAGCCCTTCCCCATGGCAGCTGCTTGTCAACACCTTGGCTGGGCTGAGCCTGGCAGGTCTCTGTGGGTGCCAGGATGGGTGCTGGGGGCAGCACCAGGGCCACTGGGCTGAAAATCTCTCACCCACTGCCCCAAAGGAGCTAAACGCTCCGGTGCCATCTACATCTACATCTCACGCTGCCCCACTGCCACCTACACCCTGCCCATTCCCAGCGAGGGCACGAGTGCCCCCAGGGAGGTGATGCCCAGGTGGTGCTGGGGGGTTGATGCCAGCTCAGCTGGGGGGCTGATGCCGGTGAGAGCCCCTGCCCCGAGGCTGCAGCCCCCTGCCCTGCTCCTGCTGCCACCCAAAGCCTCCACGCATCCTCCCACCCCAGCCGGGACGGCAGTGCCCAGGGGTCACCCCTCTGTGGCTCCCACTGCAGATTCCTTCTCTCCCCTGGCAGCAGTGTGGCCCTGGGGGCGGCAGAGCTGGCGGCGACGCTCGGGGCTGGCTGGGTGCGCGGCGGCACAGGAATCCCGAGGCCCTGCCGATGCTCTGGGTGTTTCCCTGTCAGAGCTGCTGGTCTGACCACATGCCTTTCCCATTAGCGGCTGTGCCGGAGCTCGGTGGCCGGGCACACGCAACGCCAGCTCAGCCGGACCCCGACGCAGCTTCACAGCCGCCTCCCAGGCTCGTCCCCACGTCCTGCAGCACTGCCGTGTCCCTCCTGCCCGTGGTGCCCAGCACTGGGCTGTGTCCATCCCTGTTTGTGCCAGCTGGGCACGGCCCCAGCAGCACCATTCCTGCCCCCGCGGTCCCATTCCTGCCCTGCAGCCCTCTGCTCGGCTGCCTCCGTCCACTGTAACGCAGCCGAGTGCCATTGCTGCCACCCCCACTCACACTTTGCCCCTTGAGGGACACGCCAGCCCAAGTGCCAGGCGCTGCGAGAGGTGGGTCCAGTCCCCAGGGCACCGCGGGCACGTTCAGGATGGACGCGTGAGCAGAGCTGGCAGCGAGGGGAGGATAAACACGAGGTCGGCCCCGGGCAGAGGCTGACAGCTTGTCCCGGGTTGTGTTTGGCATCGCTCCCGCGTAGTCCCGGCTCCTGGCCCTGGGGAGGCGAGGAGTAAAGATCAAATCCTCCCCGGATCAGAGATTCCCATCCTTGCTTCTGCGTTCCTCTGGCTGCTCCGGCACTGGGTGAGGGTCAGCGTCCCTCCGGGAGGGCATGGACGCGGTGCCGGGGCAGGGTCCCTCGGGGAGGTGGCCTGTCCCTCCCCGGCTCACAGCCACGTCCCCTGTCCCGCAGGCATCGTGGAGATCCGGTCGGTGCGTGTCGGCGTGGTGGCCATCCGGGCGGTGCACACCGGCTTCTTCCTGGCCATGAACAAGCAGGGGAGGCTCTACGGGTCGGTAGGTCGGACGCTGCCTCCCGGGAGGGACCGGCCTGGGGTCAGAGGCGCAGGGCAGCGCTGGAACAGGGGGTCCCAAACCCACTGGGATCAGGCTCCTGGTTTCCCACACCCTGAGCTGCTCCCCACCGGGGACTGCACCCACAGAGCCCCTCTGCCCACCCGGGGACCGGGGAGGAACCAGGGTCCTGCCCTGCCCCGCTCTGGGGGTCCCAGCTGGCCGGGCCCTGGCTGCCTCTCACCCCCTTCCCTCTCCTGCCAGAAGGAGTTCAGCCCCAACTGCAAGTTCACGGAGCGCATCGAGGAGAACGGCTACAACACCTACGCGTCGCTGCGGTGGCGGCACCGCGGCCGCCCCATGTTCCTCTCGCTCAACAGCAAGGGCCGGCCGCGGCGCGGGGGCAAGACACGCCGGCAGCACCTCTCCACCCACTTCCTCCCCATGCTGGTCGGCTGAGCCCCGCCGGCAGCTCCGGACCGTGCTGCAGGGAAAAAAAGAAATGGAAAAAAGGGTTATTTTATTTATGTACATATCTATTTTTGTTGCTATTTATTGTTTTATTTTTAATTGCACAGCGGAGGGTGGACGTGGAAGGCAGATGCCCCGGGTGCAGGGGTGAGGATCTCCCCACCACCGTGTCCCAGGCGGTCACACCGTGCTGACGGCGTCTCCCCAGAGGCTGGGATGTGACGTTGGGATGTGCTGTTTGTCTTGTGTCCAAGCACTTGTGGCCATTAAAGCTGTGTTCGTGGGACAGAACGGGGAGTGAGACTCGTAGCATCCACGGGTGGCTTGGGGCTGGGTCCCCAGGGTCCTCGCTGCTGCTCTGGCAGAACCCAACTGGTCCCACAGCGTGTCCAGCTCCTCCTCAGCCCCTGCCATCCCCTGTGTGTGCAGAGATGGACCCAACCCCAACTCTCACTGCACGAAAACTGACGGCTGATGAGCAGCAGTGAGGAGGGAGCAGGAGGAAGCAGCTGATGGTGGGGCAGAGAAGAAGTTGCTCCGGGGCCGGGGGAGCTCCCCCCCGGGAGGAACCAGGCCCTGAGCAAGGAGATGTGTCCCTGGAGACACAGAGGGACAGGGCTGAGGGGGTCCCTGGTTCCGCTGCATCGGGCTCTGTGGGACTCGGGCAGCACCACAGGAGCCGGCCCTGACCCTGGGCCGTCCCAGCGAGGGCTGGGACCCCACTCCCCATCCCTGAGCAGACCCCAGCTCGGGGCATTGTGAGGAGGAAGGAGCAGACTCACTCTGGGGACCCCTTCCTGGGATCCCTTGGGCCACAGGGATCCCTGATCCACCCCCCAGACCAACACCTGGTGTAGGGTCTCCAGCCCCCCAAACCCCTCCAAGCCCAGCACATGCTCCCCAACAGATGGAGGCAGGAAGGCGGCTGGGGCCAAGGACCAGCCCCTGGCCTGAGGGGGGCACAGCCAGAAACAGCACCCGCGGCTCCACCAGGGCACGTTCCAGCACCTGCCGCGGCGTCGCAGCCCGGTCACTTCCTCACGTCAGAGCCCAGCAATTGCCCCAGCAAAAACCACCAAACTCGTTCCATTTCTTACCCAACCAGCTCCCATCCAGCCTGTGAAGGAACAGCCACCGCGTTAACCGTGTGCTGACCGCAGCGGGCACCGGCCGGGAGCCCCTGCCCCCTGGCAGCAGCCACGCACCCACCCCCAGGCTCTGCATCACCCACAAACCCCCCCCAAACACCTGAGAAATCACCCCCTGAGCTCAGAGTGAGACAAGACCCCCACACTGCAGCCAGTGGTGGGAGAAGGAAGGTTTTNTCAGCCCAGGCTCAGCTGGGGACCCCCCTGCTGCCACCCACCCACCCACCTCCCAGGCCCAGGCTCTGGGTGGCAGAAGCTCCTGGCTCAGCCTCCGCAGGAGGATGCGCCCTTCACCCTGACAGACCAGTCCCCAGGACAAACCCCGCTCCCGCCTGATGAAAGGTGCCGCTGGGGGAGGAAGAACATTCCAAGGGAGCTGCTCAGTGCCAGCCCCGGCAGCAGCTGCCACCCCCCTGGGGACATTCGCTCCAACAAACCTCCTCTCGCGTTGCAGAAGGGATCGAGCAATGCCAAAGCAGCCCCTTCTTTCCCACCCCTACAGGAGCAAAGTCCCTTCCCAGAGAGCTCTGGGGAGACACTGAAGCTCTGCCGGTGCCAGGGAGGGAGCCCAGACTCTCCCACATCCCAGCAGACATCACCCTGCCCAGCACAGCCCCTGCCCCGGGGGCTCTGGTATCAAAAAGACAAAACCGAAGGTCCCAAGTGGGAGCCCTCAAGGAACCCAAGCTCCATCCCTGTGGTCCCTCCCGGCCCCAGAGCTCGGAGCAGGTGACAGGACAGTCCCTGCCCGCGCCGGTCACATTCCTCTCATTCTCCATCTCAGTGACAGAAACTGAGTCACAAACACACCTGGGATATTTATCTCTCTCTTTTTTTTTTTAAATCAGCTATATTTTAAGTAGCTTTGAAATACACTTTTCCAAAATGTTGCTTTTCCTGTACGTTACCCAATCCCAAGGATTGTGCCTGGACCCTGCTCTGGTGCCCAGTCCCGATGGCAAGGAGAGGGTGGAGGAGTCCCCTGGGGTCAGGACGGGCCCATGGAGGGCGTGTGAAGAATCCCAGAGCCCAGGCAAGGATGGTGCCAGTCACCACCCTGCAGCAGCCACTCCAGGGTGCCCACAGGCAAGGTGCTGGCTGTGCCAGAGCCCCGTGGCCCAGCAGGGGGGTCTCAGCACAGCAGCCCCCGGGCCCTTACCCTGTCGTTTTCCTCAAATCATGCGTAACGTCTCGTTGAGCTGAAACGTCCATTTATTTAACAGCAGTAATAATTTAAAATTATAAAAACCCTTTCAGTGTCGAGTCTCAGAAGGGTGAGGTTACAAAGAAAAAGAAAGGGGCTGGAGGTGGGGAGGGGGCAGGTGACAGGGGCTGCTTCCAGAGTTCATGTTCTCAGTGACAACTATCGCCCCCCCCCAGCGGGGCTGCCGGGAGGGAGGCGGTATCTTATGCAAACACTTCATGGACTCCAGTCTCCAAAGCAGAAGAGACAGAATCCGAGGGGAGGAGGAGGAGGAGGAAGAAAAGAAATCAAGAAAGGAATCTCAAATTCAAAACCATACAAACACCCTTTCCATGGGGAATGGCAACCGCTCGCTCAGCGCCGCGGGGTCCCGTCCGCAGGGCGGCCGCTCACTGCAACGGGCCAAATCCATGCAGCAAACGGATGATTTTATTAATAACACAGAGCTCTTCCCCCCACCACAGAACTGGAGGCTTCTCACCTCTGAAGGACCCAGAACCTCCACACCTTCAGAACTCAAGAGGGAATTCTGGGGGCGCTGGTTCCCCCCTCGCCCCATTACCCTCCCCCTCGCTCTGCTTGGGAAGCCCCGGTCGCTGCTGGGGAGGGAGGAGGGACAAGGGACAGGGCCCAGGGACAGAGGGTTAGATTAAGATTCATGAGTTGTTTGATAAGTTCTCATTACTCGGTGAGCTGGAGGAAGAGGAGGAGGAGGATGATGATGAGAAGTTCATCCCTGTGAGTCCTGGGGGGTTTGTGGCAGTGTTTTGTCCACTTAAGCTTTTCCGGCACACGGGACACGTGTCGTGCTTCAGGGAGCAGACAAAAACAGAACAAGAAATATGGGAAATGGGATTAGAAACGTGATACAGGAACAGCACCCAAGGAAAAGGCTCGGGTGACACTCCTCCTTCCTCCCATCAAAGGCTGCTCATGCTCAGGCCTCATCACAGAGGTCTGAGGGTATTTACAGAGGAGCAGAAACACCAGGAACCCCCCACCCCCCCGGAGCTGGGGGCACCCACGGGGCAGCACTAACCTGCTCCAGCCAAGGGACGATACAGCTGTTGTGGAAGAGGTGGTTGCAGGGCAGCTGCCGGACGCTCTCACCCACTGTGTAGTCTTCTTTACACACGGGACACTCCAGGCCAGAGTCTGCACCGGGGGAGGAAAGCAAAACAAAGCAGAGCTGAGCTGCAGAGAGAGATGCTCCAAGCACCTGATTCAGCATCCCACCACCTTTTCTCCCCATCCCCACAGAGGAAAGCATGCTCCACTCCTGCCCCCCCACACCCCCCCAGGTTGGCTGCTTTGTTCCCTTCCCTTCTGCTCTGCCACCTCCATCCACCCTGAGCTCCTCAGAACAGTTTGCCTCCCCAGGGCAAATCCATCCCATCCACACCGCTCTTTTTTGTGTGCAAACACACCCGAGCAATACCTCACCCTCATCCCTCTTTGAAATGTTTTAAGCCCCAAAGGTACCAACAGGCAAAATTTAAATCCCCAAGAAAGCGTTAAACAGAACTGAGAGAACTCTGTGAGGGATTCCCTGGAGGAGACACACGTACCTACGTGTTCCTGGGCAATCTGGACGGTGGGGAGGGCCTGGATCTTCTCCTTGTCTGCTGGCGGCGGGCCAGTGTTTTCAAACTGATTTAGTAACTGAAAACAGGCCCCGGAGGGCAGAGAGCAGACATGAGCTCAGCAGCACACAGAACCCAGCCATTTGCTGAGCCCCCATGTCACAGACCTGCTCTCCTGTTCCCCTCCCCCTGCAGGGTTTGCCCCTCTGGGTGGTCACAGCACAGGCTGACAGCCCCACACAGGGGAGGGCAGGTGCCATCCCAACACCAATCCTACCTGTGTGATAATGGCATCCAAGCCGTTGGCCCCCCACGCGTAGTCCATCGGGTTTGAATGCAAGACCCCCCTTGAAGAATAAGGACAAGAATTAACTGTGGCCAGAGCACGGAGAAGAATCTGGCAGCAAGAGCAGGGCATCTCCCGACTCACCAGGGACCCAGTCCTAGGTTTGGTATCGTTGTAGGTGCAATAATTCCATTGACCAGCTGCTGGATAATTCTGAAAGCCAAGAAAACCAGGATTGTGTAAGAATTAGAGTCTGCCAGCTCCCAGCCCAGAAACCTGATGTGAAGGAGCTGCTAAATACAGTAAATACTGTCACATTGTGCTCCATCCCTCTAATCATCAGGGCCACCAAGATGATTAGCGAGATGGAGCACCTCTCCTATGAGGACAGGCTGAGAGAGCTAGGACTGTTCAGCCTGGAGAAGAGAAGGCTCCAGGGAGACCTTGGAGCAGCCTTCCAGGATCTGAAGGGAGCTCCAGGAGAGCTGGGGAGGGACTCTTGGTCAGGAAGTCTAGTGACAGGACGAGGGGGAATGGTTTTAAACTGGAAGAGGGGAGATTTAGATGAGATCTCAGGAAGAAGTTCTTTGCTGTGAGGGTGGTGAGGCACTGGAACAGGTTGCCCAGGGAAGTTGTTGCTGCCCCATCCCTGGAAGTGTTCAAGGCCAGGCTGGATGGGGCTTGGAGCAACCTGCTCTAGGGAGAGGTGTCCCTGCCCAGGGCAGGGGGGTTGGAACTGGATGCTCTTTAAGGTCCCTTCCAACTCTGACCATTCTAGGATTCTATGATTGTTGTGGGGGGAAAGGAAACCCATCCTGCAGCAGCATCTTACGAATCAATTATTCCTTGATAAAGAGAAGCTTCAGTGTTTTATTTAAGGGGGTAGTTCCTGACTGCGCTGGCCGGGGGGCTCAGGAGCACAACTCGCTCAGAGACCACTCCTCTGACTCACAAGTTGGGGCTGGTTTTCAGCTCAATCTCATCAGTGACAAACATGGGGGTTTCCTCCCCAGGAGCCCAGAGGTCTCTCTCACCCTTCCAGCGTGGGGACCCCCTCGTGCCGGCCCGCGGCACGGCGTGTGGCCAGGCGGGCTCGGGGCTGCCTGGCGCCGTATCGGTGCCGAGACTGATGCTCTCGCTCCCTCCGGTTCTCAGAGTCCCTGTTGTCCTCTGCCGGCGCGGTGGACCCGAAGGGAAACTCGAAGCTGTCATCAAAGATCCCGAAGGCGAATTGGCCGTAGCCCTGCGGCAAGGTGAATAAGTGCTGATCGACGTTCTGGGAGGGAGAGAATTCGGGGAATGGATCGTTAGGAGAGAGACAGCCCTTGGCTTTCACACCTGGTGTCTCCCCAGCCTCCCAGCCCTGCAGAGCTGCAGCAGCTCGGGAGCCCCCACTGGCCACGGAGCACCTCCAGAAGCAGCTCAGGGAGGAACAGGCACAGACTGAGACTACACACAAGGGGAAGAAGCAGCTACAGCTCCCCAGTTTCTCTTCAGCTGCCGAGCAACACGCCCTGAGAGCTCCCCACATCCCAGCTGAGCCCCCTCCCAGCAAGAATAAATTACAAGTGGCTACTAAAAATACAACACACAGGGATTTCAGCAGCAGCATATGGATGATGCTAACGACTCCTAAAGTTTTTCATAACCCAGGGAAATCTTTAAACAACATACTAGTGGAAACTTACTTCAATTCAATGGCAGAGCAGAAAGCGTTGGAAGAGCTGGAGAGGCCTTACCTCAAAAGGATGCCTGTTCTGATCACCGGTTGATGTGGAGGAGCTGGTCTCATTGTCAGCAGTCCTGCTAAGAAGAGGAGCATCACTAAGCCTCAGAAGGTGACTGGGAAGATTTCCCCAGCAGAGGGGAGTCAGGGCCACGAGTTTGACAGGAAAAGCAGGAGAACCCCAACGTCAGGCAAGGATTCCCTGCACAATCCACCTCCAACAGAGCAGCTAATCCTCTGGAGCGCCAGGAAGAGACGACTTAAGGTACAAACCCTGATCACTGTGACCCAAGTGTGCTTAACTCTAATCTTGAATCAAAGGAACTTCTCTATTGCAGGAGCATGTGACCCAACGGGACAGGTTTTTAGGAGAACTCTTCATGCAGTTGAGTGTCTGCTTTCAGGGAGCAGCAGGGACATTCACTGCTCGGCATCCAGGTCCACACTTTGAGAAACACAGAACCAGAACCCTGAGGTTCGGTGATCACGCAGCTCTCCCAAGGTCACAGCAAGTCACCAATCCAGTTTGGATTAGACAGGATTGATTCCAGACCAAACGTCACCTCCTCAGCTCCCAAACCTGGCTCTGCAGCCACCCCCTCTCTGCACAGCATCCCAGCACCTGCCTGAGCACGGCGGCCCCAGCCCGGTCCCAGTGTGGCTGGAGCATTTCCAGCACTTTCTGGTCCTGCTGCCCGCTGTGCCCCTGCCAGAGCGCGGTCCCACTGCTGAGTCAGCAGCACAGCACCAGGAGGCAGATCTCCACCGCTCCCGTGCGGAGTCCAAAGTCCCTGCCAAAGCGTTCTGCTGTTTGCACCCTAAACTGAGTTATTAAACTCTCCAGGGAAGCAGAGGGACACCCGCCATCCCACGGATTCCTCTCCAAGGGTTATCAAACCCTGATCATTCAAACCAGTTCAGAGCTACCACGTGCCGCAGGGAAAGCCTCTCCAGCACTTGTGGTTTGGTTTTTGTTTGCTTTAAATCAACCCATGGCTCCCCCACCCTTTGCCAGCACCGTGTGACACCCAGTGTCCCCGTGGCCAATTTACTTGTTGATGCAAACGAAGCACTGCCCACACGGGCACCGCACAGCCAGCGAGGAAAGGCAAGCCAAACATGGGGCAGAAGTGAGAAAGACAGTGTGGTTAGTATCTAACACTGCCTTTTAACTCAAAAAAGGAAAAGGCTGAGCTCATTCCAGCAACAGCCTCCGGGGCAGCACCTTACCTTGGCTCTTCAGGAAGCTCTTCAATAAAACCAGATTCACACCGTGGGCAGATGTAGTCCTGGGGGAGAAGAAACACTGAATGAGAAAAGAAAGTGGCATGAAAAGGCTGCAGAGCCCCTCCAGGGTGATGGGGTGGGGGAGCCTGGCAGCCCATTGCCCCCAGCACGGGCCACTGCTACAGAGAGAGCCCCCAGAGCACCAGTACTCGCCTGCACCAGCCCAGAGAGGCAAACTGTTGGGCTCGAGCTCTTTGGGAACTTGGCTTCAGCAAAGATTTGGATATACACCAGTTAATCCCCAGCAGAGACAAGGCATTAGATAACATCTGATGTTGTTCTGGGTGAAGTGAAAGCAAAACTCGTGGCCTTCCCAGCAGCAGAGCACTCAAAGACCGGTTTCTAAATAACTGCGTGTTCTGGGGGCCTCCCCCTGCCCCCTCAAGGGGCTGAACTGACATAAGGAAAGAAATAAGAGGGGGAACAGCAGCAGGGGCTCAGCACAGCTGCAGAAGCTGTCCCTGAGGCAGCCAGGGGTTCCCACCACGCAGGGGTCAGGGAGACACAGGGGGGGTCATTCTGCAACACACAATAACAGAGCTCTGCATCCAGACACCCAGTCCAAGAAGCAACAGCCTCCCTTGTAGCCTCTAACACCAGAGAGCAAACACTGGGGGTGAACAGGCTGTGTGTGCAGGAGCGGGACTCCTAAGGAGTTTGTGACAGCCACTTTTCCTCCCAATTCCTGAAGGATTCACGCTCCACAAGCAGGCTGTCACAGGCAGCAGCAGCCCAGAACGTGTCAGACCCGGGAAGGAAGTTGCTTCACTCCAGGAGCTGGAGCAGCAGCAGCACCGTGTCACCCGGCCGGGAGAGGAAGCAACAGACCCCACACCCAGCCCCAACAGAACAGTCACCACGGGCAAACACAACCGCCCCACGCTGGGCTCAGCACCGGAGAAACCTCAGAGCTTCTAAAAATAACACTCCTTCCCTTTACCACAGCTGGGTCTGAGCTGGCACAGGCCCTTGGCCAAAGCCAATGGATGGATTCCCCAAAGGAGGGGAGGATGCTGGTGACGTGGGGCTGCTCCGATAAGACATCTGGGATGGCTCCTGCAGCCGCCGCAGGAACAGCTGATAAGGCCCTGGCACAAGGTGGTGACGCCAGAGACTCTCCCAGCACTGCCCGGCCCTGGGAGATAAGGGAGCAGGGAACA
The DNA here is from genome assembly GCA_013400375.1 of Thinocorus orbignyianus. Taxonomy (NCBI): domain Eukaryota; kingdom Metazoa; phylum Chordata; class Aves; order Ciconiiformes; family Thinocoridae; genus Thinocorus; species Thinocorus orbignyianus. The sequence goes on from VXBW01004168.1 coordinate 113,270, forward strand.
CCGAGGCCCAGGGACGGGCCTGGGGAAGCTGCTGCTCCCCCTCCCGCGCAGGGCTCCACATCTGCGGTTGTGAAACAGCTGGGTCTGCCCCATTTACACAATGTTTGATGTCGAGAACTTTTCTACACCACCTGAATTCTTCTCAGCATCCCAAAATGCCCCCTTTCTGGTTTCCTCCCCACCAGCACAGCACTGGGGCAAACTACGACGGCAGCCACCCTCGAGCAGGGAACAACTCGCTCCTCCCAGCTCCCCTGTTTAAGGGAAGCTTTTCTGTGCGAGTGCACTTTCAGACACAGGGATCAGCAAATTCCTCTGCAGCTGGAGCAGCACAAATGTCAAAGTTTGCTGTTTCTGGGGCTGTTTGACAGCTCCTCCGGCAGCCCGGGCTGCGGCGCCTCCAGGAGCTCACTCTGGGAGCTGGAAGTGAAACCAAGTGAACTTGGACCCCCAGAAGAAGCTCATTAAGCAGCAATTAACTAGACACCAATCAACAAAAGCAGTTGTCCGCTCCCTACCACCCTCCTGTGTGTTCACTACCAGATGTGCTCTGCCCAAGAGGGGGACAGGGGGGGTCTAAATGAAAACAAGAGACTGATATTTCCAGGTCACAGCTCAGTGCTCAGCACCACCTGGGGCTCTGTCCCCACTCAAACACACCCCCTGAGAGCTCCCAGCCAGGGCTGCCCTCGCCAAACCAGTAAGACCAACCGAGAGGGAGAAAGGACAAACCAGGGCGTCACCAAACCAAAGTAAAGGCCAGCTCTAACCAACGCGGCAGAGAGACACCAACACTCACAACTGGGGGGCTTTTAAAAGCCAATAAACAGCAAAAAAAGCAAAATGTCACGTCACCTGGCGAGACCCTGCGACAGGTTTCAGGACAGAGGGTGGTTGGACCCTCTGAACCGGCCGTCACCCCCCTCACTGCCCAGCAGAGGCCCCAGCCGGGACCCACCGCGATGGTTCGACCAGTTTGCCCCCACGGAGCGAACACAGGGCTCCCCACGCGGCTTCCCACCGTGAGCAAGGACCCAGGCACCAGGGTGGGGGGGACACGGGTCCCTCCTGTCCCATCGCCCACCACCCTTCCCTCTGGCCCCCCCACACCCCACGGACAGCGAAAAACCCCCACCCACGGCGGGAGCCACCAAGGGCCGGTCAGAGGGGGGCTGG
>VXBW01004169.1:574-40659 GCA_013400375.1 Thinocorus orbignyianus
TCCAGTTTTCCAGGCAGGAGCATCCTCTCCATGCGGGATCCCTCCTGATCCTCCACAAACGAGCCTAAGTTACAGGCACGGCACGATCCCAACCCCCCCCCTTCCGTGCGCCTCCGGCTTCTGGAAGTCTCCCGAATCTCAGAAATCCTTAAAATCTCTCCTTCCCATCGCGGGCACCGTTGCTAAAGCAGCGGGACACGTCCTGGGCGCTGCGGGATTATCCCGAACCCTCCGCGGTGGCCGGGATTTGATGCGATGCGAGACCCACCCGATATTTATTTATTTATCGATGGGTTTTTAGGAAACCTCTGGCCTCGCTTTATTTGCTCAAAGACGTTCACAAGTCGGGCAGAAAAGTCAGTGTGTGTGCGTTATCTCCGCAGATGCTTCAGGAAACCACGACGAACTCATTATTCTGTTGTGAAACTAAATCCATAAGGATGAGTAACGCGGGGACTCCTCCTAATTGGGCGGCGATGCGCGGGGTTGTCGGCTGGAGGGTTCTGGTGTGCTCAACACGAGTGGGGATTTACAGCAAGGTTCCCTTTCCACTGTCAAAAAAAAAAAAAAGTGGGCTGCCAAGCCATTGCTTATTTAATTTCTGTTCTTTTTCCACTTCTTCTTCCTTTAGTTGGTTGCCAAGTTGCGCGTGATTTAATTGTGAACTTTACAACATTTGGTGGCTTCCTTAAAGCTGTAGCTCCTGGACTCTTACCATTATGCAAGAAACTCGAGTTTTTTTCTTTTTTTTTTTTTTTTTAATTAAGTTTCTAGCCTGTGGGTTTGTAGATAGGAGCTGTAAGACACAAACCCTAAAGGCACAAAAAGAAAAGGTATGAAGCAAATAGAGTCATCCAAAAATGCCCTTTTTAAAAATTATTTTTAATGCCGCATTGTTTGGCTTTTTGAGGAAATCTCTCCTACACACACACCCCTTTATTTTTTATTTCTGAACAGCAGGGTTGGTGGAGTAATAAAAAAATAAAATCACAGAAAATATCAGGGTTCTCATCAAGTAGTTACTGATAGATGCACAGTTCATGGCTTAACAGGTAAGGTCATGTGCCTGGGACCACCAAAATATCTAACGGGCATCACAGCAGGTTTTCTAATGTGTGTCCAACTGTGACAAGTGTTACAGCCAATACAATGAAAATATTACACGATTTTTAGTAAATATATAGTTGCTTGTTATACTTCTTTCTACTTTATTTCCACAGCCATTCCATAGATCAAGTCATAGAGGGGTTATATCAACTACTGTCAGATCTGCACCTTATTTTACTGAGATTTCTCTGGAGGCTGGGGCACCCTCCAGCCCCCTCCTCCCTCTCACCTTTCCAGTCTGGCATCTGTAGCCAGTTTTTAAACCCCTCTGAAAATCCTAGCCCTGATACTCAGATTTTTTTCTCTTCATGTAAACTTTTACTATTGGCAGTACAAGTCATGGAGGCCGGTTGTTACAACCTGGACAACAGCCTGGATTTTAACTGTATGTTGAGTTAGGGTTTGAAGTCAGAAGAGGAGGCAGCTGACTCAGAAAACAATTAGACCAGAGTTGCTTTTGTCCTTCAGAATTTTTGATAGGGGCACCAGAAAAATAAATACCAAGTAAAGCCTGTTTATTTCACTGGTTTTTATCTTTCTGGTTAACAAGCAAGTTAAAAGAAGCTAGAATGAGTGATTATGCAGTATTAGAGACTCGGCATGTTTATTCTGCTGAGGAGTCAATACGCGCAGTTTGGCTGAAGTTTGTTTTAGGGATGAACTTTGGACAAAGTTCAAAGAAAAAAAAATAGTCATTACCTGTTACCGTAGATGTGCAGAGAGATTTTACATGGTTTGTCTTAGAACTCAGGCCATGATAGGTATCGTGTGACACCGGTTATATTTGGTGCACGCTACCTACAGTGATCTTTGGGTCACGGGTGGGTTGAGTGGCTCAGAGCATTTTATACCCCAAACTCAGCAGCTTAAGCCACAGATTCTGATTATCATAGACGTACTGAAAGTTGTTCCTGTAAAAACAGCACACATACACCCCTGCTTTGTTCAGACGTGCGAAGATGAAGTGAAGTTGTCCCAGGCTCTGTGCTACTCAGATTTGCATCCATCTCAGTGAAGAAGTCCTCCATAAATTCCATGTGTATCACCTTTGAGTAACACCAGAAGTGGTTTCATGTATGAAACTGGAAGCAACAGTACCATCAGTTTCTCAGTGAAATGCTTGAATAAACTGGCTAGTTTTGTTTGTTGGCTTTGTACAGAGATACCGAGCGCGCTCTCCTTGCAGTGAAAGGAAATCTTGCCAGAAGCCCAGGAAAAAAATTCTCTCCAATGCTTTCTGAGCTTTTGTGCACAAAGTTGTCCTCTGCATCTCTGCCTCCAAATGTGGTGTTCATGCCACTCATCAAAAGGCATAGTTCAGTTTGTCCAGACTTTCCACTTCCTGCTTGATCGCATCACCCTGGATACTCACCCACCCCAGCCCACTTGAGTTTGTTTTCCAAAACTTAGAAGTACAGTTATAAGTACAAGGCAAATCCAAAGCCTTTGCAAAGGTAGTGGAAAAGTCACAAAAATCAACAAGCTTTGGATGAGAATTTGTAAGCAGCTGCTCAATGATGATGTTTCTCAGTGAATGTTATTTCACCAGTCTGGGTCCATTTCACAGTAAGAAGCACAGTCCACATGAAGTATTAATGCAGGGGCATCCCAAGAATAATTGATTGTTATTACAATTACTGTAATGAGCATTCAAAATAACAAGTATCGTCGAACATTCTAACTTTGCTGTATCCGGCCCATCTTACACTGCTGTTTGCTGAGCACACCTAGAGCAAAATCCAAGAAGACTTTAGTTAACATGCAGAAATTGGTCTTGTAGCACCTCGTGTTAAAAGGAATAAGCAGCAAGTGCAAAGGTTCCTAAGCTACAGGTCACAGATTAAGTTGATGGAGGAGTCACCAGATAGCACTTTCTCTTCCCCCTGGTTTTCAGCAACAAAATTACCTTAAAAAAATAAACTATGAGTTATTTACTTGCCTTACTGCTGTTTTTCACTGTGTGTTTGGCAGGGATGCTAGATGGCTGCCAATAAGAGGGGAGATAGCCTGTGCAGCCATGCTTAGAAGAGAAAGCCATAAGAACATTTCAGGCAAGACATACCCCAGTCTAAGAAAACAGTCGGGAACCTGCCTGTTTTTCTCATCGGTATTTGAACACGGGGTTATCTCTCCAGCAGGACCCAGGCAAAGAGCTCCTTCAACAGGCAAATACCTTCCTCTTCCCAGGGTCAGGGGAGGACAGGGTATCACTCACTTCCAGCCGACAAGGAAAATTAAGCAGATGGTTTAGACCACTGGTTGGGGACAGAGCCTGAAAACATGATGCACAGGAGACACTGGCCATTAAGGATGCCAGCCTAAGTACAAGCTGTGTTGCTTAACACAACCACCTCTGCCTTCAGCCACAGGTTATTGCCTTACACAGGAGCTGTTGCTTACACCAGCCAGTGGAACAGACCCTGCTGACCCTGGCCCATTTGAAGGACTCGCTCACTCGGCAGCTGTCAGTCGGTCCAACCAGGAGCAGGGCAGTCACAGATCTCGCACTTCTGATGCTCTGTCTGGGCGGTGGCAGCTGGCTGCAGGAGCTAAAAATGGTCATAGGAGGGCATTGCCCAGGATCTGTATTCCAGGAACAGTAATTCAGTTTTGGGGCTGCCCCATCGTTCGGTTTCCAAAATGTGTGGTCTCCAGGCTGTCCCCAGCAGCAGAGCCAGGGAAGGTCTGTCAGCACAGTACAGCATCATGCCTGTGGTGGGAATTCACTGGGGGGGTGAGTTCTTCTGAGGTTAGCTGTGAAAGGATGACTGCATCCCACTTTCTTCCCCTGCTCACCAACTGTTTTGTTTACTGGAGATACCAGCTATTTCATACAGAAAGTAGAGGACTGTAGCTCAGAGCAGGTAGCCTGGCGTGTTGCACCAGAGAGCAGGGGGGACCTGTGAGAACCCACCATCGCTTCATACCTTCCAGCAGATCCCAGAGCTCTTCTTCATTGGCTCCCTACTTAGAGTTTAAGTCATGTTAAGATGTTGGTATGTAAAGTCAGGAAGGTTGGCGGCTCCTTATCTGATGTGTCCTCCAGCAAAATGCTGGCTATTTCAATCAGTAATTCTCTATCAGATCTGCAACTGGGGGAGGCCAGGGTGTATCTTACCCTTCACAAGCCATTGCTCTCTGCTTCTGGAGATGCATCTGCTTTCAGAGAATCTGGTGGTCTGGCTGCTTCCAGATTGAAGGAAGGTCGGAGCGGCGACACTGTCTCTGGGAATCAAGAGGAATGGGTTTCCTTGCCTTTTTCTAATCGTTTCTTTTTAAGTAGATGTGAGCAGTCATAAAGGGGACATTGCTCACAGCTCTCAGGTGGCTGGCCAGGCTGACTAAGCACACTTACGGATCCTGTACACTGTTTAGAATCACAATGAGCTAGAAATTGCATGCCAAGATGCAAATGGTCCAGGGAACAGTTACTCATTTTTAAGCCAGCAGTATGAAGTATCCTAGAAGCAATTGCAGCTCCATTATCAGGTAAGAGAAGCAATTTTTGGCTTGTTGCACTTTTTGTTAAACAACATAATGCCCCCTAATTCAGGATGATTTCTTGTAACATTGGTCACCCAGCTAATTTTTTCAGCTGGAGATTGTTGGACCACCAGTGATTAGGAATATCTGGTCTCCATCAAAATACCCTTTTCCAGATGCCTTCAGCAGAATTCTCTCACTTTTATTTTTGAGGAGAGAAAGTTTAGTACAGTTGGAAAGCTGTGGATGGAAATGAAACCACTGAGTAGGTTTCCAAGGACCCACTGAAAGGAAATGACAACTTTTGTGATGGAGCATTTCAGTGTCTCACTAACCTGATAAGAAAACAGAAGTGCAGAGTGGTAAATCAAGGGCACAAGCCATAGGCTGCGGCAGCAACTAGCAACTAGTGATGTTTGCAAATACAGATCTCAATAGGCAGACCTCCACAAGCACAGGAACTGGACATTGCAGCCAACAGCATCCACAAAAAACTATCAATTTCTATAAACTGCACACCACCGGTAGATGGGACACCATCTCTTTTTAGTTGTTTTAGGTGTTAATGGTCATTTTGACATCTCATGGGAGAGGCGTGATAGCGCAGAGCCTGCCCCAGGGAACATGCAAGTTTAAAACATCACCAGAGAGGAGAGGTGGGGAGGCTTTAGGATAACTAGGTGATGATGATAATTTCACGGAACTTCAAATATAAGTACCGATTGTGGTCTTCAAAAATATTTGCCTAAATTTGGCCCCTAAATCCTTTCATATCACTAGATACGTAGGAGCCTGGGGTTTGAGTAGATGGACCACCTAAAAAGCGATTCAGTTCTCTTGAAGTGTTTAACTATGCATGTATTTGAGCTGCCAGTTTGGGACTACCACCTGAACAGCATCTTCTCCTATAGAATGATGCAGCTAGAAAAATATCAATGTTTAAAAGTAGTGCAGGAATGGTAAGCTTTGAGGAGTATTAAACGACTGGAATCCTTTGTATTTATTGTATGTTGTCCTGACTTTACTGTGCTGAAAAGTATCCCAGCATAGCCACAGAGACAGGGGTGGGAAGAGGAGCTGTAAACTACTTGTTTGAAGGAAGGATGGGGAAGGGGAATGTAGAAGTGGAGTTGTGCCTGGCTTTGCATGGCAGAATAAGAGAGTTAATGATACCGGAGTGGACAGAGAGGTCCCTGCCAGTGCAGGGATTCAGAGTGGGTTTTCATGGCCTAACAATAAACAGTGTTAGTGAGCTCTAAATTGTCTGGGATTAAGTGTATCGTGGGTGCAGATACCCTCAAGGTGACTGGTGCCAAACTAGCAGGGGCTCATGGGAGCACTGCTGTGCTCACGCAGCACCGTGCCACACAGCATGGCATCTTCAGAGGAGCTGTGGCCCCCTGCCCGTCTCAGCCCCTGGAGTCACCAGTCCTTCCCAATGACACCTACTTGTCCACGCCTCCTGGGCAGATCTGGCTCTTTCTGGGTTTCTGCTTTGGCTGCCTTATCTCCTCTTACTGCTTTCTCAGATAATCTGGAGCTGAATGCGGCTGCGTTTTGAACGGAGTGGGAAGGGGCAAAGTAAAGATCAAAAAAGAGTCAATAATCCTGATGGACATGGAAGCCATCCACACAGCCAGACAATGCCCTTTTTGCTTCAAACCGGACATCATGTCTTACAATACAGCTATCACATCATAAATTCAGAAGCACATATATGTAGAGAGAGGTCTACGCAGATATTTTATTTATAATTGATTTTAATATCTTCCACTCAAGGCCTCTGTTGTTTGAGTGATAGGCAAGTTGCAAAATATATCACTCAAGAGTTAGGGAATTCGGCAATTAAGCCTGTTTGTGCATTCTTTGTGCTCAAAATTGATTAATAACAGTAAGATATACCAACATTATGCTTTTCAGCTAAAAGGCAGTTAGATAATGTCAATATATTCACAGATCTCATTGGCATTGCTTCCCTATATGAATAGTACACGTAAGCATAAACGTATTTTTCTCTCACTAGGAGGGACAGAATGAAAAGGCTGTTTCTTTCAAAACTCTATCAGGCAATCAAGTGGAAACATGACATAATTTGATTAGTTTCTCTCACACTGGAGTTGGAAACACCATAGTGAATTTGAATAAAAGCCTACGATAGTTTGAAAACATCGCAAAGTTCCGGTTCACCTTAGTCTCACCAGCAATATCAGTGGGTCTCCTGAAAGCATTGATTGCCATCAGCTGTGTAGTTAAACAAGGAGCTGAAAGGTATCTGGGGTCTATAAAATTCAATGGAAACTTGTATTCTGCCCATTTATGAAGCCATTGTGTCCCCACCCCCTCAGAGCAAGTTGAAGGACATTGTTTCAAAGAAGACGTGTTAGAATTAGGCAGGCAGCAGGAGGGATAGGGAATAACTTTCACCTTGAGAAAAAAGCACTAACTTTTCAGCTGAAATAAGAGAAAACTGACAGGGAACATTAAAAGCCTGCTAGATGGAGGGTGGCATGGAAAAGGAGTGTAGGAAACTATTGTTCACTATTCCTCAAAATGCAAGAGTAAGTGCCACTAAATCTAATGATTAGACAATGTTTAAAAGAAACAAAAAGCAATACTTTTTCACCTAATGCATACTTACATTTGGAACTCATTGCTGCAAGATTTCATGGAACCTGAAAGTATAAATGTATTCAGAAAGGTGTGAAACAAATCTACTGAAGGATGCCACACCTGACTCAGCAAGCCCTTTTCCCATTGATTCCCAGGGAGAAAATACTTCTGGTTCCACCCCGTTTCTTACAATTGTCTGTAAGAACCCAAGTTGAGACATTTTCAGAGAAAGGCTGGGCTAGATGATGCATCTTTGGTCTCCTTCAGCATTGATACTTTTATGAGTTCAGGAATAAAGGAAGTAGTAATATTTTGGTGTAGGAAGGGAAAAAAACCAAAACAATAGAGCAAGAGGCTTCTTCTCTATTGATGTGTGCCAATGGTATATAGACTCTGCTCTTTACCTGAATAGTGTGAAACTTCTTGTACTGTGGCTTGGTGCTTTTTCCTTCCAGGAATGAAAACAGGCCTCACATTGTCATTCATATCACATTTACTGGAATGGGAGGCAGTTTATCTTTTAATAAAAACAGATTGTTCAAACAGGAATCACGTAAGGGAGCTGTTTGAAGGCCGTGGAGGAACTGTGCTACATGTCGCTGCAAACCAAACCAGCGTCCTCACTCTTTGCTGCTTGAAACACTCTTCAAAGGCAGCCAGCACTAGGCAGGAGCCGGCCAAGAGACTGCCCAGTAGTGCCCAGTGGTGCCCAGTGTGTCTCTGCTGGGTTTCTGCAGTAGGTTTGCAGCCACCCACCGGCACATGTCCATCCCAGCCAGCCTCTTCCTTAGAGAGATGGAGACCAGGGTCAACCCACTCAGCAGCTTCCAGTAGGGGCCACTGCAACATAGAGGAAGAGGAGGAGGAGGAAGAGGAGCAAGAAGAGTTCAGAAAGCACTGCAGTCTTGAGGTGCTTTTTTACAGGCATGAGGACATCAGTTTGCTTGGGAAATGTGTATGACATACTACTGTTTCTGTTGAGGTGCACAAGAGAAAAGGGATGGCCATTGGGAGCTGCAGGGGCTGGTTTGTTTCCACCTCAGATGTTACTACCAGGGACAGAAAAGTCACTCCTCAATCCAAACCCTTCTCCCTGCATCATGTGAATTTAGAGAGGCTGCAGATCCCTCGTTCCTAAGGGGACACCTGAGATCAGAGAGGTAAAATGTTCTATGCAACAGCATTTCAGAGAGGAAGCAATGTATTTTATAACAACAACGAAGGGTCTTTTCCAACCTGAATGATTGTATGGTTCTGTAAGTTATATTTACAAATATCTACGTGAAATGTTCTGCTTCCAGTTTGGACCCAAACAAAGGTCTCTGTGCCTAAAAGCTTCTTTGTGTTTTCAAGAGATGCTGCTTGATATAATATACATATATTACCTTCAAGACTTGCCCTTCTTTATTCTTAGATGATGGCAACTATGGCACTACTAGATACAATATTGAGACTTGGCAAAATATATTTTTAACTCCCTGGTTTCACATGAACCATGTCTGTCTTTACTAGTATGGGATGCTTGCTGTTTTCTGGGACTTCAGTATGAGCAAACCTGAAGTTACAGGGCCAGGGAGTAATTATATCAATGGATATTTCTGGAGAATTCATTCAAAAGTTTAAAATTCATCAGGGAATCCCTCCTGGCAGAGATGAGAAGACTGTGTGAGGAATATTAACCTTAATGGATAAAATGAGAGATGTCGAACTCTGCCTGCCCTCGTGGAGAAGAAATGCCTCCTCTACAGATTTAGAGAGAAATTTAAGGAAAATATCCAAATACCGAAAGGTGTTAAAACACTGCTTTGAGCCCACCGTGCGCCTCAGCAATTCTACTTTCACCCAGACCTGAAAGAAATTAATTATTCCCCAGAAACAAATGTTTCTCTGCTATTTGTAAAGCACTAAGGGATAAGAAGTTACACCCTTTCTACTCTGCAGTCCTTAGAGGGGATCGAATAGCTTGTGTTTATTTATCTTTACTAGCATAACCGGCTGTCAGCGGATTATCTCCTTCTGGCATTGAGATGGGTCCTTTTCACCATCAGGCAGCTGCAGAAGCAGCAGAGATTTATTTATTTATTTATTTATTTATTGCTGATTTTTGCCTCCCTAGTTCTTGTGTCTCTTCCTTTGGTTGCTGGTGTGAGCTGCTTGGTGGGGAATCTGCCTCTGAGGCCAGCCTGCCCTGCTCCTCTGCTACACATCTGAAAAGTTTAGAGGCTCCTTCTTTGTTTCAATATTGAGGCCAAACCGGTGTGATTAGATAGATAAACAATAGTGTCATTTTGCATCCTGTGGCTCAAGATACAGCTGCCCCCTAGACGTGCTTTGAAATGATACAAGCACAGAAGCTTGTGCTGGGAAGCAGTCTCCCCTGCAAGGTGGGATTGTCCCAGATGTACAATGCTTGTCATGGTACGGGGGCACCAACACCTGTTTCAGGTTAAAATCATGCTTTTAAGGCACTGTGCAAACAGTTAAGGAAAAGACCAACTATTTCTGCGCCTGGAAAAATATTATATGGCATTGGCATTAAGAAACTCTAGCCCTTATCTCAGTCTGAAACTGCACACAGTGAGAAAACGTGCCCTTTGCCATTACCTGTCTTACTGCTACTGCCACCCCTAACCCTGGCCTTACCATCTGCAGGGGGGATACACCGGTGCCAGAACAGAGCGTGCAGCATTAGTTATTCAGATATAGTCCTTATCTTCACCTGGAAGAAGAAATTGAATACAGTAATAAGGAGTCCTCTACAACTCCAGACTGCTTCTTTCCATGTTGCCACAACTTAGTACATGCAGAAAGACCCTCTCTGCTGACTTCGTCTGGGGGCATCTCAGGATGTGTCATTTGGAGGGATACTCCAAGTGGGGCAGGATGAGGAAGGTCCCTGTGACACGTTCATCTGTGGGGGTCTGGGTTAACTCAACAGCATGTGGGCTGGGGCAGGGTGGTGCCTGGGGGCTGCAGCTGCATCTGGAGTGGTCCAGGGTGCTGCAACACAGTGAGGCCCAGAAGAGAGTAATTTGGAGGCTGATATTCCTCAGCATTTAAGGTGAAGACTAGTTATCTTGGAGAGTAAGATGCTTGCTTTGGGACCACCAGAAATTCCTCAGGCCCAGGGATTTGGATGATGCCTCAAGAAAGTGACCCCTGAGTGTCGCCATTCAGAAGTGTCCCTTAAGCCTTTCAGGTGATATGGGACATCTCAGTTTGCCATTGACAGGACATCTCAGATTTGCTGCAGTGTGTTGGTTCTGTGAGGGGCATGCAGGGGGCACCCAATGTTTGGGGAGGTCTCTAGACCTCAGTCCATCGGCCTCAATATGCCAGTATCGAGGATCAGGATAGAACCATCTGGATGGAGAGTTAGCTCAAGGCACATGGAGATGTCTGTGTGTCTGGATTTGGAAGGGTACAAGACAACTCTGCTAGAAGGCACACATGGTGCTGAGCACCACATCCACCGTGTTGCTGACTTCTTAATTTAGGAGGATGCATTCATTGTGCCTTTGTCCCCTGTGAAACTCTTTTTCCAAACAGTACTTCTGGCAACCTTTATGCAGTTGATGGGAGGAGTGTAGGAAAATATCCAAGTCTAAGTTTATATGGGCTTCCCATGTCTACATGCAGGCCTAGTGGTGGGGCTTGGCCAGTGGGTGGGAGACAAAGGGCTAAGCAGCACTCTTGAGTACAGCAAGAAGCTCCATGGTTAAAGCCAAGCAAGAGTGTGGGTGCTGTACATTAGTACCCGTGCTGCAGAGCAGGGTGGCAGCCTGCATTTCAGACTTGGGTGAGGCTCAGAAAGTGTCCTGGTCAGGCACTGTCATTCCTGCCTGGCTCCTGATCTTCCAGCCTTGCCGTTCCTCCCATTTCAAAAGCATAGCAGAGCATCCCAGGTCGGGAAGGCCTGCCAGCAATAACAGGGTAAAAAGAGAAAAAGGGACCTGCACTTTTTTCTGATTCAGATCAAATACTTGGATCAGAACAGAAGGTCAAAAGAGCTTAGGGATGTTTGAGTATGAAGCGGGAGGGACCAAAGACCATGAGGTCATGTCTTGAAAGAGAATAGAGAATAGATATGTGATGAGCCTACACATGGTAGAGGGAGATATTCCTTTCTGCTGGTGTTCAAAGAGCAACTGTAATGGTTTAGACATTTCCTTTCATAAGAAGGAATGAAACACTGAAGTTACCCTGGGAAGTTGCATGAGATCATCAGGGAGAGTAGCCAGCCTTGTTGATACATGCTTTGACAGGGGTAGGTAGGAGATGGCTTCTAGAGGTGGACACTCAGAGAGAGAGAGGGAGAGAGATGAAAAGAAAGCATGGGCAACAGAAGGACCCCCAGAGGGCATCAGAATAGGGTGGGTGTGGAAAATACAATCCAAAATTGAGTAAGTTGTTTGAGAACAGTAGGCAGAAAGCGAAATTGGGCTGAAAAACGTGAAAGGGAAAGATAAAAGAAAAACAACAGAACCAGGAAGAAAGTGAGAACAAAGAGAGAAAACCAGACTGTGAAATCCACCTGAAAAGATAAGTGAGTTCCTCGCTCCCTATCTCTCACTGCAGTGAATATTTGGAGGATTTGACTTGCTACCTGAGGCAAATTATGTTAAGTAATGGGGAGGATAATGGGGTTTACACACGGAGGGATCTTCTTGCCTCCCTACTGCTGTTTCAGTAACAAGTGTGTGGCTTTACGTTATGTCCTTTGTGTAGGGAAGGGCTCTACAGTACATCAAGGATTTTATAGTGAAGTAAGGGTGGTAAGGGCTGGGACAAAGTAAAGTGTCTGAGTGTGCTTGAAAACATTTTAATGCTTAAGAAAGTATGTGTTCAAATTGTTGTCGTGGGTTTTTTTATAAATATTCAGTTCAGAGCTGTTTCAGGAAGGAATTCTGAAATATTCCAAGACTCTCCTCCTTTCCTCCTGTATTCCTGTCTTCCCTCGGGATTCAAATAAGCTTCACCATTTTTCTTGCAATGTTTTAGGATTACTGTCATCTTTGATTTTCTATCTCCTTTTGTCCCCCTCGCGGACTCTTCCTCATCTGTTCTAGGATTTGAGTTTCTTTTTTTTCCCCATTCCTTCTTTTCCCTCTTTCTTTCCCTGCAGTCCCAAATGCTTTCCTCATTGCAAGTTTACTTCTACCTTTAATTGCTCCCCTCCACGAAACGCCTCTTCTGTCTTGCCTCCTATTGCACATTCTCTCTGATATCCTTCTATTTTCCCTCACTCTTGCATATGCTTTTCTCTAGCTTCCCATCTCTTTTCTCCATCCTTCTTTGACATTTTCTTTCCTCTCCTTGTTCCCGCCTTTATCCTGGGGAGTGTCCCTCCCTGCTTTCCCCTCCCTCCATCCTCTTCCTTGCTGTCTTGCAACTCCCCTGGCTCCCAGCTTTCCCTTGATACCAGTACCTCCCTCCAGTCCAAACATCTCTGTCTCTTCTCCTTGTGGGAAGGCAGGCTTGGGAAAGCCTGTGAGAGGGACAAGCCTGAAAAGAAGCACTTACAACGAGAATGTGAGAAGAACAAGGCACAAGGAAAGCTGAAGAGGAAACTGAGTGTGTAGGAAGAAAGTAAAGGAAAGGAAATGAGACCAGGGAGGCAAGACCAGAGAGAAGAACTAAGAGTCATGGAAACAGGCAGGCATGGTAGGGGGAGAGAGAGACAAAAAAACCCACAACAACCCAGCTGGAAAACACAGTATAAAAGATAAGGGTGTTCCTAGTTATCTGGCGCTGTGGCAGTGAGTCAGAATCACTGAGTTTCCGATCTCCTATTCAAATGTAAACAAATATTTCTTCATCTGTATGGCAGTGGTGCCCAAAGGGTGCCAATCAACCCACAGCATGGCAGGGTTATTTGCACATATAGAAGCCTTGCAACCGTGACAGCACTTCTGCTGTAATGCAAAGGTGAAGAGCAGGGAGGAAGGTACCACACACCTGGAAAGCTGTCAGGCCGCTGTCAGGCAGGGTGGTTAATAACTGGTTGGAATTTTTTTGGTTTTTTCCCACCAAACCTGAAACATATGAAGTTGCTTGCTGACATGAACCAGGATGACTCCTCCGGCAGGAGACGCTGGCCCCCCAGCTTTGGTACTCCTCTTTGGCCTGAGAGATGCCTGGATATTCTGCTCCTCTGCCCTTTGCTTCCCATACCTGAACCCCACATGCTGCCAGTAACTCTTACCTTGTGTACTTGGTAAAGTCTAACCCCTGTATTTAGATGTGTGAGCTAGAGAGAAGTGCTAGACTGACCTTCATTAAAGATTATTGAAGTCTGTGAAGTCTGTAAGATCTACCCGTTTTGCTCTTCACTTTGGAGCCATAACCACATGAAAAGAAATAGTTATGATAAAGAGTGATTACCTTCTCTAGGTATGTCTGGCTATATCTGCCCATATGTCAGTGTGAGACTGCCTGACCCTTTACTTTTTATTTGTCAGGAGAAGCTAAGTAAAGGTTGCATTAACTGCTATTTGCCCTGGTCCTGTGATATGCAGCCAGTGTGAAATTCAAAGACAATTCAGAACGCTATCACTGGTCCTACTGATGGTATTTTGCACTCCCTTTATTTTATACGAAGCAAATCATACCTCAGGTGCTTAATTTTGTTCTAAAAAAAATTAAGACATTAAATATATTTGCTTTTCAGCTTGCAAACACTCCATCCCTCTGATGCAGTGGTTCTCAGTTCCTGGGGACCGCTTGTCTAGAAATGTTTGTGCAGAGCTGCTCACTGTACAAATACACTTTTAGGATCCACTCATAGTGAGTACTCCTCATTTAAATCCACATAAGTTGGTCATGAAGCAGAAAGGTCACTGAATATACTTGCCTCCTTATAATTGCAATCACTTTCTGAAGAGCAGGAAGTTTCCTTAGGCAGCAAAAATATCTTAGCTCCATCAGCAAGACAGCACAGATTCAGGCTGCTGGCACTTAATATATATAAACTGTTGGGATTCCCAAGTCACTCATCCAAAGCAGCTCTTCTGAAGGCAATGCATTGCACCCCGTCTCTCAAATCTGCCACGAGTCTTGACCAACTCTCATTGGCTACTTCTTGGATAAAATAGTGAAACCCTTACAATTTTAGTACTGGGGAGGGATGACACCTTTTGTAACACTGCTTTTCGAACATGTAGCATATTACAGGAAAACAACCTGCAAGAAATGAGATCTATGCTCAGATCTCTTTTTCAGTCTCTTGCTGGTGGAGTGCTAGCCAAATCACTGGATTTCTGTGCTTACTCTTCCTTATGCAAACAAGGGGAAGTGATACTTAGTCATTATTATAACATCTAGGGATGCAAATTACTGTGTCAATGATTACTGTTTGTTCTCAAAATACATTCCATTTCCCTTTATCCCATTTACAACACTGGATTAGTCACTTCCAATGTTACAGAATCATAATCATTCATTCCTTCTTTAGTTTCCCTAAAAAGAAAAGCGACTCTTAGAGGTGGGCCACTTCTTAACACAAGGTTATGTGAGATCAAGTTGCTTAGATATCGGGGTGATGGAGGTTATTAAGTACAGAGGTGACCAATAAGCAGCACTAAAAAGTGCATAATATGTTAAGGATACAGCAAATGCTTGTCTAATGCAACATCTGATGGCTAATGAGGATTTGTAACTCATCTGTAAGAACAGCTTTACGTTCTTGCAGTGATACTGATTGCATCAGGAATTTCATAGTAGTGCAGAACAGTACATAAATTAAAATCATTAGACTGATGGGATACACAACTATTAGCACACATCAGTATGCTTCCTTGAATCTGGGTTTTACAAAGTAGGAAATATCTTCAAGAATATACCTGCACCTTTTGTGGTTTTGCAACAGGGTTTTTTACTGCTTCATGTGTATTAGTGCCAACTTCTCCCTCGCTGAATTTGGGATTATAAAAAAGTCTCTGATCTCTGACTATATATTGTCCTAGCGAGGAAGGAAAGTGTTTTATTGAAGCTTGCTGGAATTTTGAATAAGCTTTAATCACTGAGATACTGGAGACAATTACTTGGGCTATGGCTACACACAAAATTGCAGCGATTGAAGTGAAGAAGACTGGAAACTGATAAAGCAGTTCAAGCCTGTATAAAAATACCTTTGTCAGCTTAGGTCAGTGTGGGCTTTATACACCCTTCTTCGCAGGTAAGGAGGAAGTAACAGTTGCCGTACATCTTGATTCTTAGAAGGTTTTGACACCATTCCACATGGCATTTTCCAGAGCAAACAAAGAAAATATAGTTTAGATTAAATCCTCATAAAGTAGATGCATGGCAGGTGAAAAAAAAAAAAAAAAGCTTTAAAACCCAGTTGTCAATTGTTCTCTGCCAGACTTAGAGGAATTTTCAAACGGGGTCTTTCCACATCTGTGTGGAATTCATTTTATGCAGTATTTTCATTAACAACCTGTGATGAGGGAATAAAGAGTACTCATAAAATCTGCAGACATCATCTAGCTGGGAGAGGATGCAAACAGTTTGGCGGATGGACTGAGAATTCAAAATGATCTTGCTAAATTGGAGAAAATCAACGACTCAGTAAAGAAAAGTGCAAAGTGCTACACATAAGAGGAGGAAATCAAAAGCACAAAGAGAAAATGGAGAGTAAGTGGCCAGGCGGCAGTACTGCAGAAAACCAGCTCAGGGTGTGAGCCATGAACTGAAAAGGAGTCAACGTTACGATGCTGTTCCAAAAACAAAGGGCAGAGAGAATGTGGGGTGTTGGGTGCATGATGCAGCAGGTGAGTGGTTTGCTCTTCCTGGTACGGGAAAGGCTGGACATAAACTGAAGGTTTCACAGCTGACCAGCAAACCTAAGAAGAGGCTTTTAAAGAACATCCCGTGAAGAAAGATGAAGAAGATTTGTTTAAGAAGGGCAAAACTACAGAATGATGAGGTAAACTGTTGGCTTGTAAAGATGAAATGTTCTTGCTGACCTCTGGGAGTGGGACAAGAAGACATTTCTGCTTCAAAACAAAGACCCCGGGAAGGTATGAAAATCCCTGCCATTTAGGCATAAGGGAATGAAGTCATGCAGACACTGAGGTGGCCGTGCACAGGGTCCTTCAACACATCGTGACCAGCTTCCTTCAGGGATGCTGTAGGTATGTCCAGGCCTGCCAGTGAGAGGCAAATGTAAGATGCAGATGGAAACAAACCCAAGGCATCTGCACAGAGTGACCACTCCTGAACCCACCTGGACACGTTCCTGTGCAACCTGCTCTAAGTGGACCTGCTTTGGCAGGGGGGGTTGGACTAAGTGATCGCCAGAGGTCCCTTCCAACCCCATATCGTTCTGAGATTCTGTGAACTGCACCACCTCAGAAATTAAAACAAGGTGACTTATTTTGCTGTAAACTCCCATGGTGCCAATATTCAGTTTGACAGTGAAAGAGGAGCAACCTCCTCCTACCTACCAAGTTGCAGAGAAACCCTGTGGCAGCTAGTGGAAAAAGGCCATGAATTATGTCCCCAGCCTCTCCTGTTGAGCCGTTTCTGAGCAACTTGGTGAGGAGATCCCAGGAGGCTTCCAGGAGCCAATATAAAGTGCCTGAGCCCTTGTCAGTGCAGGCAGTCTCTGCATTTCAACTGTCTTGCCTACGTCCATGTGGACATTTTGCTTTTCAGTAGCTGCTAGTTTCTGTTGTGATTTAACTGGGGAAAAAATTGACAATATTTTCCTCCACATTTTCAATTCTCCCTAGAACTGGCTGCGATTTCTTTGAATTCTGGAGCTTTGAATTTTATTCAGGAAACAGAACAACCAAAACCACAGAACAATCCTGGAACCCACCAAGTTTTTCACCCCATTTCTCAATCAGGAGAAGGAAAGCATAGCCAATGGCGAATGGCAAATATGGGACTGCTAACCTTCAGCAGCCAAATTTAGTGACTAATGTTTCGCCTCTTCTGGATGAAAAGGTATTGGCAGATGTATACTGGTCTTGAAAATCAATCAAGAAACCTAGGGTTCTAGTAAAAGTTGCAGAGTTGGGAAGCTCTATGGAGATCCATCAACTGTACCCTCTGCAGTAGACCCATAGCTGAAAGGATGCAACAAAACTGAACTATCCTGTTTGCCATGGAGTTGTGGGGAGAAGAGCAAATATCACTGTTGAGGAGCACCTGGCTCAGCAGGCAGAGGGCTGGGTGGGCAGGTAGCAGGAATGGGGACTAATCGGACTTGCTGCATGGCACTGGGTAAACTCTTTCACCTGTCCCTGTGCCACAGCATCTCCAACTATAAAATGAGATTATGAATCTGTTTTTTTCCTTATAAATAACTTCAACTAACTTTCCTTATGAATGGTTTTCCTTATAAATAACTTGCCTTATAAATAGCTTACATGGCAAATACTACAAAGGACATAACAGGCTCTGTGGCATTTTTTGTAATAAGCACATTTTAGAACCCAAATAGCTCAGTAAAACAGTTGCAGATGCTATTTTTCTTAAGGGAAACATGGGCTTTCAAAATGTGTTGTTAGTATAAAAGACCAATTCATTGGGCTGATTTAAATGTATTAGCTAGCATCTAACCTCCAGTAATTTAATTGCAAAAATTTAATTACAAAATTAAAACAATTAGCAAGGCAGCCTTCAATGTTCATGATATTACATCTATTTTACATAGAAATTGATAATATCTGAAGCACCCTATAAACTAAACAAAATAATCACTAAGGATGGGGAGTTTGTTGCAGACCTGTTGGTTTAGAGTTAAAACAAGTAACTTTTGCCATTAGTCACAGACTGGCTGCTTACTCAGGCTGGAAGCCAGTCCATGCCCGCACTCACTGGTTCAAAACCACATACCAAAATCCAGCATAGCAGAGATCCCCCAAGTGACAGTGTCTAATGGGGCAAAGAAGTGTCTTGTGATCCCAGTTCATGTGCACAGAGGGCAAGATCCACATCTTCCAACAGTTAAGAAGATAAACATGGTTGAGAGCACAGACTGAGCTGGTTCACTTAGGAAATTGCTTAGCTTAAAAGACCCCGTCCAGTCTGCTTTCTTTAAACGCTCTTGCAGGTGAGTGGCTTCTCATATGGTGAAGCTTCCCCTTTACTTGTAGGTGGATGTTTATACACTGGCCAATGCTTGTTGGTGGCCTCAACATGCTGCGACTTGTTGGAGAGGATAAAAAAACATGGGATGTCTTACTTTCTGCCCATGCCCAGGCAATGGTGATTAGTTGGGGAATGTTTGAATTGGCATTGGCAACTCAGCCCCTCTTTGCAGGATGGCTGCTTTGGGTTTCATCCTGACTTTAGCTGAGGCTTCAGAAGCCAAGTTCATGCCAGGGCTGGTGAGCCTGGGACTTTGTTCCCATTGTCTTCCAGGAACCGCTCTCTTCACTTCTGAGAATTACCAAGTGTCAAGATTGCCAGCTGAGCTTGTTTCTGGTGGAGCAGGCAGATCAGATGAACTTGACCTGGTTAGCAAGAACATACTGATCTTGTAAAATATTTTTTACAAGGTATCCAGTGGTTTCATTTCAGTTCGGGTCAAAAAAGCTTCATTTTCACAAGGTGAAAATGTCCAATCTAAATTATCTTAAGAAGGTAACCATGAAGTTCAGTTCTCCAGCCTTGTCTTCAACCAGACTGCTGCTGGGCCTTCTGACACTGGGGACTATTTCTCTGTACAGGCAGTTGTTTGTGAAGCTCAGCTTAGCCCTTTCACAACACCCTCTTAGCACTTTCCAAGAGCCATTTAGCACTTAGCAGAGTAAGCAATATGTGGCCAAGGAGATGGGAATGAAAGAGGGATATATTAGGGCCAACTGCTGTTTGAGGGAATTTGCTTATTAAAGCAGATGATAATATCAGAAGTAGTAATCAGGTGGTCTGGTAGACAGAAAAAGAAAACAACTTCCAGGGCTAAATATCTCCAGACTCTGCTTCTGATGACTTTTTATCCAAATCAAAATCCGCAGTTGCTACAAGCTCAGTGGAATCTACTTCTCCATTCAGTATATAATTTGTTTTTCATTTCTTGAAGAACTGGCCGATGGTCCAGATATTTCCCTCTTTAAATAAGCATGTGCTACGTGTGAGAGAGAAAGTGCCGATGGAAGAACTGGTAAAAGGGATGTTTGGTGAACTGTTCCAGGATAAGCTGCTCCCAAGCAGATTCCTGGTTTTCTTTCACATCATCAGCTCACATGTCCATGATTTGGACTTCAGAGTGAAGTCTTCCATGTCTGATACTCTACTTGCTGTCCTTCACTACAGCCTCGGCAGTGTCTTGTGGCCAGGAAATCTCTGCCCATGTCCTCTGTGGAGCAGTCAGCTCAGCCTTGGCGTGCCTTTCATAACCCTTTATGTTTCTGTATTTTCAGTCTGCAGACAATTTTCTGTATATTTTCCTGCCCAATGCAATACACAAACAGCATGCTCAGCTTTTCTGGCACATTTTGCACCCCTTTTTCTGGCAGACCTTTCCTAAGTTACCATCCCTTTATAGATTTTCCACTGATTTCCACTCCTGTTTCTGTGGATGTTCCTTCCTCTGCGTGACCTGGAGACAGCTTGACAGCCCAAGGAGCTGCTTCTATGCAGAAACCGCAGGTCCTAGAGTGTGCTGAGCCAACATCAAAGATAAAACATTAAAGATACTGACACAGCAATGGCACTGGTGATCAGCTCTCGCACGTGTGAAGAATCTGTAAGGATGTCCTTACGCAGCTCCTTCTTCTATCCATCTGATTAATACAATCTGCTACCATCTACATCACTTTGCCAAATGTATATACATTTACCAGTTTGGTTTGCTGTGACCAAGTTTCCATGTTCTTATAATTATCCATTACCTGTTAAAAGTTTGATCACCTCTTAAATAGAGAGCTTTCCCTTTAGCCAAACACTACGAACCCTTTATGAATCCTGGTTTTCACAAGGGCAGGGAGCTAATCTGGGTTAACTCTGCACTTCTCCTTTGTTTCCTAGCTTTGTCTGGGTTTTGTTTTGAATATCACATGGTTTCGCAAAAGACAGGTGCTTGGTTCAATTCAGAACATGAGTCAAGAGGCTGCAAAAATGGAAAGAATTAATTCCTCGCTTATCCCATCTTTCTGCACTGCAACCCCAGGCTCCTGCGGGGAACAGATGACACGACACCATCAACATACTGGTGCACAGCGAGCAGGAACACATCTCCCTGCACAGCCACCTTGCTGCCAGGGCAGTGGAGGCAGACCGGAGCCAGCTGCCAGCCACCAGCTCCTACCAGCAGAGCCACGACTACCAGGGGTTCAGTGCCCAGGTCCTTCCCAAGACTCTCAGCGAGTTTGTAGTTGGCACGAAGCATCACGCTGCTCACAACACACTGGTTAGTAGCCAAGCTGGCAGGGAAAACCAGCTCTACCGTATGAACTGCTGTTACATCTGAATTATGGAGTCAGCTTTGTTCAGCAGGAAGCAGCCAGCTTGGACAGCTGTCCCGGTTTGAGCGACACAGGATTTATTTCTCTTTCAGTAATTTAACTTTTCAGTGAGGTCTCTTATAACACTTGGGAAAACTGCACTTTTAGAAGACTCTAGTGTTGGAATTTGTGAAAATACTTACTTATAGCCAGCTATAGTATGTAGATTTCAAGATCTCGGTGTTTTTGAGTTAGCCGGGTGCAGGGATGATGAGGAGCGAGACCCGGGCACTTGACCCAACCTCGCAACAGGGTTATTTCATACCATGAAGATCACATTCAATATAAATTAGAACATTCGCTGAGGAGTTCTCTCTCTTCCTTGATGGCTCTGATCCTGAGAATTCCTTGCCCCTGTGCCAAACCCCTGATCCCTTCCCTCCCCCCAAAGCTGTAGTGCTCACACTATCCCACATTTACTGTCCCCTGCTGGGAGTGCACAACTTCCTGCTGATAGAATTGGCTGAGTATAATCCTTGTATATTTGATATTGATATTGTGATCAATATTGGTTCTTTAGTATTATTAATGTTAATTATCTAGGATTATTCTATTAAATCTGTTTATATTTCAACCCTCAAGTTCCCTTGTTTTTTCCCCAGTTCCCCTTCCCAGGTGAGGGAGGGTCACCGTGTTACCAAAGCATATCCTTGAAATGTTATTAGTAACGAGTGTTGAAAGGCCTTATGCGTATTCTCACGAATAATGAGGATTTTATCCTTGAATTTATCAAGCATGAGTTAATGAAAAGAACTCCTAATCAAGAGACACAAGTATTGTATCATTCTCAAGGAGGCACACCGAGCGTAAGGACCTTGAGGATGGTACTAATATACACGTTTTGAGAAGTTTAGCCAACTTGGCAGAAAAGTGAAAATTCTTAAGTGTCCTAAGCCAAACTACCTTCATTATAATACTCAAAGTCACGCCCATAGGTCATGAAGACCCTTGCCCAGGTGAAGACCCTTCGTGGTAGCTACAACTCGATGGTATGACCATATGTAAATTACTAACAAATCAAATATAGGTAGGAGGTACTAATATTATTAAGATGTTGTAAAATGTGTATAAAAATCACACAGAGTTCTTATGGGTGTGCTTGATTTGTGGAAACCACTGAGAGCCCAGCCTTGCATGCAACTCCGACATAAATTATCAATGTCTCATCCTGGCATGTGAGATTGGTTATTGCACGATGGGTAATGGATCCGACTTTTTGGATAACAACCAGGTGAAAGAATAATTAATAGAATCATAGAATGGTTTGGGTTGGAAGGGATCCTAAAGATCATTTCATTCCAGCCCCCCTGCCATGGGCAGGGACACCTCCCACCAGGGCAGGTTGCTCAAAGCCCCATCCGGCCTGGCCTTGGACACTTCCAGGGATGGGGCATCCACAGCTTCTCTGGGCAGCCTGTTCCAGTGCCTCACCACCCTCCTAGTGAAGAATTTCTTCCTGAGATCTTAACTAAATCTACCCCCTTCCTGTTTGAAGCCACCACTCTTGTCCTATCAGCACACGTCCATCTAAGAGGTCCCTCTCCAGCTTTCTTGTAGGTGTCCTTCAGGCATGGAAAGGCTGCCGTAAGGTCTCCCCGGGGCCTTGTATTGTCTGGAATGAACAACCCCGACTCCTCCAGGCTGTCTGATTGCTGTAGGTCCCTCAAACCATAACAACAGCCGATGTAACATCCCCAGTTAACTCTCCGTATTTTGGGCCATTCCCAGCGCTGGGAGGCGGCCTGGGCTCACACCGGGGTGCAGCCACACAGGGATGTACAGATGCTGACATAGATCCCTACATAGATCCCTACAAGGGTATACAGCATCCCCTGGGAGAAGGTGGGCCCATCCATGCCGTGTCCTCGGGGAAGAAGGCGGGTGCCCCAGGCCCCCGGGGCCGGGGCGGGGGCGATGGCGGCAGCAGCCGGGCCCNGGGATGGGGTCCTCACATCGCCGGAGACGACCCCCGGCGGCTGGGGGAGCGCGGGGAGCGCAGAGGGTGCTCCCGGCCCCCGGTCCTGCAGGCTGGAGCGAAGCCTGAAGTCAGGCCGCTGGGCCCTGCGCTTTGCCTTTCTCCAGCCGCCGAAAGCTCGGTGCTCGGCAGGTGAGGCGGAGGGGCCCGGCTTTGCCCGTTGCCCCGTTTGCAGCCCCGGGGCAGGAGAAGAAGCGGCTGGTGCGGAGGTGGGGGAGCCAGTCGCAGCTGCCTCTGCAGCCTAAGGAGAGCAGCACCATCTGCCTTCTGCTTTCCTTCTTTCAGAACCTGCATACTTCACAAATTGCCAGCGTTCACCCTTTGGGTAGCATTCCATGCAGTACAATGCGGGTTGTTTTGGGGTTTTTTGGTCTTCCACTGCACCATGGCTGTTTTCTGCACTATGAAGAGCAGCGTAGAATGAGTGGGGTTGGGGTCCAAGAGAAATGATCAGCTTGCTTTAAAAGGGAGGAGGGAGAGCAAGAAAATCTAACTTCTCGGTTCTCTTCTCATTTTTTCATGTAGAAAGGTTAATAGCTGTAGAATATGCAAGGCCCTGGCCCACATGCTTCACCAGTGCAGGAGGTGGCAGGTTGCAGGACTAGAGCAGCCAACAGCAGGTTTCAGCACAGCAAGTTCTGTGTTCTTTTGATTGAGAGACTGGGTGCAAAGGGCCAGCCAGCTAGTCAATTTTTTGGGAAAAAATCCAGAAACAAAAAGGAAATGAAGCAATCCATTCCTTTTGAAGATAAAGGTGAGGTGGCACAAATGTAATCTAAATTGCTGAGCATCTCTGTATTGCCTGCCTTACGTTCACAGGTCAAATGCAATGTGAAGGCAATGTGAAAATCCAACTGCCAGGGCATCTGGGCTGTGTCAGAAAGACTTGCTGCTCTCTGCTTTCTTGGAGCTAAAAGAAAATTCAGTAAGTTGCTGAGTTGAATGTTTCATCCTCCTCCGTCACAAGCTTCTGGAGGTGACAGATGTTTCCTCAGGGCCTGTTATTTTAGACACCTCCATGATTTATATATCTCTGCAAGCCTGGTGGGTGGAATTGGATGTCACAGACGAGCTGAAAATAACTCGTGTACTCAGACGCTGATACCTACTGGCCCATGTAGAAAAAACTCAGGGATTGAATTGAATCACATTATATGTGCTTGGCAGATGCATTGAGATGTACAGATGGAGCAACGGTGGGTTAAAACGAAGTTGAAATGTTCTGTGGAGAGCGCTGGCAAGGACTCTGCAGTAGCATTGTGTGCAGCAGAACCACCTTGGCTTAGCCCCTGTGATTGTTTTGCAAAGATCTGTGGTAGCACACAGAGGAAAAGTTTGTATTTAGAACAGTGTGTAATTCCCTGTGTGACTGTGGCATAGAACTGGACAGGATGCCTTTGGCCTCTGCATGAGAGGTTCAGGAAGATACTTGGACAGATGGCCTTGCTGAACTGTGCATGAGTGTGCCTGAAGGGTGGCCAAGGGGCTTCAAACCTGCTTCAGGGTCCTTCTTACTGGAGGCAGTACTTGGTGGGAAAATTCTGCTGTGGGACCTTGGAGTGTTGAGAATTGTCAAGTATTTTGGGATAGTCGGTGGAAGAGGCAGACAGATATGAATATGCCACATCTACATATTGCCAGCACTCCAAAAATATGTCAGGGGACACTATGGTATAAAGGCAGGTACCGGGAATATTCTCAGGTGAACTTCTCAGAAGCTGAGGTCTGTGCTTCTCTCCATGTGTAGAGCCCAGGGAGTTTCACCCAGCTGTTTGTTAAGTTTTCCCCGAGTGCAGCTTGGCTTCCTTTGGGTACAGCTCAGAACCAGCGCTCTCTGGGAGATGATAATATTTTCCAAGGCTGGGCCATTTGTCCATGCCAGCCTCCAGAGGATGTGGAGAAGCTGTGCAGAAAGGGTCTGGGCACACTCCGCCACACCCTGTAGCCGGTGGTAGGAGGTTCACAGCCTGCCAAGGTAAACTGTGTGAGCGGTACGCCTTGATTTACAGTCAGATCTCTGGAGCAAAAGTAGTGAGTGAAGAGTGGTAGAACTTTAACTCCTTGTGAGGACCTGAAGACAGAACTCACAGCGGAGGATCCAAACTCTTGCAGGATATTCCTGCCTCCAGGGAGCATGTATCTCACAGGGTTTCCTGTGAGAGTTTCTGCTGTAGCACAGCCTTGGCACATGTAACCTCTGCATTTAAAGCCTTCTTTGGTTTTTTTCTCCCCCCCCAAAAAATCACCTTCAGGTGTTTGTTTCCACTTACCCAAATGCTTCCCAAACCCTGGCCATAACCTCACTGGCTGTCTCTAGTCCTGAGGCCTAACCCAGTGCTTTCATCCAGGGGTCATTCAGCCTGCCTTCTTAATTTGTTGGAGATTATTTGGATTCAATGAGTGCTCCTTTTCCTTTCTTCGTGGCCACATGGCCTCCACTCTTTCCTTGCATCTTCCAGCCTCCCTGTCCCCATGGCTGTTTACTGTTCCTTTTCCTTCTTTTGACTCTGCCTCAAAGTGATATTTTTGGATGTATGGTGAAGAGGACAGGGGATGTTGATCCTGCTCTCAGAGGTCTCTTTAAAAAAAAAACATTCTTTAAACGGCGTGAAAGATTTAAGCCAAAAAGTTTTCATTTTTAAGCTAACAAACAAATAATTTATCCAGAGTCAAAATATTTATGCTGATTCTGGTGCTGTGCCCTAGGGCATTCATTTGCCTGTCCTGCATTAATGGACTTCCCTGCTTGCAGGTATCCCAGCGATATCCCACATTGCATCCTGTTCCAAGACTTCCTGCAGGAAGAAATGCGACATCTTTGGAAAACCTGGGTGAAATTTTAAGTGGCACAGTAGGAATAGAACCCAAGGCCTTCTGCTCTTTCGCTGTTACACAGGGCATTTTGGACTTGTCTGCCCAAAACTTTGGGATAAGTGGTATAAAATTGCAGTTCTGTCTGGGAGGATGTTAGATATGCTAGCTCTCACTGTGTCCTGATGTGTGATGTGCCACAGGAGTGTGGCAGCAGCTCCTCTGATCGTCAGCCTATTGTTGTAGTAGAAAAATAACAGAAATATCATGTAATTGGGGTTTTTTGTTTTGTGTTTTTTTTTTTTAAAAAAAAAAGGCCTCCCAATTCTCCTTTCACTAGTTGCAGTCCAGGAAACTTTGTGTTTATTAAGCACTGTGTAAATTTGCAGCTCTCTATAAATGGAAAATCAATAGCAATGATAACAGCAGCAAAGTGCTTAGTCCAGCTCTGGTAGTAACCCAAGACTGGTAACTTCTTGATAAGGTCACTTGATTTACATGGGCACCTCCTCTCCATGTGAAAACACGGGGACCAGAACAGAAGATGTCTTGTTCTCTGACAAGAAAAGAAGCACTGAAAACATCTAATTCCCAGCAGGTGACAGTGGCAGTCGGTGACCTGAAGGGCTCTCTTTAAATCTATAGTGGGGGCCTTAGCCTCTCCGCTGAGTGCTGCCAACACACACTTCCTCTTCTAGGAAATTACAATCTTAAAACACATCTCCTTGTTAATGTTATCCTTTTCTTCATCTCTTCTCACAAGTACACGAGAAAGGGCAATCTCCAGTAGCGTGACAGTGAGCAAAACGGCATTTCTGGAGGATAAACAGAGCGACAAGGCCACGGCTTGTGTGGCTGACCCCTCTGAGCAATCAAATCATTTGGGCTGCAGAAGAGGATCATCAAGTCCAACTGTTAACCTAGCACTGCCAGCTCCACTGCTAAACCAGATCAAGGTGTCTTCAATACCTCCAGGGATGGTGACTCAGCCCCTTCCCTGGGCAGCCTGTTCACCACTCAGCCGCTTCTAGTGATAGCCCTGGCAGTTTTTGGGATTCACAGTGGGGGTGACTGAGTGTGTGTAGGGACCACACTTCCACCTCTCCCCAGGTGTCCTGCAGCTCTAGTAGCAGCTCTCCCTGCTCAGGCTACCCCACTCCTGTCTAAACAGGTAGGTGGAAGGCCATTTCCCTCATGGTGGAACTGCAACAGGCAGCTCTGGTTGGCCCCTTGTGGTCTGCTTCTCCTCCACCAGGTCCCCTGTAATCCTGGTTTAGGGTTCCCAGGTGGTTTACTGCCACCTGTCCAACCTTCATCGTGGCCTCTCCAAGGAGTTCAATGTGAGCCCTCAGAAGCAGTCCCTGCCCACCTCTGCCAGTGAGCCTGGCCTCAGCTTGCTCTGTGCTAAGTCCACAGTCACTTTTGGGCTTTTTCTTTGCCGTGCTTCTGTGGTAAAGGCAGGCCATCTTCACATCAGTTCTCTTCTGTTTTCTTCTTCCCTGACCTTTGCCTGCTAACATACCCCTACGTCCAGTGACGTTCAGCAGAGGAAAAAAATCTGCCTGAAGCACCTATCCCAAAGGCAGCACTCCCACTGTTAAATAATAATCATACCATAATAATCACCAGAGGGCTGGGCAGGGGCTTCAGGAAGTCTCTGAAGCCATCCCCTCTTCTCCTAGGTGGAGTCACGCAGGAGCAGTGCCTGATATGTGTGTGAAATGCTTCTAGCAATGGGGATGCAGCCTCCCCAGCAGCCCCCTGCGGCCCAGGAGCCCTTCCTGGGAAGAAAGCACTTCCTTGAGCACAGCCCAGATCTTTCCTCCTGCAAATCAGGCAGATTACTAGTCCTTCTCCTGGTGGATCTGGAGAAGAGCTGCTCACAGTCTGCCTTATAGCAATCTTTTATATAATAGCAAGACAGCTTTTAGAGTAACCAGAAAAGAGGCGTTTGCTCACTTGCAAAGTCAGGAAATTCCCTGCCAATGGACATTCCTTGTCGGGGATCCTTTGCCAGCATAGGCTGAGCGCTAAGCCCCACAATCTGCGTTTTCCTTTTGAATGACTCCCACAAAATAAACCAAATATCACATCCAAGGAGATTTATTATATCCCTTCCAAGGGCGAAGCATTCCTCAGCTACATTCCACTTCTGTCTTTTGTGCTTAGGAAAGGGGAAAAAAATCTCTGTGATGCCTCTGGATCCCACCCCTCCAGGGCTTCTGTCGTTAATAAAGCCGAGCAGCTGGAGCCAGATTTGTCAGAGTATCCCTGAATGGCTGGCTGGCTCCTGCTGCAAGAGCAGCACCATCAGAGCAGTGCTAGGATTCCTGCCTCTGCTAGAAGATTAATAACTCATGGCACCACATTTCCTCAGTAAAAACACCTTTTGTTGTTCCCAGTGACACCCTATCCCTGTGGCAGCAGCTGCCAGAGTGGATCTTCTCACTTCCTAGCTGCTCTGGCTTCTCCTGCCTCTGCATGATGCAAGAGTTTGCAATGCTTTTTGGGAGATCAGACGTGCTCTCGGGGACTCTGTGCTTGAAGCAATTGCTCTCTCCAGGCTTTGCCGTGAAGCTTTTATCCAGATGTGTAAAGGAGGATGTGTACAGAGGGAGGGCAAGGGGGTGAAACCTCTCTTGTGTTATCTGAGCTTAATTAAGCTTCTCCCTAGGCAGTCGCTAATTGATTGGCCCCAGGACTGCAGAAGGGAGCAAATTTCCTGCTCATTAGAAGAACAGAGTTTGGTATTTTTTCTTTTTTTATATTTCAGAGATGAATGCCCTCGACTGATGTCTCGCTGACTAATACCAGTGAAACAAACACTACTCAAGCAGTGTTGGTACGTGGATTTGGCTCTCTAAATCCAAATGAAAGAAGTCCTTGCATGCCTGTTCATCATCATCCTGTTGATGCCAATGTGAGAGCACTGGGTAGCACCCTAACACAACCATGTAGAAAGAAGGGAAGGGGAAAGGATGCAGTGTCCAAAGCCGGGGGGGAGGGATGGGGGGAGGAGGCAAAGGGGCTGCAGGAGGAACAAAACAAAGACGACCATCCCCTCCCAAACACCTGGGACGTGGACTTTACCAAAAATGCTGAGATCATTTCCAGTCTGGTGGCACTCATATCCATCTTAAAAAATTGAAATCTCACTCAGAGCCACATACAGCACAGAGCAGGGGTTCAGGCTCATGCTGGGTGATGGGTGCCTTTGCAAATACCTGCAGCTTGGGGCAGGTACTGTTTGCAGGCCTCCTCTGCAAGTACTAATTTTGGTGACATTTGACATGATGAAAGCTTATCCTGTCAGGACTGAGACACAGCCAGAGTGCAGAAGAGGCCACAGGAAGATAAGGTATGCAGAACAGTGTGGAAGCGATACGCATGCCTGAAGATGGACAAGATCATCACAAGAACAAAGTGGCTGGGAGAGCAGACACTGGCCAGATGACAGAAGTCTGTTAAAGGAGCCAAAGCTCCTTGTATTACCTGGAGCCAATTCACCATGTCTCCAATTAGCCTCAAAAACATTTCAGCTGGGTTTTAAAGCTATTTAGAGCATGGAGGGAAAGCCTGAGTGTGTAGCAGACTGACAAAGGTGTGCGTGCATGTGTTCTTAGTGTGAGATATTGCTGCAGATTTGAAGTTTCTCCTGTCAGCCCGAGTTGCTTCCCTTTGTTCTTGCTAGGACAGACTGGTGTCCTGTTTCCTTCTACTCTCCAACCTTGAAGAAGACGCTCATCTCTCCTTTTCTAAAGAGGTTTCTGTGAACACATCTCTGCAGTCATGTCTGCCTATTGCTGTCCTGGGCCTGCTCATCTTTAGGTCCTTCAAAACCCTTCAGAGTTGCTTTTCTGTCATTTATGTTTAGAAAATGTTTGCCACCAGCAAGCATTTACAGGAGTGTCTCAGTTTTCACACCATGTTTGAAGGACACTGGTTTGTTGGATCTCTGGGTTTAGGTAGCAGCTGCAAGAGTAAGTCCCTAAATGTAGCTGTGAAGAAGAGGGACCACCACTGTCTCTGCAGTGAAATGACATTTGTCAGCAAGAAGCAACCCTCCAGAAGAAGATGCTGCTGAAGAGAGGAAGCCAAGTGTCCTCTCTGGAGCACATGGTCTTTCCTGTCCTGAGGAAGACACTTGTGACCCTCACAACCTCCCCCCCTGCTGCTCACTCTGTCTGCTTCTTTCTTCTTTTCCTCTCAACCACACCCACTATTTAACCATTTAGGTATAAAAATAAAAAATAAAAAAAACACCCAACCCACTAGACAGAGGGTTTGCTAAAGAAGGGTAATTTTAAAAGTAAGCCTTTGAGGTCAGCGTGTAATTGTAACATTGGGACTACGTGATCCAAGACAAAAATAATCCACTGGGTATCTGGTCAAGGAGGAGGGGATGGCAGCCTGCAGTGAAGGAAGAGTGGCTTACACAGGGTTGATCAGACAGCAAAAGACCAGGCAAAACTACTCGCTGGCACCAGGACTAATAGTTGTGTAGGATACTGCAAGATTGTCTGTAAGAGTAAGTCAGTCAGTAAGAGCTGCTGTTTGGAATCAAAGCCTCTGCCAGGGGCCAGCACTGGGTGCTTCCCAGGAATGTAATGGTCTTCCGCAGAAATACAGATAGGATGTGAAGTGTATTTATGTGTTATCCTGCTCATGAGGAACATTCTTGGTTTGATCTGGAGTTTAGGATGCTGAGTTTTTTAAATGGTTTTCCATTTTCAATCCCATGCTTCGGGTACTTTATGAAAACCTGTCTTCTTCAAAGGGTTTGTGGGGCTGCAAGCCATGCCCTTCCCTTGTGTGGTATAACAGAGGATGTTTTCACTCCTAGAAATGTTGAATCCTTTCCTCACGGTTGCTTCTCAGTTATAAATGACAACAATAAATTATGTGGGCCAATCATATGATGTATTTTACCAGTATTTCCTTTAGCACATTCTAAATTAAGAAGTGAGCTTTGTAAGTGCCTGAATATCTCTGCTGTCTGCTAGCCCTGAGAGTACAATACAAGGGGTAGGAGCACCACACCACAGTGCTGGGGTTTTTTATCTTTCTGGTAAGAGAGACAGTGGCAGCCTCTATCACTTGGAAATAATGATGCTAATTCTTCTACTGGGGCAAAGCACCAACTGTCCAAAGCAGACCATGATTTTCCTGGCTACAGAGGTGGCATGGGTAGGACATCAAGCCTTTCATCTCTGTCGTTCCTAAGTTAGGTGTAAGAGGAAGGAGTGAGCCTGTATGTTGATGCCATTGACTGGGGGTATAGAGCTGTACCTGAACTGATGCTGCCTGTGGTTCCATTCCAAGATTCCCAGCAATCAACTCTCCAGCCTTTCATCACAGTTCAGTATTTCCCCCTTTCAAACCACTGTGCATGAAAGAGATTTATTTTTAATCAGTGCTGGTTGCAGGGGTCTTTACTTTGTGACCTTCAATTCTGTTTCTAGGAGGAGACAGTGGGTTTCAGTACCTTCTTGCTGTGGCTGTCTCTGGGTTAGCCTTTCCCAGAACAGATGCCACTGATTCAGGAGGGCTTGCTGCTTCCCCTTTATTTAAGTTCTGGTTACACAGCTCCGCCAGGATCTATTGCAGTTGTAAACCACGCTCAAAGGATGAGCAATTTAGGGTTTGGAGTCATTATGGACCAGCCCTGGAGACCTCATGCAATTGTTTTTCATCTCTTTTACACCCACAGTTTTGCTGGATGAGAGTTACTGCAGAACCCAGAGTTTCTGACTTGTATTTGAGTTGTGAAAGACACACAAAAGAAAGGAATTTGTGTTGTAAATTAGATTTCTCAGATTTCAGTGATTTGTCATGGAAATGGGGCTCAATCTATGCAGTCTTAAAAACATTTAACGTGTTCAGACTCTTCTGGTGCTGTTTAGTTCCCTGGTGTGGCAGAGTGCAGTGACTGTAGGAGGTAAGGTTAATTTCAAATCAGCTGTGGTAGAAAAATGGCTTGGCACCCCAGCTGGGGAAGCATTAAACTTACAAAATGAGGACTAACCTAGGAACCATTCCCCAGTCCCAGTGATCTATGTGAAAAGACTGGATTCTTGGCTGAAGTTGTTTCCTACCCCTTCCAAAGTGTCCAAAAGGGTATATGCTGCTTCTTGGTGCAGCTCAGGTCAGTGGGAAAGCACCCAAGTACCTCCCCACATGTGCTGTGCTCCCCCATGATCCACAACGAAAGCCATAATTCAGAGGTCAGTCAATGGGGGTGGTCTAAAAATAATAGGATTGAAACCAGTAAGTGATGGTTTCTTAGGTCTGACTGCCTGCGTTGTAGGCAGGGGTTGCATTTTCAGCCAGTTCCTTGCAACCATCAGAAGTCACCTAAGGAAAGTGCAGGGGATGTGAGAAGCTTCCATGTTCCCAGGACTCCAGGTGCCCAGGCTTTAAGAAAACCACTAAATATCCTGTGATGCCTGGAGAAAAAGATTTGGCAATGCTGTCAGCTCTGTTTGCCACCCAAACCAGAACCTCTCATTTCTCTTGTTCTTCAGTGGACATTAGAGATGCACAGGCACAGTGCCACGGGCGGTGAGTTCCTGAGCACTTCAGAGAGCCTTCTCCTTAGTGCTGCTGCCTTTGGGCACGTTTGGGCTGCTGCCGTGCTCAAGCTCTCGATGAATCAAGAGCTGTACAGGACATGACAGCACACAGAGACCATGCTCAGCATGCCAAAGAGACAGGTACTCTGGGACAGAGGAGCAGGGGACTCTACTGCCCTGCCTTGCCTTGCCTTGCCTGACCCATCTACCCCCCCAGTCAACCGGGGAAACCACATCTCTGCATCTCTGTTTCCTTGCTGGGCGTCTATCTAGCAAGTGTGAGAGGGGTTTGCTCAGTGGGGCTTCTGGAAGGCAGCTGATAATTTTTATCTCTTTATTTCAGAGCTTGATCAGTGCACGAAGAGTCTTGCATTACACGCTTGGCTGCAGCTGTGTGAGACTTGTTGACCCAGGAAGCTCCTCTCTTCCTTTTCGCAGCCACATTAAGGCTTTTCAGTCTGGAAGTGCTGGTCAAGCAAGGAGCTCTGCAAACCCCACTCACCATAAGGGCCTCCCCCAAAGCAGTTCTTGCTCAGGAAGAAGGCAGCTGGCTGAGGTGAGCTCTCCTGAGGCTGGGAGAGCTGCAGGGACACTGCCAGGCTGCTCCCAAATGCAGCTGCATGCCCAAGCAGCAGGGCAGTGCCTTCCTGCTGCCAGCCCCATGCACCGCCCAGGCAGGGAGAGGAGTTTGCTGCGGAGAGTAACGCTGCTGCCTGTGCCTGACAGCATCTGTTGCCATGGCAATGAGATTCTGAGCCTGAGCCGAGCCGCATCTTCCCTGAAGTTGTGAATTGAGCTTAGCTTTATTTATTTAAAACCAACCATAACGAGTGATAGAAAGAGAAGAGACACGTTACAAATCCCTCTGCGCAGGCCGTAGCCAAATGAGTCAGAGGCACTGCAGGCTTTAATCAGCCCACCTGACGTCAAACCTCTCCATCAGAGGAAAGTGCCGCCTGGAAATGTCAACATGCCCAAATGGAAAGGCCAGAACGTAAATCTTCTCCTGTGCTCACTCACCCAGTAGGAAAGAACAATTCAAATTCAGCCAGTTCCCCAGATGCATCTTAATAGCAATCTGATTGAACCCTTTTCTCCTCCTGGTCCATTCCCATCCCTGTCATTAGCTGCCTGGGGACAAGGCCCCGAGGTTTAAAGGATCTTCCTAATGCAGCATCAAACTCCAGACCCTGCGAGAACAAGGTGTTACCATGGGCAGTAACAATGGGCTTTGCAGGAAAACTCTGTCACTGAAATGAGCTCTCCCACAAACACTGAGCTAACCGTAGCATCATAGCGGCTCCCGGTTTCACAGGTGTGAACACCCAGGGGTAAGAGCAGCAGTTTAGCTGGGATCTACATCACTTGCAGACAGAAAGCTGGGATGAGGAAGAAAGCGGGAATAAGACCATGTTTGACAGAGAAGGTGTCAGCCCCCTATGGGCAGGTGAGTGCCAACCCTGAGAGATGGCCCCAGCAATGGGAAACAGTCATGGGCTGTCAGGGGCACACAGGGGAGTGTCCTACTGAGAAGAAAACCCCTCCTGCATCCTTTCTAACAGAGCTCAAACTTTGGGTGCCCTCAATATAGACAAGGTGAGAAGGAGCCTCCAGCTCTGGATACAAGAAGCCCACTCTTTGGCATATATTGTAATTAGGTGTGCAAAGGGAAAGGGGTCAGTCAAGGGCACCTACATCTTTATGCGCCCCTTGGAGGAGCATCAAGCTAGGAAGCCTTGGGAAACCGTCCCTTCCCAGCCCACTGGTGTTTGCCAGGGATGACAAAGGGACACATGTAGACATCAGGGGACACGAGCGTACAGAGAAGGAGGAAGGAAGGAAGAATGTAAGATGCAAACCGCACCGCTTAAAACTAAGGCGGCTTCCCAGTTCCTCCAAAGTGCTCCCCACGCCCAGCGCTGTACAGCAGCTAACCTGGTGGGCTTCTGATCTTCCCAAATCACTTAACACTTCCTCCCTTTTATTTTTGTCCTAAATGTAAGCATTTTGCTTTGGTGGCTGATCCTGGCAACGCGCCCCAGACATTACACTGGGGTTGCTTTTGCTCTAGGAGATAAGTCTGTAATGAAGGTTTCCTCCGCAGTGTCTCTCTTTCCCCTGTAGTCAAAGTCTGTAATTACCAGTGAGGGGCGAGGCAGACAGCAATGAAACAATGTCATTTGAACTGGGGTGAGACATGCCTGAATTGCTGGGTTGTGCTTTTCTCCTCGGCAGGACTGCTTGTGGATCCGGCCCTTGCTTTTAACCCTTGGCAAGGCAGGGAATGCTGCGCACACGACGCCCCCCAGCCAGCCTGCGTGCACCAGATCTGCTTGGCTCTGGTCAGGGTACATCCTGTTGCTCCTGAGATGTGAGTGTCCAACTTCTCCACTGTGCTCGAGGGGTCAGTGGGCACAAATCAGTGGGGATTGCCTCATCCTTCCTGGGAAAAGGTTTGAGATATAGATAATGGTTAAGAGCAATGAGACAATACAGGTACCTCAGAATTACTCTGAAGGTTGTCTGCAGTCCCATGAAAGCTGCCTGGGTCCCTTTTGCGAGCTGGCCTTGCAAACATGCAGGCTAGAAGCCTGTTAGATTAAATAGAAATTGGTGCATGGGAAGTGACTCTTTGTCAGGAAGTCTAGTGACAGGACGAGGGGTAATGGTTTTAAATTGGAAGAGGGGAGATTTAGATTAGATATTAGGAAGAAGTTCTTTCCTGTGAGGGTGGTGAGGCACTGGAACAGGTTGCCCAGGGAAGTTGTTAATGCCCCATCCCTGGAAGTGTTGAAGGCCAGGCTGGATGGGGCTTGGAGCAACCTGCTGTAGTGAGAGGTGCCCCTGCCCATGGCATGGGGGTTGGAACTTGATGATCTTTAAGGTCCCTTCCAACTCTGACCATTCTATGATTCTATGATTCTATGATAAGCTGAGGCAGGCAACCCCCCTCTGCTGTTCTGTAGCTTCCCCTTCACCTTAATTTCCTGAAGGGGAGGTATTTACAGTGTCTTCAAATGCTAGCAAACTGCTGGAAGGAGATGGAGTTACTCTTCCTTTACTTAGTCACCCTCAAAATTGTCTGGTTCTCCAGGGTGATTGCCNNNNGTGGCGGGGGGGGGGGGGGGGGGGAGGGGAAAGGAAGAAAAAAAAGGCAGAGCCTCTGCTTTTTCCGAGGTACAGGAAGGGCAGACTGTGCATGTACAAGGCAAAGAAACATTCTCAGCCCACCATGACTGATTTTTACCCTCCCTTTATCTGTTACTTTCAAAGTGGTGAGTTTCAGTCCTCAGCTTTTGTTATAGTACCTGTTTACTATTTGGGGGCTTTGCTTTCCTACCTAAGTAATCCTGCTGCAAGCAGCTCAGCCGCATTCCCAGGAGAATGAAGTGGTTCCACAGAGGGACATTGCCAGGGTCTGGTGTCTTGTATTCAAGGCTGCCCTTTTCTGGTCTGACATTCCCCACTTTCCTGCCTGTCACTCACTCCTTGACTGCAAGAGTTAGATAGATTTAGATCTGAGGACACTAAGTTCACCCCAGAAAGTCTAATAATCACAGTGCTGAGCTCTGTGGCTTCCCCTTCATTCCCCACATAGCATTAGGGTGCTCACTGAAACCACAGCATTCATGGATCCTTGCCATATGCAAACATGCAATTAATATGGTCTTCACTTTCCCCTCTACTTCCCGAGCAAGAGGGGCAAAAAAAGCACAAGTTGTGGGGTGCATTCCCTCAGCACAGGCACACGTGTGCCTGCACCTTTCTCGAGTGCTCCAGCATGGCTCACACCTCTCTGGACATGGTGGTTCCCAGTGAAATGTGTCTGCTTGCAGGCAGGCACTTGGTGGGATGCAGCACCAGTTCTGTGTAGCTGCCTGCAAAGCAATGTGCAGAACTCAACTCATTCCCTCCTTCAGCTGTGGCAGCAGGTTTATGAACACTCTGTTTTCACAGGTGTATCCCCCTTCTCTGGTTTTAGCAGGGAGCTGAGATAGATGTGATCTCCTTGCTGGCTCCCCGCCCTCTCCCACTGCTGCTCACTGGCTGTGGGAGCAGGTGCGTTGGGTACCTGGCACAGGCACCTGTGAAGAAGGATGAAGAAGCAGCTGAAAGCTGGCTGGAGGGAAAAGTGTGTGTGAGAGAGTTTAAACCAGCCACTGGAAGGAAATCAAAAGGGAGCCGGATTTCCCAGATGAGGTGGGGCTGTGGAGCAGAGGGCAGAGAATGGCTCCAGCGTTTGGAAGTTCTTCCTCAAAAGCTATCTTTTCCTAGAGGACATTTTCCTCTCCTGTCTTGACTATTTCAGGGGTTTTGAATTCTTCTCACAAAACCTCTATGAACAAATCACAGCCTGAGTGTTGGATACGTAACTACCTGTGCCATCGCACATGACCTGACTTCTAAGGGACTGCTTAGGGATTGCTGTGCTTCTTCTTTGAACAAGGTTGAAAGCCCTTTTCCCATTCTCAGTGGGACTTCAGGAGCAGAGGGGACCTACAAGGCAGCAGTTGCTCCCTCTATCTGTGTTGCATCAGTGAGCAAAACCACCCCTGAGCAACACGCTGAGAGGTAGTTGAATCCAGAGAAAAAATGGAGAGAAATAAAGGCAGGACTGCCATGAAGAGCTACTGAAGCACCAAAGTATGGAGCCTGGAGCTCTAGAAAGCATTCGTGGCTAGGAAGATGGCTTGTGGCAGAAACCAGCTATTCCATCCATGTGGACACCAAAGCTGGAAAAATAAACAGGGCAACTGGTATCTTTTGCCAGGCTTAAAGTAAAAGCTCTGCTGTGGTGGTGGTTCTAAAGAGCCAGCCTGACCCCCAAAGCAAGCATCTCTAATAGTTGGCTCTCCAAGCTGCAGATGAGGGCAAAGCCCAGGCAGATGACCTTTCCTGTAACAACGGTGCCTGCATGCAGCAAACCAAAAATGACTGACGTAGGCAATTCACCCCACATTCCTCAAGAAACATTCATCCCCGATGAGTTTGTGAAACCTCCTGGCTCGATCTCAGGGGTGGAAACAAAAGCTTCAGCTTTGCAGGCTACAGAATGGCTTGGTTCGCTCTGCGTGTGCTAAAGCCCAGGGGCTGCTTCCCTCATCTTCCTCACAAAGGTGCAGGATGAAGGCAAAGCGTGTGCAAGGTGGCATGATGAGGGACTTGCGGCTCTCTCTCCATGGGTGTAAAGGCAGGCAGGGGCAGCAAGACCAAGCAGGGTGGAGCATGGAGAGTGGGATCCCTTTCTTATGAGAAATGGGTTGATGATTCACTTCTCAGCACTGATAAAATGAGCTTGGTCATACATGTGCGTTTGCAGTATCAAATGCTGTGAGGCCGGGAAGACTTATCTGCTGTCAGTTTGAGGGTTGTTCAGTCTAAACATCCTTGGTTGCTTTTTTTTGGTCTCCTGCTGTGATCAGATTGCAAACAAATCTAAATATAACATCAGAGAAAATAAGGCTGAAAAGGCATTTTGGCAGTTGTGTGATTTGGTCCCTGCCGCTGAGTTGCCTCCTGATGAGCTGTATCTGTGACCCAAGAGATGGCTGCAGAACTTGGTTTTAAAGATGCTTTGGTGAGGGCGACATTGCTGCTTCCCAGGCCCCTCATCTGGCTGCTTGTTCCTTCCAGTGAGGAACTGGAGAGCAATTCTTGCCTTCCTATTTCCTGCAGCAGTATGAACACGGAAAGACTGTTGGTGTGAAATCCTTCTCTTTAGACCAACGAAGCCTAATTCCCTCAGTCCTTTTTTAGGGTCTCCTTTTTCTCCAGTCATGGCCACAGCGCTCCTCTGGACCCAGCCCAGTTAGCCCCCATCTTGCTGGAGGGGTGGCACTCCAGGTGGGCACGGCGTTTTGGCTAACACCGTGTTCCTCACTGGTCCTCTGCAGAGCGGAAGGGGAACTTCCCATCTTAAAAGGTTTTGTAGGAGGATTCCTACAATTATATCCCAGTATGGCATTTGCCTTTTCCACAGCCCTGTGATGGTGCTCACGGCTGCTGAATGGTTGCACTCCTGTAGTGGCCAGGCCCCTGCTGCAGTGGGGCCACTCAGCCTGTCCTTTCCCCCCTCACTGTGGGCACCCCTGCCAGCTGCAGCAGCACATCTGAGTCTTTCTGAATTGCAGTGACCTCCTCTCACCCCCTCAGCACTTTCCTTGTCCTTGGGTCTCTTTTGCAGCACAAAACTGCTCACCTGGGGAAATACCTCTCCTTTTTGGCTCCAGAGGGTCAGCAGTGACACTCTCTGAACGCAGAGGTAATGCTTGCATTCCATGTAATGGGCTGCACCTGCATCCGATGTGGGGGAAACGGCTGTTTCAAAGCTCTACACAAGTGCTGGGGATGGGGATCCCTGTCAGAGCTCGCCAAGAAGGGACAGAGCAGCTCTGCAGGGCAATACTGAAAAAGGGAGGTTTGTTGCAATCCTTCTCGCCTGCAGAGGTGCAGCAGCAATAGACGGAGGAGCTGAGGCTGGGGCAGTTACGTTCAGTACAAGAAGTATTAAATAGAAGCAGGTTCTCAGAGCAGGCAATTTCATTTTCTTTCAAGCTGTTCTGATCTTCCAAATGGGCTTCACAAACCCTATCTGAATGTGCCAAAGCATTTTTTCCTTCCGAGTGCAGACAAACAAGCAAAGCTTACTTTGCTTGACCTTTCCTGATGACACTGCCACCCATGCTGTGCAAACAGTCGCTGGAGCTGACACCATCTTAGCTTCCTCAGCCTGGCACTGAGGAGAAATACAGCGTGTCCTGAGAAGAGGCTTCCTTGTGTTAACTTGGGCGAGGCACTGAACCAGAAACTCCTGGTTCCATGGGTGAGCCTCCGCAGTCAGGGAAGCGATATCCGTGTTTGGTTAAGTGGCAGGAGGTGGAAGCTGTCCCTGTTGTGGCTCTGCTGGTGCTTGTGACCCTGGGCTGTCACCCCATTGCTATTGCAGGGCTCGGTCCTTCTGCCCCTCGCAGCTGAGAACCCCACTGACCGGGATGTGAAAGGAAAGATGCCTTTTCTCCTGCTTGGAGACAGAGTTTTGCTTCTTGCTGAAAGGTTGGGGCATATTTCTTCTCCCCATTTTACAGCAGCAAAAGTTTCTGTGTTCCCCCGTTTAAACCCATTGGCACTCACATTAACAAAGAGGTTTCTTTGCCATTAAGGGAGGAACAGCATTATTTTCCCAGCACAACTCCATCCTGGCTGAATTTATGTCTCTGACCCTTTTACCCAAGGGCTCTTTACACTTGACTGAAACGTAAGGTAAAAGTAAATGCAAGTGAAAGAGCCCATTGTGTGTGCAAGTAGAAAGGCTTTTGTGTGCCAAAGGTAGTGTGTGGTTGCTTGTGCTGTGAGTAGCCAAGAGTGTCTTGGGTTGTGCTGTTAGTCCCGACACCCACGGTGAGCGTGGAGCAGGAGCCTGTGATAATTGTGTGGATGGAAACTCAGTGCCTGGTTCAAAGCATAGGCTCCAGTCAGCCTCAGATCTGGACTTCCCCACCATGACCTTCATTGTGGGCAACTTTCAGCTACGTTTCTTCCAGGGGAGACACACTGCTGTCTTTGGGTTGTTCTCTCCAAGAAAACCATTGCCAGGGGCTGTGACTCCCGTCCATTCTCCATGGAGCCATGAAAGCAGGGACAGATTAATAAAACGTTAGGGCTTCTTCAACAGGTATATTATAAGCAGCCTTCCTGAGTATCGATGGGAGCAAGGATCAGAGAGGACAGGGATCCATAATCCTATTTATCTGAAACCATATAATCTTCCTGAAGCTCTTTAATGGTACCCAACTCTTTAATTACAGAGCAGCCACATGGGCTGCTGCAGCCAGGCCTTGCTTCAAGCCCGCTGTGGGCAGAGCAGGGGCAAGACCTCCTGGCCAGCCCGCAGCTCCCCTTTGGGCACCAACCCCTCTTAAGACCCCTCTTTCCCAGCTCTGCTCCCCGAGGGAGGGCCACTGAGACTCCCACAGCCTTTCTGCCGACGGGAAGGTTGGCTTGGTTCATAGAATCATAGAATGGTCAGAGTTGGAAGGGACCTTAAAGACCATCAAGTTCCAACCCCCCTGC